>JAUNZM010000284.1:1792500-1830000 GCA_033459285.1 Clamator glandarius | reverse complement strand
TTTGAACAGATGATTTTTTTTTTTTTCCAAATGTTTTTAAAGTATCACTTTTGTAGAGGGTAGGGCCACGAATGTAATTTTTTTAAAGAAAAAAAAAAGACTCTCTAAGTAAGTTCTCATACCATTTAAGGTATATTTTTGTGTTATAGACCCATGCAGATGCAAAAGTCCAAGTGCTGGACAATCAAAACGTAAGCTTGTCATTGTTTAATGCATACTTAAACAATTTTATTTTTGTCTTGAAATCATTAATAATGTGATTTTCTGTCCGCTTCCCTATCCAGGTGTCGAATGGATGTGTGAGTAAAATTTTGGGCAGGTATTACGAAACTGGCTCCATCAGACCCAGGGCAATCGGAGGTAGTAAACCGAGAGTAGCGACTCCAGAAGTTGTAAGCAAAATAGCACAGTATAAACGAGAGTGCCCCTCCATCTTTGCGTGGGAGATTCGAGACAGATTACTATCAGAGGGGGTCTGTACCAACGATAATATACCCAGTGTAAGTTCATGGAAAAAAAAAAACCTTCCTGTGTGCTGTGTGCGATGCTGGGTAGCCTTAGCGAGCCTCTGCTTCCTTTGTTTTGATATCAGATGAGAGGATAGCAGGTTCACATCATTTGCATGTGGCAGGGTCAGACGCGTTTTTTTATACAGAATCTGACAAATGCCTTTAAGGAGGGGAAAATAAAATAAAAAAAATATGCGGGTCACCCCTGCGCCTGGCGCCTCAGGACTGCGATGCATCAGTCGAAGCCATCACTCTCGTTTTGCAGGGTTGGGGTTTGGGGCGCTTTTTTTTGTTTTTTTTTTTTCGTTTTTTTTTTTAGTGTTTTTTTCTTCCTTCTCCCCGTGGTTTGTTTGTTTGTTTGCGCCACCACCAGCAGTACGCGGGTCGGGGCGGCCGCAGCGCGCAGCCGGCGCTCGGGGAAAGCCCTGACTTGTGCCCCAGGTCGAGCCGCTGCGCAGCGCGGGGGGTTTTGCGCGGGAGTTGCGCGGGTGGCCGGCGGGGAGCGCGCTACCGCACTACCATTGCCTTTCCTGTCCTTTGCCTTCCAGGTGTCGTCGATAAACAGAGTCCTACGCAACCTGGCTAGCGAAAAGCAACAGATGGGAGCCGACGGGATGTACGACAAGCTAAGGATGCTCAACGGGCAGACGGGGACGTGGGGCACCCGGCCCGGCTGGTACCCCGGCACCTCGGTCCCCGGGCAGCCCGCGCAAGGTAAGCGACGGCCCCTCGGCCCCTCCGAGCCCTGGGGCGACCCCGCTCGGCTCGGACTCGCCTGGCGGAGGCGGCCCCGATGCGGGTCCCCCGTCTCCCCGACGGCTGCGCGGAGGAGGGGTTTCTCAGAGCATCCCTCCCGTCTCTTCCCCGGAGGGTGCGTGATGGGGACCGGAGGGAGCAGCCGGGAGGGATCCGGGACCGCTCCCGCTAATTGCGGCTCCTGCTCCCCGCGCCGGGGTCCGCGGAGCCCGGGGGTCGGTAACTCATCTCCGTGGGGCTGATTATAGTTCCTCCTCAATGGACCCGAAACAACTTTGTAAATATAGGAAACTGTTTATCCTGAAGATTAATAGGTATTTGTTGTAGGAATGACAAGGGGATAATATGAAGGATAATGGGATGTTACGTTACATACTTAAGATGGTTAATGGCTTCTTTTTGAATGCGGGCTCTGTTGAGGCTCGGCTCTCCCTGGCTGCGGTCATTCCTTTAGAAGAGGTGTCTATATACAACAACCTGCTTTTTGTTTTCACCCCGCAAGGAAAAAAAAAAAAAAAAATCGGTAACAGTGTGCGGAATATCTGGTACAAAGGATGTTTCTGTCACACGCAAGAATTTGTTATGGGAACAATTCTGTCGCTATGTAATTGCTCATTAGAGATCGTTTTGTTTCTCATTAAGGCGACATGAATAAGCGTCTAGTTGAAGGAGACAGCTGTAGAAATGTTCCACAGGAGACCTCTGGACACGATATGGCACCGCTTGCCAATTAGACATGTCAGTTTTAAGAGAAGAAAACAATCTATGAAGGACACTAGAAAGATAGAGCGGAGCCCTCCCTTCCCTTCACCCCCACTTTGGTGGGTTTTTTTTTTTTTTCGTTAGTTCGGGTTTTTTAAATCCTGGTTTGCCCCTTCGGAGACGGGACGGACCCTGCAGCCGCCGGGCTCGTCCCTCGCTCCGTCCCTCCGGGGCCCAGGGCCGGGCTGGGGCTGCCCCGAGGATGCTCCGGGACTCCTCGTCCTCCCCTCTCTGCCCCGCACCCGGCAGCCAAACCGCGGAGGGACGCGCTCTTTCCGCCCCAAAACTCCGGGAGCCCTCCGTTCCCGCGGAGTTGTGCTTTATTTATTTGTTTATCCATCCATCCATTTGTTTATTTATTAAAGAAAAGGTGTTAAATGGAGAAATTTAGGGCGCTCCCTTCCCCTCAGAGCAGCGCTCCCCGGGCCCAGCTCCGCGTAGGGTGCGCGGGTGCGGGGCGGGCGCACCTGGGGCTGCAGAGGTGCCTGTCTGGGGGTGGGTGGGTGTCAGTGGAGCTGTTTGGGGGCTTGTTGTGACTTCGCCACGGCGTGGGGATGCGCGCAGTTTCCGCGGGGGAGCGCCGACTCCCCCAGAGCCTTCTCTCAAATTGCAATCGAAATAAAGGGGTGCGGAAGGGTGCGGAGCGGGGTGCGCTGGTGCCTGGGCAGGGGAGGCGAGGGGGGGGACAGGCAGGCACTTAAAACACCCGCATGGCAAAATTAAAATTAATAAAATGGATTTCCTCTGGAATATTCATGCTCCCTCTAATGTTTTTCCCTCGCAGGGGTATGTTACTGGATTTTAAGAGTCCATTACTCAAAAAGCATAAGGCGAGGTTAGGTCTCAGAGGGGTACAAATATGGTCTCAATCTGATAAACGCCATGCAGCAGTGAATAAAATAATGGATACATGAGGGCTGACAGAACAAAAAGAGACATCTCTATCCGGGAGAAATTCTCCAGTGATTTAGTGGTTTTAGGGATCACCGAGACACTGTTTCTTATCTTTTTTTTTCTTTTTTTTTTCCCCCCTCCCTCTCTTATAAGACTAAAGCCTTCTATAGGATTTAGACACTTTCTCTTTCAACAGATGCTACAATGTTTTGATCCCTGCTCTATAGCTGAGAGGTGCCGCAATTGGTTTGCTATCTTTTTTTGCTTGTTTTCCGCCTCACTGATTAAGACACTAAGAAACTAAGGAATGATTTTATTTCCCAGCGTCTTCCCCCCCCACCTTTTTTTTTTTTTCTTTTTTTTTTTTTTCTAGGAAACAAATCCTACACCCAGCGTCAGATGGTCTGGCTATAGGATAATAGGGACGGACATTCACTCGCTTTCTTACGGATTAGGTCTGGAAGGTGGAACAGCCCTATTGAGATGGTGCCTTTTAGGAGGAAAAAAAAAAAAAAGAAAGGGAAAAAAAAAAAGAGAAGAAGGGAGGGAGCTTCTAAAAAGACGATATCTTAATTGTCCGCTGCGTTTTAAACAGTAATAAGAGAGTTTGGCTGTAGGTGGAACTTTAGGCTGGCTTAAAGGTTCGGGGGGAGATGGGGAGCGCGCCGCGGCGAGTTTTGCAGAAGATGCGGCTTGAAAAGTTCAATAAGGAGCGGAGGGCGGGGGGCACCGTCCCTGGGAAGGGCTCTAGGGCAGCGCGGCCGTCCCCGCCGCCTCTGGGCGGCCCCCGCGGTGGGTGCCGCAGCGGACAGTGATGGATGAGCGCGGTGGCGGAGGTGAGGCGGCGGCCCCCGGCGCTGCCACCAGCGCTGGGCAGGGCGGCTGCCCCTCCGCCGCGGCTCCCCGGGACCGGGGGGGGGGGGGGGGGGGGTTGGGGGGGCTTTTGTTTCACCCCCTGAAAGGCAGCGCCCCCCCCGGCTCCGGCTATTCACCCGCCGCCGGCCGCCTCAATGGGGCTGCGGCCGCACATATGGTGAGCGCGGCGGCGGCATCCCGGGCTCCAAACGGGGGAGAAGAGTGCGGGTTTAAAAACATTTCAAAGTGCTTGAAAGGGTCCCCACCAGATCCCGTCACAATCCCCCCCGAAGCTTTGAAGGCCGGGCCCATTGTTCGCCGATTATAAATGATATTACTTTAAAGTTGATTTCCCACAATATTTAAAGGATGTAGCGGGAGCGTCGCTTTTTTTTTTTTTTTTTTTTTTTTTTTTTTTTTTTGGCGTAGCTTTGCGAGGGAATTAGCATAAGCAGCCCGTGCGTCCCTCATCCCATCTCCCCCCTTTTTTTACGAGACATCAAAACGCCTCGAACTAAAAAAAAAAAAATCTGCTTTGAAAAGAGAAGGAGAGAGCTAACTTGGGGACGAGGGCTTCTCTGCCTCGACGGAAACCTCCGTCCCCACCTCCCCCGGCCCTGGGGCTCCCGCAAAGCCCCCAGAGCCGCCCTGCAGCCCCGAAGGGGAGTGGGGTGCGACTTCCCCTCGCTTCGTGGCAGAAATTACGTTAAAAAGTGCTGGAAATGCCCTAATTAGAAACGTGCCGCTTAAATGATATGCCAGACGTTCAGCTGCAGAGCAGCGTGTGTAGCTAGTTAGTGAACTCGCTACTATTTCTTTTAAAATTACATGTTAAAATTTTAAAAGAAATCTTACTTTTCTCTGGTGCAACACATTACAAAGAATGGACAGTCCTTTTATCTAAATATAAAATTCCATTTTCAGCAATTATAGCCTGTTCTTGGTGATGATATAATTACAGCTGTGCTCAGTAATAGGTGTCAAGGCAATGCACACTCATACAATAGTTGAATAAAACTGCAGAACAATGCAGGCACTTCTAAATTCACAACCTTTAAAATGAAATTGACTGTGCAGAATTCAAATAAAAACTGGATAAATATTTTTTAAAAAAGATTACAAGCTTGGTTTGGTTTCTTAATAGCATTTTCTGCAAACCTATCAACTTCTAATTGATTAGATAGGAATTACTGATTATAGATAATCTGAAATACTGAACATAACTATTTTAAATATAGCCATAGGTAAATAAATGCAGCAGACAGAGGAGACTGCCGTGGCACTTCAGCAGCAATTCGTAGAATCACTTTCAGGGTGGAGTACTTTTATGTGGGCTCTGTTCCAGAGGAAAAACAAAATAAAATTAAGGCCAGGTGATTGTAATTCCTCATCTCTGTTGTTTATGATAATGCTGGAAAGCGAAACGTTTCTGTGTTACTCGTGTCACTGGTGCGCTGTTGCTTTGATACCCGAGATGTTTTTAAGGCAGAGTGTCAGCGAACGTGGCTGAACATGTTTCTAATCGAGTTATTTCTCTGATATGGATCTTAAACCAAGTCCCAGAGTTTTACTTTCTGACTCTTGGTTCCGCAGATGGCTGCCCGCAACAGGAGGGAGGAGGGGAGAACACTAACTCCATCAGCTCTAACGGAGAAGATTCAGACGAGGCCCAAATGAGACTCCAGCTGAAAAGAAAGCTGCAGAGAAACAGGACATCCTTTACCCAAGAGCAAATCGAAGCCCTTGAGAAAGGTGAGTGACATTTTCCTATGGCTGAAGCGGGAGAGAAAAGCAAAAAGCGAAATCTGCTTGGCTGTATTAAGAGCTGAATGGAAACATGGCATTCACGTGCCTTATATGTGTATATATATTTTAAGTCCATGGCTCCCTGCATGCTCTTTTATTTGTTGAGCTCCAAATATTTATCAATGGCTGCGGTATCCACTGAAAAGCTGTTGAGAGGTTTTCCAAGGGAGCGTAGCTAGGGCACAGATCACACCGAAACATCACCACCACACCCCAGGCTCCTCTTAGGGGAGATAAATCTCCTCCTGCCGACTGTGCTGCGTCCCCAACCAGGCCACATTGCTGTACACTGGGAGGGCGAGAGGAAGCAGCTGGGGCTGGCAGCAGCTCTCTGCGCTGCCACCACACTCGCTCCCTGTCCGCAGCGCTGACGCTGCCTGGGGCTGGGAGCAGGTGCCCTTTTCCCTGACCGGTCTGGGCGCACCTCGCCTCTGACCCACTCCGGATCTTTGTTCTTATTTTCCGCTGTTATTTAGCGACATGCCATTTTACTTCTTGGTGACAGGGTCAGAGCTGCCTTGGGGACCCCCTCAGCAGAGACAGAAGCCCTCACTGCTTCTTGAAAGATGCACCCGAGCCTGTCTATCCCCTTAGCGATATTCCCCAGCAGGCACGACGTCCTCCTTCCTAACACACACAGACACAGAAAAAGCCTAGCTTTGCCTTTACAGAGATGTCTCTTAAGAGCCTTTAGAGCATAGGCAGTGCAGGAAGGACCCTCACTTTACGGTCGGCCACGTTAACTCTTTGCAACTAACGCAATGATGTTTCTTTCTGCAGAATTTGAGAGGACCCACTACCCTGATGTGTTTGCAAGAGAAAGACTAGCTGCTAAAATAGACCTGCCTGAAGCAAGGATACAGGTACTGAGCTGCTGAGCAACTATGGCTGTTGTTATTTTTACTATCCTAGTTTTCATGTTCCTGGCTTCTGAAAGCACATGGCAGCCCCTATTTATGATCGGGTATTTGCCCATCTCCTCCTTCAGGAAAACAACAGCAGCTGGGGGTTTGCTTCGCATGCTGCTTTGCTACACTGCAAGCCAGATTTCTGTCAGCATGGCCCCGAGTTACGTGGGGGGAGGCTTCACATCTCCAGTCCTTGTAAGGTCACTCACGTCTCTCAAACGCTGTGTTTCCAGGTGTGGTTTTCTAACAGAAGGGCCAAGTGGAGAAGGGAAGAGAAGCTGAGGAACCAGCGAAGACAAGCCAGCAACACTCCCAGCCACATTCCCATCAGTAGTAGTTTCAGCACAAGCGTTTACCAGCCGATCCCACAACCAACCACCCCCGGTAATGCCATCAACCCGTTCACGTTCCTCCATCCTCTTGGGAAAAGGAGACTCTGAAGCTGTATCGTCAATTGTAATTGTGGTTCAACTAATGTGTTCGTCTATCTGTCTATTCTATTATAGTTTCCTCTTTCACATCAGGTTCCATGTTGGGCAGAACAGACACGGCGCTCACAAACACGTACAGCGCACTGCCGCCCATGCCTAGCTTCACCATGGCCAACAACCTGCCTATGCAAGTAAGTCTGGTGTCACCACGATGTACCCTTTGGGACTCCATGGCCCCCAGGATGTGCGGGAGTACAGGGGTTCTTCTTCCCCAGGATGGGAGGGTTACCGACCCCTAACTATGCTGCAGGGAAACGGGCAAAAGCTTCTCTAGCCTCTGAAAAGATGCCCTATGTAGTGAGAAACGTAAGGGAAAGGGCGCTATAAGTCCTAGCGCTCAACAAGCCCTTTTCCTGAATTTAAAAGAGGAAGGTCCTCAAAATTATAAGGAGACAAATTTGAGATGAAAAACCTCCTTTTGGAAAAGCCTTGCAACCCACCATGGTTAACCTATGGAACTCTCTGGTGCAGTATTGTGGAAATAGCCACCCGAATAAGCTGCTGGAGGGATCCAGCCTCCTTGGCGTAGGTAATGTGATGGCAGCACATTAGGAACACCTGAGAGAGGGAAGGATGTGATTAGCATCAGTGGTTATGCCAGCTAAGCCAGAATTGCAAGAGCTGTCAATCCTCATGCCTGAAAGCATTAGCTGATCACCAGCTGGGTTAGGAAGAAATCTATTCCTTTGGGGTCTGTTTCTATAGACCTTTCAGATGCAAAATTCCTCCTTTTTTAATGGTGGGGTTGGCCTAGGAAGGTGCTGGCCAATTATGGGAGTTTTACAGCTTTGTCTGAGGCACACAGCATTGACCACTGCTGGAGACAGGCAAGCAGATTAGAGAGCCTGACTCCTTCGCTGCAGCAATTACTATGTTACTAATTGCTGAACCAAAATTAACCAAATAAAGTTAGAGTCTCGCAAGTCTGCGGAAAGGAATGACGTTGGCTAGGTCGCTATTTTGTGACGTTGGAGGTCATCGGCGCTGTTCCTGGCAGTGGGCTGAGAGCACATGACAAAAGATCAAAAGGCTGATACAGAAGGCAACCCTTGGGAAAACAGGAGGCCCCTGATTCACTACAGGGGCACCTGGGCAGGGACATGGCATGTATGAGACACTTTGGACAGTCCTGCCTACGCAGCCACCATGCCATCAAGGCCACATGATGTCAGAGCAGGAGATTTGGCGGCTGAACCGTTGGCATCTCCCTGTGGATGTGGGGTGCACTGCTGGTTCTCCTGGAGCGCAGTGTGTGCGCTTAGCGAGTGAGGCTGTAATTTTTTTTTTTTTTTTGGAAACAGCGTGTTGGGGATGTGCAGACGAAGGAAATATGTGCAGACGTGTTAAGCCTCGTGTGCTTGGAGCAGGAACTGCTCATCCTGCCTCCCTAGGTCAGGGCTACACTGGTCCTCACTCCTGTGGCATTTCAGAGCAGGAGATGCCCCTGCTTGGTCCCTTCCTGGCACCGTGCTGTCTGCCACCCCCTGCTCCCAGCTGCTCTCTCCCCTGGCAAATGAGGCTTTAGGGGATGTAATTCAGGTAAATGGAGATGTCTGGTCTTCTGGATGCTGCTGGCCAGCTCTGAAAGGAGGATCTACGCACACGCATATGCCTTCAGAGCCTCTGAAGAGCCTCTGAAGGCATATGCGTGTGCGTAGATCCTCCTTTCAGAGCCTTGGTCACCCCAAACCCACACATTGTCTGTGTGTGTGTGTAACACGCTTGCAGATGCAGGACCAGCCCGTGTGGCAGGAGATAGTTTCTTCTACATAAGCACAAACAAGCGCTTTGGTTCCTTGGCTTATGTATGTAACACCTTTGTTAGCATCTAGATGTAGGGATCCGCTCACCAAATGTGTCTGAAAAGGTGCTGGTGACCATCCACATTGTTTCTGTAGACCAAAAACGTCTGGGAAGAGGTTGCTTAGTTGAGCTCCTAAATAGGAAGGTCCCCTATCTAGGTCCCCGAATTAAAACCTTAAGTTCATTTTTACTTGGGCACGCTGCTCCTGAGGGCTGGCACACCCATCCAGAACAGTGTAACGTGGTGTTTACCTCGACTGAGACTTAACACTGTTTTGTCCTTTGCTTCCATAGCCCCCCGTACCCAGCCAGACCTCCTCCTACTCTTGCATGCTGCCCACCAGTCCATCGGTGAATGGACGGAGCTATGATACATACACCCCTCCTCACATGCAGACACACATGAACAGCCAGCCGATGGGCACCTCTGGCACCACTTCCACAGGTGAGTGGCCCTGCGCTCCCCTCCTCTTTCTGACAGCGTGGCCTCCTCTCTCTGATCGTTTGGCTTTTCACACATATTCACCGGGAGAAGTCTCTCTCCGTCGCTGGGAGAGGTCTCTCTGTCAGGTTTAGAAGCTGCTGAACTGAGCAGAAGAAAAAAATGTATAACCATGCAGTCTGGAGCAGAAGGTCTGATTTTTAATCTGCTGCTGAAGGAGTAGATGAAAGATTCACAGAAGTGCTGCTTGAAGAGTTGTACTGTGCAAAGTCCTTCAATGAGGCCCCCCATCCCACAAAATCTTCCCTGTATAATTAAATTCTAAAGCAGTACTTATTTCCACATTAGATTTCAGCAGAGCTGCTCATACCTGTGAAGTTAATTGTATGTGAAAACACTAGCAGGACTGGGCGTGTTTTGACTGTGTCTGTGTCAGAGCCTATTTTTTGCTAAAGATTTGAAGTTATCAGAAAGGCAGGTAACCTGTAGAAATATTAAGAATGCAAAACAGGGTGAAAAAAGGGGGTGGAGGGGCAAAAAAGGTAAACGAGTGTCAGCATAAGCAGGAACAAGGCAGACATATTTTAAAAGAATAGAAACGTTCAGTGTATTTTGCGCTGAATTCCCAATTGATGAGATGAAGCTCTGGCATTTATCTCAAAGCACGACAGTTTATTTAAAACAAAAAAATCAGTGAGATGTGCATAGGTTTTTAAAATGTATGTCCACTGGCCCCCACAGCCTGATTCTGCAGGCTGGAAGATGGCAAGAATTAATCCCTAGCAGAATACAAGCACAAATCTGTGAAACTGTACAGCAAAAATTGTGCTATGCATAGAAGAACTAAAATATCCATTTCCCCCTCAATTTTCAGGTCTCATTTCCCCTGGAGTGTCAGTTCCAGTTCAAGTTCCTGGCAGTGAACCTGATATGTCTCAATACTGGCCAAGATTACAGTAAAACATGTGTTAATTCTGTAAATGACTATATGGACAACAGTTGGATGTTCAGCAGTATTTTATAAAGGAAGAATGGCTCTCAGAGTACTTCTGTACTGCAACTGTGCCCTATGCTGTAACACATGGAAAAGACTTTCACATGGACCTTTGTACACTGAAGGCATTATATCAGTTGGAACAAATCTTCATTTTGGTATCCAAACTTTTATTCATTTTGGTGTATTATTTGTAAATGGGCATTTGTATGTTATAATGAAAAAAAAAGAACAATGTAGACTGGATGGATGTTTGATCTGTGTTGGTCATGAAGTTGTTTAAAAAAAAAAGAAAAGAAAAAAAAAAGAAGCCATGATCAACAAGCTTTGCCACGAATTTAAGAGTTTTATCAAGATATATCGAATACTTCTACCAATCTGTTCATAGATTATGGATTGATGTTCCAAGTTTGTATCATTCCATTGCATATAATTAAACCTGGAACAATACGCACTAGATTTATGTAAGAAAAATATCTGTTGGTATTTCCAAAGGTTGTTAACGGCTGAAGCTATGTGCAAACAGGGCTTAAGAGAGAACTTCGAGGAAGAAAAGAGTTTGATAGATAAAAGGTAGATTGTGTCTTCGATATAATCCAATTTGTTTTATGTCAAAATGTAAGTATTTGTCTTCCCTAGAAATCTCCCAGAATGATTTCTATAATAAAGTTAATTTCATTTATATTTGACAAGAATATTCTATAGATGTTTTATACACATTTTCATGCATCATACGTTTCTTTTTGGTCGGCAAGAGTTAATTGTTCTTAGATATAGTTGTACTACTGTTCACAGTCCAATCATTTTTGTGCATCTAGAATTCATTCCTAATCAATTAAAAGTGCTTGCAAGAGTTTTAAACTTAAGTGTTTTGAAGTTGTTCACAACTACATATCAAAATTAACCATTGTTGATTGTAAAAACCATGCCAAAGCCTTTGTATTTCCTTTATTATACTATTTTCTTTTTAACCTTATAGTGTGGTGTTGCAAATTTTGTTACTGTTAGGTTAATCTCATTAAGTTTTATTTTGAATTTATTTTCAGCTTTCAATAAGGAGGGATTTTAAAGAAAGTTTTTTATAGACTTTCAGCACTTCTACCAGCCTGTAATTTGGGCTAACAAAAAGAAGATAGGTTCACGTAACTAATTGCAGTTGAGAGTAGGAGGAGGTCATTTATTTAGCTCGGGTTTCTGGGGATGCTCTAAATGAACTCCAGAATCCAGTAGAATTTCCAGTGGGGAGCTTACATCGTGCCAGTCAGTGGTGGAGACACGATGCACGCCTGTGTCTATCTGTTGTAATTATACATAAAGGACGTATAGACACATATGCACACAAATATACATTCCTGACTTCTAAAAATTGTTTTTGTTAGGATGCTTAAAAAGAGAAAACCCCCAACCCAGCTGTGTTTTTAACAGGCTTTTTGGGAGAGTGAATACCATCCCTTTATATTGCCACACAGCACAATCTTAGTGTAATTTTCCATTGAACTTGTAACCTGGTTAATACCTCAATGCGCTTTGTGTGAGGGTTGTTAGTGTGGGCGTGGGTGGAGAGCTGCATGTCAAGGAATAATGAGAGAAGACAAATCAACAGGCAACAACAATGCGAGCTGGGACTGGCTAGTGAAAGCTAAAGGCCTTTAGTCACTGGCAGGGAAATCTAAACATTCCCATATCTATGAAGCTGGTTCATTGTGGTGCAGTTGTTACTTGCGATGCTGTGCTGAAAAAGGGATCTCATGATTAAAAAGCCAATGCGCAGGGAGTTTTGAGTGAAAGCACAGGCATCACAAGCAGCCTTTGTAAAGCAAAGATACTATCTAGGCTGGTTATGTTTTCCTTTCAGCATATTTGTCACTGCAGATAACACTTCATTGTAAACTTGGAGTAGCAGAGTTGTGGTGCTGAGGTAGTCGAGATACTGCAGACGAGATTAAATGCGTGTAAACTCTGAATTCTTTAGGGACAAAGAGCTGCTTCGCTCAAAGCATGAGACAATAGTTAATAAAATCAGGAGCCTGAAGCAAGGAAAATTGTGCAAAAAAAAAAAATTTCAATTTTTCTTTTTAATTGATACACATCAGTTGTAAGTATATTCGTTATACCAGTACTAAGTAGTTTTAATTACTTGGAAGCCACCCATTGGCAAATATTAATGAAACATGTTTGTTTTTTTTGTTTTTATTTATATATATTTTTATCAGACATGCAATTTATACATTTATAAGATATGGATAGATTGTGGCAAACACCACAAAAGGCAGGTCCCTTCTTGCATAGCCAAATCGATTCTGGGAACAACTAATTACAGGTACAAATCCAGCATTTATATAGCCACTTAGTGTGTTTATACCTACTAATGTAGCTTGTTATCTAAATACCAACTTCTGCTCAACCAGGAATGGAAATGAGCTTCCCATCCCTTCCTCCCCTGAGAGCTTTTGTGCCGCGGTTGCTGCTTCTGCAGGTGCCGGTGTGTGGGTAGAGCAGCTCCCTGTAGCTTTTCCTTGTCCTTCCCGGGCTTTCCCAGCCCCATCGCTGGCGCTCCAGCCTCCAATGGCCTCCATGGAGCCATCACCCGCTCTCTCTGCCCCTTCTGAATTGTTCTACGGGGCAGGCTATGCTGGGGGTGGGGGTTTGCAGCCACTCACAGCCCCGCACCTCTGCAGTCGCAGCCACACTGTAAAGCAGTTGCGTTTGCAGATGAACCTTGAGCTTATTTCGGTGACAGGCTAGCTGGCTGCCGCAGCGAGGAGGCATTTCTGGCTCACTGGCTCGTTATTGTGCCCTATGGAAGGAGGTCGGTGGGGAAAAGTCCCTGGCTGGCTGCACATCGGGAAGAAGTTAGGGCATGTGGTCCCCAGAGCGTTGCTTGCCTCGAAGAGCTGCTGCTGTGCGTGCCGGGGGCTCCGCGGGTTACAGGCAGCCTTGCGCCGCGCGTTGTGTCCACAGCCCTGTCAAGAGCTGTTTCCCCAGGGTGGTTTGGGGCGCAGGGCTTAGCGTGCAGGGGTTCCCATGCCTCGGCACTGGTGCCAGCTCCCGGTTGCTTGCTGGGGGCCAGGCTAAGCCCTGGAGCAGCCCCAGTGCCCATCCAGGCAAGGGGTTTGTGTGCGGCTGCGTGAGGACGTGCTGCCTCGCCAGGCACTGCTACCAGCAGCATCGGTGGGAAATGAAAATCTTCAGCATGCTCTGAACAGCCTTTAAGACCTGTTTTCATCCCCTTTCTGCTTCTAGAGCTGTATTATGTACGAAGACTGAAGTCTGCTGTAATGTATCGCTCAGCATAACACTGCAATTTCCAAGGGTCTCCTCTTTTTACAACTGAAATTAGTGGGAGTTTTGCTATTGATTTCAATAGGAATGAGACATTTCTGTGCATTTGGTTAAAATGTATTTCATAATAACACCTTATACTTTATTTATAAGCCCCTCCTAAGGCATTTCACAAATTATAGTCACATGAGAATTGATGTGTGAGCGCTGTCTTAATAACACTGTATTTTGTATTTCAAATATTGTGTTCTAGATACAATATTTACATTTCCAAGTGAAAAGGCTGCTAACCTAACAGTTATTGTTCAGAGCAGACAGATGATGAGCCATACATGCTGATGGCGAAGCAGACATGCATGCGGTGACATATGCGTTGGAATTGCCTCGCAACATGCAGATACCGGGGTTTGTTGTTTTTAAAAGGTAAGCATGAGTCGGTGTGTGCCTGGCTCCAGGATGCAAAAAGAGCTGCCTTCTCACCCAGGTTGTAACACAGAAACGAGATTTCACCACTGTTTTGTAGCGAGTTTTTTATTTATAAGGTGAGCAAAATGCCTTTGTAGGATGGTTTACTTTTGGGACAAGATTACAGTTGCAAAGAACAACCTAGGACTGATAACACACATTGTCTCCCCCAGGGTTTCCAGCCACTGCTAGTCCTATTTCTTTCACTTTCCATGGCCAAAGCTGTCTGGCTTTATTTTTTTTTTTTCCTATATGTATACTCTTTTAATTGATTTTTCAGGTGTTACTTACTAAAATTTATGATCTCATTTTCTCTTGGTAATATGTGCACGTTTAGAGTTATGCTAAGGTTTAAATTTGTACTGCATGTCCATGGTATAACTAACAGTAGGAAAACTGAAAATGTATCTTTTTATTTTTTTTCCCCAGTTCATTTTCATTTGCTCTTTTTCTCAGCCGCATCAGTTGGGCATTGCTGCGTGTGCCCCAGATAAGGTTCTGCCACTCTGGCAATGGTGTAGCATCTTCTTTTTAAATAAGACACGTGCTTGCTTAATGAGCTGCCACCACCCTGTTTCTAATCAAAAGTGTGATTGGCACCTACAAATACCCAAATACACCCCCTGCTCCCCTCTGGAAACAGGCATACGGATTACAGACATGAGAGTAGAGTCTGTGATGCCTGTTTGGTCTTGCTCAGATGGCGAGTACTCATGTGTCTTGCTGCAGAGAGAAGGCAGCCGCAGGAGTGTGGCTGAAATGTGCAGGGACTCCTGAAGCCCGGGCCCTGCGTATCATGGTGGAAGCAGAAGAAACATTCCTCCTCTTTGGGTGGAAAACAAAAGCATGGTATATAGTTCCCTTTGGATTACTGCTGAAGAATGATGTTATGCAAGTCTCTCACATGTATTATTGGTTTAGTAGTTCTTAGAGAAAATAGCAGAGGATGGAGTAACCTGTGTGAGATGCGTGGTAGTAAAGATAGTACAGTTTGGAGAGGAGCCAGGCTGGCAAGTTCCTTACTTTAGAATGTATTTTTAATTAATTCCTCCCCTAATATTCTCTTAGATGTAAAGAAAGAATAACCCAGCGTATCAGGAGACAGTTACTTAGGGTAGCTTACTAGTTTTTATCCTGAGACAGAAAGGTACTTAGGAGAGTTCACGACAGTTTACTCTCCTAAGATAGTTTTCAATAGCTATTGCATGGAAGATGAAGGTGTTTTCATAGGGCCTGCAGAAATGAAATCTCAGAGGAGTGAGACTACTCGATCAGTCTTTTAAGATGTGCATCTGACGAGTGACAGAGTTTCATGAAACCTCCAGCTGCCAGGATCCTCACTGTTTGTTTTGAAGACGATCCTTTAATGAAATGTCCCTATGAAGCTTGCTTTGCCTCAAGTTTCATATGAATCTTCAATGACTCTGTTTTAACAGACTGAGAATTTCAGGTCTGTCTGTACTGTTCCCTTCCTCCCCTTAGGTAATATCCCACTGGGTAATATCCCTGGTGAGATGATCGTGATTTTGAAGGAGGTGAAGGTGAAAATCCATGTCTGCTGCCGGTGGGCTGTGTTCTGGGGCTGCTTTGCTCCACGAAGGACCATGATAGTGTTTTTGCTGGGTTGGTAGAGGTCTACGGTTTCTCAGGTGCTGAGGCTTGACCTCCTAAGTTGAACTGCAGCTGGATCAGATGGTAAGCAGAGGCTTTGTGAGCAACCCAGGAAAATCCTTGCTACCTTCAGGTGTCTGACAGGAGCTGTAAGTTGCATGAAATTCTCCAGCAGAGGTTGCAATTGCCTCCAGGCACCTGACAGACCTCACGTACTCTCCAGTAGCTAAAATTGGTGAGGGTTGCGAATTGTGTTTCTTCCTCTCCTGGGACATACGAGCTTTTCCAGCTGCACCAGAGCAGCCCGTAGATTCACAGATAAACTGCTTCAGGTCAGACCTCTGACAATGGATTTTGAGGAGTTTATGAACAGTTATTCCAGAGAAATTACATATAGGCAAAAGAAGGACTCTGATTTATGTGGAACTTCATACAGCAGTGCTAATTTCCTGAAAGTGAAGTAAATTTATATTTCTCTGTGTAACTGTTTATGTTTTACACTTCACACTTCTCTCTGCAAAGCTGCCTCTATGTTCAGAGTCTGTGCAGCTTTCTGTTTCAAATAGTGCAAGGGAGGGTTTATTTATTTTTAAAACTCCCTCTGTCAGATTGGATTAAATAAAAATCCAGTCATTTAAATTTTTTTTTTTTTCTGCTTTTAAAGAAGTAAGTTGTCCACTTTGGTTTCTCTGAATTTAAGACAATACTGTTCCTTTGAAAAACATGTATCTGAATACTGCAAAACTAAGCTGCTTTTGGGACTGATGATTTTCTGGGTTGCGATTCAGCTGCTCTGCAGAAACTGTTGTTGATTTACATCTCTTTGGGCGAGGATACATTTAAAACTTCACAGATCCTTCTATAGGCAAGGACTGTCGAACGGACCCCTGTTTTGCTCCCTTGCATATATTCTTCACTGTGTCTACCTGCTCTACTTCCCATGATGCATGAAGTAATTATGCCTACGTACCATACTGCTTGTTCTTCCATCCTCTTCCCCTGTGTTTTGCTGTGGTAAAGTCTTATTTACTTGTCTGAAGATGGCATATTGTTGGTGTACGTTTGAAGTTTCTTGCCTACAACCTTTTGCTAGTTGCAGGGAACCCCTCAGTTTTGAGGTGTCTCCTGGGAAGGCTCTGTCTCCCACACAGATGGACTTCCTACTCCACTGTCTCCAAGACTGTCCTGTCAAGGTCCTTCTTTCTCAAGTAATTTTCCAGAATTGCTGAGCTATCCTGGGTGTAAGCTGGGAAGCACCATAAATGGGAATTTGACCATACTGGAGAGTTCTACCAATGCTTTCCTCTAGCTGTCCCTCTCTCTCTGGTCTTGACTGAGTTCAGCTTTATTCATTAGTTTCTTTTCTCCAAGTACACATCCATGGCTAGTGATAGGAGTTTCATTATACATGAAGAATAGACCCTGTACATCCATTGTTTGAGCAGTTCACCTGTTGGATCCATAGAGATAAATGTGCCCAGCGACAAAATGGACCCATTAAAACTTTCATGGTCAGGAATCAAGTGCTGGAGCTGCAGTTTCCAGCTATGGCTGCTAGATGAAGATGATGGGGCTAGAGCTGGCATCACGTCCTGATAGAATAACACTTGTCCTATTGATTTAAAATAGGTCAGGAAGGCAAATTTGTTTTGTACCTGTGCGGGTTCCAGGCCAAGAAGGATGAACTGCACAAACCATTTTTGGTCTATGAGTAGTAGCTTTGAGATGCTATGATATTATAAATAAATATATATGAAGATATGCAGAAAAGTTCTTCTCAAGCAACGTACTTTAAATAAGTTTACAGCTTTTCCTCTGCACAATATGTTTCCCAAAATACTGGCACTGAAAACTTCTTGATTTCATATGTACACCCAAACCAGACCTCATGCCTGCTCCTCTGTAAGTCTAGCCCCATGAAATTTCAGTAAGAGCTTTCTTTAGTCTGATTTGTTCCAACCTGAATCCAAAACTGTAGCTGAAATTGCACCAAAATTCACCTTTTTTTACACCTTTTTTAAGAGAATGCCTCTGACATTCCAAGTGTTGAGAGCATTCTGACTCAAGTTCTGCCAGCATAAAGACTTCTTTTTGATTCTTACTTTGTTTTGGATTTAATATTTATTTTCAATGCCAGATGCCATTAAAATACATTTTTTAATAGAGGACTATCCAGCTACAGATTCTCTACATCTGCAAACATTTCTGAAAAGATCAACTGGACTGAATCTTTCTTCACTGAAAGGGTCATTAGGCGATGGAACAGGCTGCCCAGGGAGGTGGTTGACTCGCCTTCCCTGGAGGTGTTTAAGGTGCGGGTGGATGAGGTACTGAGGGGCATGGTTTAGAGATTGGTGGGAATGGTTGGACTCGATAATCCGGTGAACCTGGTGATTCTATGAATCCTACCAGCTTGCTCTTGGTCTAAATCACTGACTTCTCTGAAAGACTTTTTATATTAAGCCCTCCAGTACTAGAAAATCCACGCGCAAAAAAATACGGAAAGCACAAACAATGTTTTGATACGAACAGAAGGTCTGTCAATCAGTTTGATGTGCCTAATAACTTTCAAAATTGTTTAAAAGTGGATTTTAAATAAGCAGCCAAGTTTTCAGCAGATGTTTTGTGATGCTTGATGCTCAGCGCTCCTGAAAAATCTATCTATCCATTCAGCTGCTGAAACACAGATGTAAGCATCCACTGTATTAATAAACCATCTCTGGGAAAAAAAAAAAAAAAAAGAGCCTACTTTTGCTCATTTTCTCTCTTCCTCCCCCTTCTCTCCATCCGAGTTGCCTTTTTTCCTTAAGATGAAGAGGATTCAGGATTCACTTTCATTCTTTTTTCTACATGGGAACATTTATTATTGAATAAGCATCATCATGTGCTGAGTGTGATTAAAAGAAAAAATGTAGGCCTTGCACTCAGGTAGCCCACAAGAGAAAATAAAAATCCCAGGAGATGTCATGGGGGATAGTACTTTCTTCCTCCACCTCTTAAAGGCATAACAGCATCTTCTTCTCTGTTTCTGTTGTGCTCTGTAAACATGGACGACATTTCTCCAGTACAGGCAAAAGAACACTTTATTAAATTTCTAATATGTGTTCCTGGAGAAAAATACTGGTTTAATATCTGCGTGTTAGTATGTGTGCAATACTTGCAATACACACACATTTTTAAGGGATGTCTTACAAGCTTGTGGTTTCAGAAAAACTTGATTAACAGCTCATTTTCCTATATTGGCATAGTAAAGGATTTTGTAAGTTAGACTTTTGCATTTCTCCAAAAGCTGTGTTTGGAACAACATCGCTATTGTATATTAAATTTAAAGATGAAAACAGTGGCATACTGCCACATGTATCAAATCTGAAGTAGCTGAACGCCCATTTTCAGATGCTTGTAGCTACTGTTACAGAAAATTGAATACAGCTGAATCCTTGAAATTGCTTTTGAAATTCCTTTACAAACATAGAAAAAGACTTAATGTATTATAATATTCTTCTCATGTTCCAAATACTTATATTTTGAAAACCTCAACACAACAGAAATTATATAAAGAATTCTTATTTGACATATTAAAGACACAACGTTTTAAATTTCATTACTGCTTTCTTAACTGTGTGTCACAATTCTGTAAAGACCAGGTTCTCAGGCTGAATTGGGAACGTCTTCACTGGGATGAATCTATTGTTTCCCAGTTGAGTTTGGTGGTTTCAGTTTGTAGCCTGCTTAAGAAGTAGGAAGTTCTGCTTAAAAAATGTAATAAACGAGAAAAACCTGGCACTGCAATCTCTGTGGAAAAGGGCCTTCTGAACACATGAGGATCGCAAGGAGGGCTCTGAAGATGCAAAACGAAGGGGATCTGAAGATGCAAAAAGATGCTGGTAGCCCCTTGCAACAGTCTGTCAAGGAAGCTGCACTCTTCGATCACCTGAGCTGTACCCCTTTGTCTTAAAATCAACAGAAGAGAGAACCAAAGGATGTTTTGTACACCAGTGCTTGACAGTCACTGAGTAGTTACAGGGAAAAGCTACAGAAAATCACCATGTAAACGCTCCTCCTGCTCCCCAGGTCAAATTTGCTTTTGGTTCAATAAATGAAATCTGCGCTGTATCTTATATATATCTGCATACTATCACGTAGCCCATACAGAGCATCATTTCACTTATCAGTTTGCTGGATAAGCCGAGTCATTGTCATATGTTGTTGTAACTGATATGATATTTTGGAAGAAAAAGAAGAGAAATTTTGCTCCATGTTTTTGCCTTAGGTAAACAACGCTGTATGTCTGTATATACTAACACTTATTTTACAAAGCATGTTTAGTGACTCAGAAAAAAAATTAATCCAGATTCACAGAAGGAGTTCCCTTTCTTATTCAAAATATTTGTCACCTTTAATATTAAGCTACCGAAGTTTTTGAAATGGAAGTCTTATAAATGCACAGGGGACACAAATACACTCATATATGTGTGGAACACACTTGCTACTCGCTAACAATTTTCAGTTAATATACTAACTAGAAATCAACTGTGACTTTCATGATGTTTTCTCCCCTGTATGTTAAGTCAATGACCTATTTAAGGCTGTTGGCAGCAATTTATGTGTCTTGTGACTTTATATTACACAAAGAAATACTGTTTTGTGTTATTTACATTAAAAAGATGTCCTATGTAAAACTTCACCTTTGTTAAAAATCACTTTATCCTAAGTATTTAAATTATTTCATGCTTTCAAAAGGCACAATCAAGTACCTAATGAGAACTTCCATTCAATGTTACACATAATACAAAAAGAGAAAAATGTTTGAGACATCAATGATAATATTTTAAATATATTGGCATAGGAAAGTAGATGTCTTTTTGCTTTATTAAAATGACAGTTCAGTTCTGAAACTTTATTTTGAAAAGATTTAAAAAGGATTCATATCTTTAGAAATAAAAAATATAACAGGCATATCTAAAAAATATAGGAGAGCAAACCCGATTGTTACTACTAATGAAATAGCTGATGACAAAATAGTAGTCTTTTTGATTTTGATCACAAAAAGTAAACTGGTAGTGACAGGATATGATGGATAGATTTGACATCCTGGCAAATCACTGTCATTGATTCAATTATTCTAATTCAGAATAAAAGCTGTATACAGTATGTGTTTATGCTACAGTGGAGTTTTTTAAGTGATTGACATTCATCATATTAGTTAGACAGTTTTAAAAGCTATGCCTTTGTTTTACACAGTGTTGTCAAGAAAAAAAATAAAGTAGAACCTGTATTGCAGGAAAAAAAAAGGCAAACCACTTAACCAACTCTTGGTTCCAAACCCATCAGAATAAGTTCCCATTATCGCATCCTATTAACATGTTCGTTGAAGAGTCACTTTCACTCCAGCCATGTAATATACTATTATAAAGACTAAATTTTGAAACTGTAATACAATCTTACAGCTGGGTGGCTTGGAAGTTCTGCGGAGAAGAAGCTATTACTTTTCAAAATGGAAGTCAGCCTCACAAGAAAGAATGCAAACCACTTTAATTTACAGGTCAGCTTTGCGTTATTGTTCTTTTGTTTGATAAGATATAGAGAGATACATAGAAAATAGTCAGAAGTTCAGCAACAGCATATCTGAGGCTACAGACGCCTGAATTACTTGTATATTCTGCCCTGCTTTAGACCAGCATGCTGTGATACCTTTCCCTGAGCTCAAATGCACTCTTCTGGTTTTCTAGCATTAATGTAGCTGTCGGTTTGAATTTCAATCTTGAATTATGTCTGTTGACATAATTTCATAGTGCTGACTTCAATTGTTTAGGATTACTGTTTTGAACTACATAAGGAAATCGGTTCTTTTCTCTATGGTTAGTAAATTCCATTCAAGTGCCTTTTAATGCATGTAGTAAGCCATAAGGCAAAGCAATTATCTGTAATATATTCTGATTAAAAAACCCAATCATTCTTAATTACTGACATATTAGAATAAAAGCTATCTTATGTATTTGGAAATTATGATTACATATTTAATAAAGTAACGTAAATATTTCCTGACATTTAAGAATGGTGCTTCGATTACAAAAATTAATGTTTTTAAAACCATACATGTATAGTTTGCTTTTGGAATAACACTTGACAATGAATTGCTTAGTTTCATTTCTTTATTTCAGTAAGCCACCTGACTTAACTTTTTATTCATACAAAACATTAAATGTAAGTATATAAAAATCCCATTGGGGAAAAACATCCCTTTATTTTTATTGTAAAAAAAAATCTAGAAATGAAAGGGTAAGACTAATTTACACATTTTAAAGAAAGGAATAAAATACTGTATGTTTCCAGTCGAGCAGAACAATGGGAGGACCCAACATAACAGAAGCTTTAACAAAAAGCAAAATTCAAACAAGCCCAAAATCAGTACAAAGAAACCAGAAAAAAAAAAAAAAGCACCACATGATAACATGTATTTTTAAAGACGGCTGGATCAAATCATTAAGAAAAATATTTATATAAGTCATTAACACTCATAATTAGAGTGTCATATAAATCTGAGGGAAACTGCTAAATAGAAATCACTAGAAGTCCAGGTGCTTCTTGCCGATGGCCACAGCACCACATCCTGAGCTCAGCAGTTTGGCGGATTCTGCCAGATCCTGTTTGCTTGCGCGGCTCACTGTGTCTGACAAGTCTGGAGGCAAATGCAGTCGCTGTGGCAGGAGATTTTCAGGAGGGAGAGGGAGGGAGAGAGAGAGACAGGAAAGAGAGAAGAAAGACAGAGAGGGAAAAACAGAGAGAAGATAAAAAAAAAAGAATAATTGCAGTAGAATTTATTTTCCATAGCATATTTCAAAGTGCAGTCTTTTTCCTGACTTACTACTGTTTACTTACAAATAAAACACTTCCCAGATGGTCTTTTAGACTGACGTGGAAACAGTTTTGTATGCTTTCGATATGGATTCTGTAAACTGGAGTAGATTTTTTCCTCTTGAAATTTATCTAAACAAAATCCGAATTTGCTCAAGGTATTTAATTATAACTATGATTGTTCCTTTAAAAATAAATGTTTTGCCTGCATGTCAACCCCTACATCAAATCCTTTGCTTTCTATGGCATTGAAATATAACTACAGTTTCATTTCAAACATGCATACTTTGTGGCAGGGTCTGAAAAATAAGTAATGTGATGGTCAAAAGATGGAGAGGGCTCACCCCGGTTGCAGCATTACTCTGAGAAACGATTCTTCTTCCTATTCTAATGACAGTTGTTAATAAAAACAAACAGTAATAGTAGTTGCATGGGTAGAAGGCAATCATCTGTGCTAATCAAACCTTGCCACACCTTGTGAGTTGTAGGAACCTTACATCCATTTTATAGATGAGGAAACTGAGACACGGGATTACACGGTTGTCCACAAACATACAGTCCTTCCACAATAAACCTTATTTTTCAACCATGTCAAAAACATTTCAACTCTCCCTCTGAGGATCTTTTACACTGGAGATTACAAAACCCATGAGATTAGCATTTAACTTTTGAGAAGTGAGGTGAAAATTAATGTAAAACCAGAGTCTTTGCTTGGTTAGTTACTGGCTCGCTTTTGGACACAGTGAGGTACTGAAGCTGGTCAGATGAGAGAGTTGAGCATTTTCTACGCAGTGTAATAATTCATGAAACTAGTATCATGAAGGAGCGTACTTCTTGAAAGATTTAGTAGGCAAAGACTAAATTGTGTGGCTCTTCCCTTAAGAAGCACATGCTTCTGAAGGGAACAGCATAGCAGTAATGGCTGCAAAACCATTTAGGAGGCTGTGCGGACTCACCCTATTTGCTATGTAAACATGTAAATACAGCTGCCTTTTATTCAATACCCTAGTAACTTTCGTAAGGTAAGATAAGATAATTAAAAAGCATAAGGAATATCTACGTTTACAGTGGTCTGACTGTTCAAATCATTGCTGGGTTTGAGGTTGTGCAATTAGGCATAATTTGAGAGGTGCTCCAAAGTGTGTCCTAGCACCACCCACAGTTGTGGGCAGGGAGGGAGAAGAACGTCTGCTAGGTTGTTGTCTTCTTCAAGAGAAGTATGAAGCATGCATGAAGTAACACATGTGGAGTAGGAAAGCCTGTGCCCAGGGTGAGATGACATACCCTCAGGGCTGAAATAGGAGAAATGTGTATTTATTTCACAGAATCACAGAATAACCAGGTTGGAAGAGACCCACTGGATCGTCGAGTCCAACCATTCCCACCAGTCCCTAAATCATGCCCCTAAGCACCTCATCCACCCTCACCTTAAACACCTCCAGGGACGGCGACTCAACCACCTCCCTGGGCAGCCTGTTCCAATGCCTAACCACCCTCTCCGTGAAGAACTTTTTCCTTATCTCAAGCCTAAATCTCCCCTGGCGGAGCTTGAGACTATTCCCTCTCGTCGTTTGTAGCACTTTGCCTACAAAGCACAAATTATGTATCAAAACCCACCCCCTGTATATATGTTAGTAATTATGCAGCTATTACTTTGTCGCTGTATTAAAATCAGTGCTGCTCTACTGTATACTCTGCTTACTGTTCTTCCCCCATCCCCAAGAGGGTTAAGCACGGTTGTGGATGTGAACTGCAGTCCGTGATGTCTCATTTCTACGTCAGCGCGATATAAACTAGGGCACGCTCCTATCTTGTTTGTCTGCTGAGAAAAATGTTTGCTAGGAAACAGCCAACATACAGCTTGGATTGCAGAGGGTCCTGCAGCCACTGGAAAATGAAGAATGAGGAAAAGCCAGGAAGTGCAGAGGAGCATGTGGCAGATTCTTTAGTCACATTTTCTTTCCAATAAAGTGCACAGTACTCTGCTAGCAGGGTACAGGTTATCTGGTATGCAGGAGGCGGACAGACAAGTGAAATAATCCACTGACTGTTGGCATCTCTGTGCCCTCACCAGGGAGCGGGAGAGGCAGCTTCCTCTAGGGGAGATGCAGTACCGCTCTCTTCCTCCTGCAGTTACTGACCTCTTCACCAAGACTGCCAAATGGATTCAGAGCAAGGTGATGAAAAGCAAAGAGAACCAAGACTGAGCAAACTCATCTTACACAGGGACTAACCAGTATCACAGATGGGGAATAACTGTAAACCCTGCCATGCTGGCCTGCACTTAAAGTGGGGTAAAAAGGCAAAAAAACTTTGACATTCATACAGCCTCTTAGTTAATGCTCTGTTTGTTCGTTAATATATATTACAAAGAGAAAATAAATATAGAAGAACATTTATAAATTTAACAAGATGCAAACGGGAAAAGTAAAAATGAATGATACTGGATAGTGGAACCAAATTAAACTTTTACAGATGTAATTGTTATGATGCAGCTTTTCTTTCACTATACATGGATATATATTTTTCTTTCCCCAGCTTATTCAGTAAAGAGGATTCACGCTGCTCATTTAGTGACTGGCTCTTCAGTATTTTGTTTTCTTATCACCGTTTACTCTGAACTTTTCTGACTTATTCATTGTACGTTATTCAAGCCTTCTTGTGAAGAAGGAATGGCTTTTCAATAGCACATGTCTGTGTACAGCACTTGAAAGCTTCACAAATACTGTGTTATTTTCCTAATATTCTTGTGAGACAAGGGAGCAAAGTTGCCTCCATTTTATGGACAAGGAATTTAATGCACATACAGGTACCTACTAATTTCAGAAACACAATCTGAGGCATTTAGAACTTGCTTTTCCAGGATCTTTAGCACCGTGCAGTATTTCGCGTGATTAAATGCTAACTTCATTTGCAGCTGTGAGCACTTAGTATTTATTCAAGAACCTCAAGGCACGTGCTGGGAAAGTGCGAGACACAAAATAAGAGTACAGAAATAAAAATGCTATGTCGAAGTGACATGATCGCACAGAAACTCAGTGGTATAGTCAGAGACGCATCATAACTTCCATGATATCCTTCAGTCGTCTTAATTACGAGACCATCCCTCCTGCAATCCCTGCTCCCTCTACAATCCCAATTTTCAAACATTACAACAAATTGCTGGTTCTCCAGGAAGCATATTTCACTGCGTATAACATATTCAGCCTCATATCTGACACATTCTGAACAATAAAGAACACTCGGGTCATCTGACAACAACTGAGCATTATCCTGCCACTAAGATGTGAATCATACTGCGCACACACGCCACCTTTGAATAAAGCCTGCACAGGCGTTTCAAAATATCATTCCTTACATTTTCCATGTGCAGCTTAAAAATACAAACAGAGCTGCAAATATTAATCCTATTAAATATTTTCAATTCTATTAAAAAAATTCTAAACTTTAAACCATAAACAAACTAGAAACTCGTGACATGATATCATACAGACATCCACAGGTTAAACAACAGGCATTTATTTTTGGCACCAATAGGGACATTGCAGTCACTTGAACTAAGACAGTAAGTGATAGCATGAATAGGCTGTGATCCTTTTTGAACACTGGCATTACAGAATGATCAGACATTTTGACAGATATTTGCTGACCACAGAGAAACAGTCACATTTAAAGTCACAGTTTAGGACAAAACGTTTTCTGGTGGACAGACTTCTCTGCTATTTCTGAGGCTGTGACCTCCATTCCCTTCAATTTCTCTTTCTCTTATCAGTCTGATAAGAATCAGGCTTGATTTGCTCACATTGGCAATCCCAGTCCCTGTTAGCCAGGCCTCCCATCCTGCAATTTGTCTTCATGACAAAAACAACTCTTCTCCATTTACCCACCCTCCCCAGTCTCTGCCTCAAACAGCTTCAACTTTCTGCTTCCCAACTTCTGGTCCTGACAGCCCTGGATTTCTTGTCCATTTCTGCCCACGTACTCTCCCTGCTCCCATGCCTAGGGCCAAATTCAGTGCCAGGTCCCCCTTCCTTGCCTCAGCCCTGTGTCCTCTTCATCCCTTATTTTGTCCTCCTCCTCCTCCTCCCACTCACTCTTCATCTGCCTTTCTTTCTCATTTTGGCACCACGCTCTGTCCCCACCTCCTGCCCCGTCACTCTTCACAGAATCACAGAATCACAGAACGACCAGGTTGGAAGAGACCCACCGGATCATCAAGTTCAACCATTCCCACCAATCCCTAAATCATGCTCCTAAGCACCTCATCCACCCTCACCTTAAACACCTCCAGGGACGGTGACTCAACCACCTCCCTTGGCAGACCATTCCAATGCCTAACCACCCGTGAAGAACTTTTTCCTAATCTCAAGCCTAAATCTCCCCTGGTGGAGCTTGAGGCCATTCCCTCTCGTCTTGTCCCCTGTCACTTGGGAGAAGAGGCCAGCTCCCTCCTCTCCACAACCTCCCTTCAGGTAGTTGTAGAGAGTCATAAGGTCTCCCTTCAGCCTCCTCTTGTCCAGGCTAAACACCCCCAGCTCTCTCAGCTGCTCCTCATAAGATTTGTTCTCCAGCCCCTTCACCAGCTTTGTTGCCCTTCTCTGGACTCGCCCCAGAGCCTCAACATCCTTCTTGTGGTGAGGGGCCCAGAACTGAACACAGTACTCGAGGTGCGGTCTCACCAGTGCCGAGTACAGGGGGAGAATAACCTCCCTGGACCTGCTGGTCACGCCGTTTCTGATACAAGCCAAGATGCCATTGTCCTTCTTGGCCACCTGGGCACACTGCTGGCTCATGTTCAGTCGGTTGTCAACCAACACCCCCAAGTCCTTCTCCTCCTGGCAGCTTTCCAGCCAGCCTTCTCCTAGTTTGTACCTCTGCTTAGGGTTTCTTAGGGTCTCTTCTTAGGGTCTCTTCTTAGGGTCTCTTCTCCACCCCAGAGTCCCCTGTCCAAAGTGTAGGCACCGGCTCACCTCCTGGTCCAAAAAGTGGGTACATCCCTGGAAAATACGCAGGACGGAGTGTGCTTGGGCCAAGAGGGAGTGGATTTTCACAGGACAGCGAAGCCACGTCTCTGGCATAAATGCTAGACAGCAAATTGTGTATTTTCATTTGTTCCTTTAATTAACTGAAAGTTTTCACTAAAATATTCCAGCATGTTGATGAACACAAAACTTCCTGTAGCCTACAGCAAGCTGGCAGGGCAACAATATTTGAAGGCAAAATGGTCATAGTCTGGCAAAAGAAAATATGCAAATAAGATCCTATAATTAATTGTCCTCTTTGTGATAACTTCTTAAAGCCTGTATCAAAGAAAGTTAAAGTTTGTCAGTGTAAAAAACAAGTAATACTGGAGTAAACTTCCTTCTTACGAGGTTGTGTGTCTGCATTATGACAGTATGTTTAATTACACTCTTTTTACCTATACAGGCTGTCAGAAAGGTCTAAACTTAGGATCTTCAGGATCAGACTATGGCTTCATTCACTGGATTAACAAATAACTGGCTATGGAAGAAGGCTATTACTGGCTGTATAAGGCACAACCAGGGAAGGGGCACGATGTGAGTGCTGGTGCTTCCTGCCTGCTCTGTTTCGGCCAGATCCTGAAGGCTTTAGTGATAGGAACAATTACACTGAAGCCAGCTAAGCACACAGCTTTAGGGCATGCATTACGAAAGGAAAACAGTTCAGACAAAACTTATTACATACTTTGCCTCTGCTCCTCCCTCTGCCTGAAGAAAACTTCTAATTACTTTATTTGTTCTCAATGGGGGGAAAAAAAAGAAGTGGAAGATAAGAACATGTAAAATGACAGAGCAGAAGGGACACCGAGCCATCACTCAGTCCAGTCCCAGCACTGAGGTCCAAATACAGCACTGATGGTTTTCTGACATGGTCTGCCTTGTAAAACTGGGATGTAAAGGTTGAAGCCATGGCTATTCTAGGAACTTTTCTCTAGCATACAAAAATAGTACAGAGAAGTGCTTTTGCCAGTTTAGCTTATTGTATCAAGAGAATTGTTTTATAGATTTATTAAAAAGAACAGACTTCCCAATGTAAGACTTCTATTCTCTTCACTATAAAGACGATCAGCCAGTAGTTTTTATAACAGCCTCTCTTGATGTTGACCGTACCTCAATTACAAAATGGATGGGAAGAGTACTCAGGCTTCAACTCACTATAAAAGGGGTTGAAAATGAAATAAAAATCATATAGCTGAACTTAAGTACTCAATGAGAGGTTCAACAAAGAGCTAGCTACTAGAGATAATATTAAAGAACTGATTACTGTACAATTATACACATATGCTGTACACATTCTTCTGAGTAATCCGTTGGCACCGCATTGTGGAGGCAACCAATGAAATCGAGTATCATACCTACACAGTATAAACAATCATCAGTTAATAAAATTACTTTTCAGATTTGAGGAAACATGTGCCTGTACAGATTGTTTTTATAGGGGGCTAAAAGACTCAGAAACAATTGAGGTGGAAGACATTAAAGAAACCGCAAAATTTCATTAAATTAATTGAGGGCTACTAAAATCACATATTCTCTAAAACGCTTTAAGCAATAAAGAGTATAAAAATGTTTAGCAACAATATGATAAGTAGAGATGCCTATATTGGCAAAACCATAAACAAAATAACTTTTCGTATTACTTCAAAATCATTATTATATTTTTAGCAAGCAAATAAGTTAACTTGAGTAATGCAGAATCATTGAAACTCATTAAAAAAGGTGGGAGGTCAGGTGGGAGTTTGTTCTTAACGTGATATGCATTAAAATAATTCCACTGAAGTTAACCTTGAGACTCTTTTAACAGTTCCGTGAAGCTTTCAAACTTCCAAAAATTAATCTTTAGGAAAAAAAATTACAATTCCATTTATTTGGATCTTTGACAAAATAAATAGCTTATTAGTCTATTACGGCTGCAGTTCTGCCCTGAGGCAGGGAGATGGGTTAATGACCTCTCTAGATCCCTTCTAGTTCCATTTGCTACTTCTACATGAAGACTGAAGTTACCAAAGCCGAAGGGATTTGGTTTCAGGGGAAGAAGGGGTGGGGAGAAGAATTTTAGGAATGCTGGGAAAATGAAAGATGCAGACTCCTAGATGTGGAGCTTTATATCCTACTTATTTATCTTTGAAGCAGAACTCTTTCCATTCCATATAGCCCACACAAGAGAAAACAGGAACAGCTCGTGGTATTGTGTCTGAATTCCTGTCCCTGTTTCCTCTTCTGCTTATGATGCCCAGAATGCACAACTTGCACAAAGTTTTCCCTTTTATGTCTTCTTACTATTACCTCATTTAAAATTAATAGTAATTATTTCTTCTACCAAGGTATCTAGGAAAAGACCTCAGCATTTCTGTAGCTATTGTGAAAAGGGCAGGATTTTAAGGAGAAATCTGCAGGAGGTTAATTATGCAGCTTTATAAAACCTCCTCTTAGAGTGAAGAACCCTATTTCTTATTTGAAAATTATCTAAATGTCAAGTGATCGTCACCACTACCTGACTAGAAGGAGCCAGTGGAGGGATGCCACAGCTGAGCTGTGCCTTTATCTTTGCAGTGAAGAAGACTGTCCCAAATGGGAGGCTTTAGCTGCCACTGCTCACAACCAGCTGTGATACAGTGCAGCCGTGCACCCCAAAATGGGCTGCGGGGGCAGAAAGAGCTGTGCAAGGAGGAACGAGCAAAACCCTGCCAGTGCTTCTCCCTTTGCTGGGAAGCTGCCCTCTGCTCAGTCATTGTCTTGCACTACCAGACAATGGAGCTTGCTGATCTGGGTATGATTCTCACCTGCTTCTCAGCTTGACAGAGGGCTTGCCTTATAACTACGGATCAGGCAGTCACCAGAACTGGTGGTTGACCCTGGTTACCTTCACTGAACCTGCTCTGCTCTTATCTGGGCAGCGGGGGAAGGATTTAATAGTGGCCGAGCCCACCAGGGATATTTGGTATACCTTCAATTCAACGGCAACACGTGGCATGGACTCTCTGTGGTGCACTGAGCCATAGCTTCAAGGCCACTGCAACGTGTCTATGTAGGGAAAGAGGTCTTGAATGAAACTGTTTATGAGACGTCCACACAGGTCGCATCTTGCATTTCTAACTGAGGTAGCTACCATACGGTTACAAACTCCTTAAGACATAAACATTTTAGGAGCATCTTAGTCTTGCCAGTCAAGGATTTTACTGCTTTCTTAACAGGTCATCATCAAGCACCATAACTAACTGGTCTTCTTGGCAAAACCAAATCACTGCCTTTGGGCTTAATACAAACTCAGAGATGTACAGTATGTGGTATGAAATGGAATTTCTTCTAGAGAAAAAATTTTGTTCAGAAATTTGGTATGGAGGTGACTATAAGTTTTGGCCTCTTCCCTTGCCAAGTTTGCCAATTGAGAGACACTAGATATGTGTATTATGACAAAATCAATTATATTTTCTATGTTATGTAGTCCTCTGGAGTGGCATATGACTTACATTGACATGACTTTGTAACAATTCACAAAAAATCTGACAATACCACTGTGAAAAGATGAAATTCTTATTAATGCCACGAAACCTAAAAGTACTTCTGAGCTAAGTTCACTTCTCAATGGCAAACCAGAAAGCCCTTTACCACTGAAGACATTGTAAGCTCTCACAGCAAGGACTGGAAAAGTCACACCAACCAGCACAGAACCCTATCAGGCAGAAATCATGACAGTCCATAACTATGGTTATAACTAGATTCTCACGATCTACTTTGTGGAGAGAATGATCCCAAACCATCTTCCCATAACTGCATTTAGGTCTTGCGGGAAATATTTTTAAACTAATTTACAATGAATCTCTTACATTCTCCTTCATGTTACAGTTTTCTCATTATTTTAACAAATTCAGGTGACAAATCAGCCGGTAGCTACTTTTCTGTATAATGGATGTGAACTCAGTTTCTTCTTGTTCTGCTGCATTCACAGATACTACATCACCATTTTAAAATCACAGCAATGGATAAATTTTCTAAACTTATTATAAAGACAAAAGACTTGACTTTTAAAAAAAGCATTCTAAAATTTTCTCCTTTTCAGGTAACTGTGATTGACTTATAACTAATCACAACTATATCAACCCATGTTAAAATAAGCACATCTACCATATGCATTTCCTATTTCTTCTTTTTTTTACATTGAAGCATAATCTAAGCCGTCAAAATTAATTATTGCTAACATCAGGTGTTGAGAGAAGGCTTCCACTAAGAATAGCTGATAAATATACTTCTACCTACATATCCCTGTCTCTCTGCTAAAGGACACATTGCTGACATGAAAATAATTTTTATATATAGCTAATAGTACTTAAAATACTTGAACACATTTCTAAAACTCTTATTTTCCATCACTTACAGAATGTAAGATAGAACTAGACTAATTCCCACTTTCACCTCATTTGCAGGACAGCGATATTTTGTTGTGGGTTTCCAATAACACAGAGAGATCTTCTAAACAGTGACTTTAAAGACACCTGGCAAAATGAAGAACCATCAATAAACCCACTTTGTTTTGTGATAGATTTTGTAAAAGCCATTTTATGTTTCAGAATCATGAACCTTAAATGTACCTGTTCAGTGCAGCTTTCCAGTATATCTGCTCTACAGAAGTGATATGATAATATCCAGGAGAATTCAACTCAAACTGTGCTGATTTGTCTGGATGTGCCACATGGTACTGTTTCTGTTCTCTGATCAGAAAATTATGCAAAGTACTTAAAAGCTGAATTACCGAGTCTGAATTTAAAACTCAGTTCTTCATGTTTGTGTGAAATGAATCTCTAGGGGATTTCAGATGAGGAAGTTCTGCTAACATGTGAATAGACAGCTGGGTTTTGTATGTGCAGCATTGGGTACTACTTTTCAGTGACAGAAAAAGAAACAACAGACAAATAGTTGAACAAACTCTTTCATTCCAAAGAAAAACTCCAAGATGAAGGGACACAAGGGAAAGATTCACCTTCTCTGTTGCCTGAGAATGCCAAATGTTTGGCACCATGGAGTGCTCTAAATCATACGTACAAGTAACAGACCCATTTAATATTATAACTGTAGCCTCTGCATAATGAAGAAACTCCCCATGATATAAAGGGAGCTTTATTAATCAGTGACGATTATAGACAATCAAAGAACTACAGCTGTTGAATTGCTCGTCTGATCCAAAATTCAGAGAAATATACAGTAATCTTACCACCAGAACTGTATTAAATATTTACATAGCATACTACTATAATACTTACCGATCCAGGTCTTATCAAGCACATATTAAAAGACTGCCTCTGCCCTGAAGAGTTTACAGTCTGGATATACGAAGTGGGTAAAAAGGAAGAAGTGAAAGATAAAATATCCAGGGAGAATGAAAAATACCATGATATATAAATACTGTATTAATTAAAAAATCTTTTTTCTTTAATTTCTTCCCTGTTCTCTTCCACTTGCTTTCCTATGCAGGCTACTGTTTTAGAACATTCATTCAATTAAGTGTCAAATGGCTGAAGAGAAGATGGAGCGAAGAACGGGAAAGACAGAGGGCAGGACGAGGAGATACATCATCTAGGCACATTATAGTTGAGATTGGAATGCATTATCTAAAAGCTGAAGGCAAATACTGTTCTAAATTCAAACAGTAGTTCATGAATCTGAAGGTATCGTGTATATCCAGAGCAAGCAGACTAGCAGTGCTCCTGCAAATCTGTTCTCTTTCCTGAATTTCTCCTCCCTGGGTTTATGTAAGAGAAGTGTGGGACTCGTGATGCAAGTCTGAGTAATTCTAGGGCTCTCAGGATAGTCCAGATGGATGCTAATGTTAATGTCACATTTTCTTCCCTGATGGATTCATTCAACCTAATTGCAGCTGTCTACAAGTCAGCCATTCAGTCTAACCTATATTACATACTTACGATGAGATGAATCATCCTTGCAAGTGCTTGCCCATCTCTGCCGATTATTCAGGAAACCTGGATGACTAGCTTAAACTAAATTCTTAACTTGGAGTGTAAAAGGTCAAGGAGAAGAATTCAGTCTTACAAATATGTGAAGCTTCTCATTGAGTCAGTGCCTTCATTACTTCTCCTCTTTCTTTGAATGACATTGCAATGTGCCACAAAGTACAGATTTTATATCAAACCACAGATGGCTCGCTGGAAAGGTTCCAGAGTTGCTGGCAACGCCTGCGCTGCTCTACAACGACTTGGGTCTCTCTACTAGGAAGCTTGAGAAGTGTTCAAGACACTGTGTGTACAAACAAAAGCTACGTAAGTGAGGAGGAGGGAGAAATAGCATTCAGAGACAGAAGCATCTGTTCTAGGAGGTCCAACATATTGCAATGCTACTGTCACACTGTAAGATTCCGGCTAAGTCGGAAAACTCACCAAATATTTGAGTTGGCATCCAAAGCTATCTGTTAAAGTTTACTGTAATCTATCAAGATTCTGTCTAAGTTTAAATGTCTAAACTCATTGATACATCCATTTAAAAAACACTGTTGTTTTTCTCAGTGCGTGCAACAACACAAATAACTGGTAAAATGTATTCTGCCCCTTGACAAAATTGTCCAGATATATTTCAGCACTTCCCAGAAATGTTGAGCTCCTAGACAGGTAACGTGCATTGGCAAGGTTACATTACAGTGTCTGAGTTGCCAACTCAAAACAGAAAGACAAGAGAAATGCAGAGAACCTTTGGAACTCAACAATTCTTCCAGCTATTGCTAAAATAAACATTGCCTACAAGCTTCTACTGATCTCAAGTATTGAGTCCCTCCCAATCCTATGAAATTTAGAGTTCAATGAAGTGCTTTCCTAAGAGTAACAGGAGAAAATGGGAGCTGCTGTGAGACTCTGGACCAATCCATCTGTACGCTGCCCCACTGCTGCCCCAGCATTTTTTCTAGATTTGGTATATATTACTGCCTATTTCCTCTTCTACATCATCTTCAGAAGTTGTGTGTACAAACACAATATGTAACTGTAAATGCAAATGCACACATTACTTATGACTGCATATGAATTACTGATAACGGCCAATGTGTCTACCTACAGAATCTCTCCAAGGCATGTAGTGTTGCTCTAGGAAGCTCTCAGACAGTGTGAGCTGCATTATTTTATATTTGACTACACAGTGCAAGCCACCCCTACAATATCTCCTTGAATGCTGCAGTGCTGAGGGAGCAGTGCCACAGGTTTGACAAGTTGATGGTGATGAAGAAGGAGCGTTCAGGGGGGCAAAATGTAAATGCTAGTGGGGGGTGGTATTGTAGTTTTACACTGGGAGTAGCCCGATGCTCAGTAGTCTATTTACTTTTTTAGGTCAGCTGGAATTAGAAAATTTCCATTGCTAGGCAGCCCAGCACATCTGTGAAGCATTTCTGGGTGTTCAGACCTGAAGCACGTGCTGCCCAAAGGGAAGATTCATTACCCCATGTTACACAGCCTGCCAGTCCCCCCCCAAGACGGCACAAGGACTTCGGCAATGGGAAAGTGCCTTAACTTTGTGCAGAAACATATTACATGACCAGAACACAACAATTAGCACATTTGTAAAGCTTCAGGGATAGGAACAACTTAATAGCTTTTTGAAGCAGACTAATTTTCTGGAGCTTTTTATCTTTTTTTTTTTTTTTTAATTATTTTGCTTTTCATGCATGGACAAGTTCTTCTTTGCTACAGGTATTTTCTGAGTCTGCCGGGCAGGATTATTATGTGTAAAGAAATACAAATTATTCAATCACTTTAGAACAGTGCTAAAGAAATGAAAAAGTGCTATGTAAGTGCAAACTAGTATTACTTGTCTCCATTTTAAAAGGAAGTATCATTTGGATGGACAAATGTATTGCTGGTTTACAAGATTCTACACATTTAGAAACTGAGGCTGCTAAATAGACAGCTTTGTTTATGTTTGCAGCTTTTCACAAGCTAGAAACTTCAGCTCTGTGGTGGAAAATGCCTCTGTCAGACGCTCCATGCTAAGGCAAAACCCAAGCCAGAAGACAGAAAAAACTCCCCATTTCTGCTATCCTTGTCTTCTCATCCTAAAACCTGCATTGATATAGGAAGTATGTTTAGTTCCTGTAACTCCTAGGCGAAGATGCAGACATAATATAATTCCTATTGTAATATCTCTTATTTTCAGTACTAATTCCCCATGACTCATGAGGGTTAGTTTCAAAAACCAGCTAACAAAGAATTTTGTTGTATTACTACCAAAAAATCCTAGACTTCAGAAACCACTGAAGTGTAATCCAGTATTCGTAATATTGGATCAATCTGTGTTGGTATGAAAATAGGGAGTGGTGAAATTTTACTCCGTGATTGATACTGCTTATAGAAAAAAAATACAGAAATGGCATTGGTGATCAAGCGGTCACGTTGACTAACCTTTGGCAAAGCAATGCTTTAAAAGAAGTTTAAACACAGAATAAGAAGTTGCTGGGGAGAGGTTAAAAGACAGGTCATGTTATTTCCTTCTTAAATGACTCTATCTAAGACAGCATGACTCAGTGTAAACTGAAACAAATATATTAAATATGAATGACAGAAACTGGTATCACGTTAAATGCAAGACTTTTGCGAGTAATTGAGATTAAAATAAACATTGCTGTTTATATGGAAATTGGGGAGAGGGCTGAACATTTGAGCAGATTCCTACACCAAAAATGTGTTTTGTACGGAAACTATATGTCAAATTATAGTTATTTGCTTTCAGCTGTTTCTAGCAGTTATTTATTTTTGTACTTTTCATGTGTCAGTATTTTTTTCATTTCACTTCTTTATTCCCTACTACAAATAAGTTTCTTTAGAGTAATAAGATCTTTAAAATCCCTTTAGTGTTTAGAAATGTCAACAATTCAGTAGACTACACTTGATGAATAGGCCACATAGAAAAACCTGCCTCAAGTTTTTATCTCAAGAGAAGTAAGGTGCTTTGAAGAGCACTTGATTTCAGATTTAGAAGCCCGCTGCTATTCAGCCAGACACTCTTGAGAGCTGTTAAGTCCTGACCCATAGCATGAAAACAGGTTGGAGGGAGGAAACATTGAGAATAAATACATTTTGTACTCCCTGTATAATTCTTTTTTCTAAATATCATTTAAACATTTCTTCCTGTAAATAAATAAAAAACTAAGAGACCAGGCAATCTTATCAGATGATCTTATTTGAATATTTTGAATGTAGCTGGAACTCGCCAGGGGGAACAGCCACAGCACTGGAAAAAGATGAGGCACTAAATGAAAAAAAAATCTAAATGTTTTTTTCCATTTGAACAGATGGCACTGACATGGTAAAGCTTTGTATTTTTGACCTGAGACAGAAAACAAAGAGATTTTCACTTCAAAATATTCAGTGAAAGAACATTAAATGGTTTGCTATAATTATAAAAAATATTTTTTTCATCCTTCACTATTGTTTCCACAGTCTACAACCAATCTCAACACCAGACTACCAGACTACAATGAGTTTAAGATACACGCATACCAATAGTAATAACAGATGAAAAGTAAGCCGAACTGTAAGTCAATACTTTTATATCAATATATATTAATAACTGAGTTCACTGTGCTTGCACATGTGCTCTCTCTCATTCAACATCACTTCAGCTTCATAACTGCTTGCTTTAATAATAACTTAGTTAATAACCTAATGGCAACTGGCCACTTTATGTGGGCAAATGTCTCATCAGTATCTTCTGTCCTACTTTCTGCATCTCCGAGTTTCACAGAGATATAAAAGAAAAGGCAAAACTAGGTCATTCCTGGGCCGAACAAAAGAATTTTTGAAGTAGTATAAATTACTGACCTTTCTAATAAGCCTGTCTTTCCCAGCAAACCAGGTAATCCAATCCAACCCAACTAATTAATGATATCCTCCAATAACTAACAATACCTGTACTACACAAACCAGTGAATTCGGGAGAAACATTTCTATGGCTTTTCTAAAGATGTTACATTTAAGAAACACACTGTTTCTAAATTAGAACAAATTTAGGGGACTGTATTCTATTATTAGTTGGCATACAGTCATTACCCTTAG
>JAUNZM010000284.1:1512500-1787500 GCA_033459285.1 Clamator glandarius | reverse complement strand
CGTCAAGAGCTTAGCAGGAATTAATGCTGGCTCAGCATCGATACTGCACGTTGGCTCATTGGCAGGTGTTAATGTGCACAGAGAGAGTCTGCTAACAGCCCATGACCTGAAGGAACTCTCTAATAAGACGTAAGTGAAGCAAGATTGATTCAAAGTAGGACAAAATCGCTTCCATATCAGAGATCCACAAAATCTGTGAAGCCGAGAGGCTCAGCTCCGTTTCTGCTCAGCACACTTTTGAACCATTCCTATCCAAGGGAGTAACTACTCTGAAATATTTGAAGGTCAGGTTCAGGCATTTCCTTGTCAGCTCTTGTTTCTCTTCTCTGCTGCCTCTTCTTATTGATCAACAATACATTCAAAGCAATACTTTACTGGGTTAAACAATTACAGAATACCCTAGACAAAATATTTTCAAACTCTGGGGAAAGGATAATAAAAAAAGAATTACAGTTGGTGCTGCCAGCCAAGGAAATAAAAAAAAAAAAAAAAAAGAAAAGAACTAAAAAACCACCAGGCAACAGAATTAAACAGGAAAAGGTGGGTCATGGAGCAGTAAATGTTGTTAAAATGGTAAGTTCACTTGGGTTAGTTCACTTGGTCCACAACCATAATAGTCTAAGTTTGGATATGGCTCGGTCTACACCATGATAGGCTAATTTTGGATATGGCTATGACTATTTAGGAAACATTCGGCAGGATTCAGTGTAGCAGCTATACACACCTCTTGGAAGAGAAAGAATTTAAGTTAATAAAAAACTGTCCAAATTTGAATTAATATTTTGTTCATTCTTGCCGAAGATGCTGGTTACCATATAGTGAAAATCTTCTATAGTATGAACAGGATAACACTTGTACTTGGATCTTGGACCTTTATAAATAGCTTCAGCTACCATTTAGGCATCATGTAAAACAAGTCATACAGACATGGGTGTACACCATGGCAAGGAAATATTTAGTATTTAAATGCAGAAATGGCTCTTGCTGGTAAGAAGAACAAGGATGTGGAAAAATATGGGCAGGATATTAACTAATTCAATTAGAATTGCCAGCATTGTGAGGCAAATTGCATGAGTCTTTGTAAGAGAGCTTATTGCTAGGAAAGTAGGTGTATTGCTCTTCTGAGTTTTCTGTAACATGAGTGGAAGTGATTGTTACCAGGAGAATACCTTTCGTCAGATCGTCTGATCCATACTCAGCAAAGGGCAGGGAAGGCCAAAGAAATACCTTGGTGTTACTTATCAGGGGGTTAATCCCAAGTTCATTTGTGGGATAATGTGTTTTTTAGGAGGAAGTTGGCCTGACAGTTTCATTAACAGCTAGTGCTAGATTTTAATAGGGCAACAGAAATCTGGAAAATCTTGAAACAGTCTCCTGAACTAACTCAGGATTTCATCTGCAAGAATAAATACAGGAAAGTACTTCCTCCATGTCTAAGTGGTAACTGATGTGTTTTTTTCCCCTGATTTCTGGCATACAACAGTTGTCTTATTTTCTTCAGAGATGTAAAATAAATGAATCTAATATATGTAGCTTCCATGAGAAACACATCATTGGAAGTAGATGATCTTTAGGGTCCCTTCCAACATAGATCATTCTATGATTTTATGATACTAGTTTAGGTCTCAGTTTTTACAACTAGTTATCTAACTGCTTCTCCTCATTCTTCATGATAGTTTCTTTAGCTCCAAGTTAATACTTCAATCTAGAACACAGATGACTTTTCATTCTCACATGTTCATATGCTAAATTCTGTATTTAGTAATTTCAGTCCAATGTATCCCTATTCACTAATGTCTCCTTAGTCCTCCAACACTCCCTTTATAAATGTATTGCTGTTTTATCCCACTTGATACCATGCCCTCCTTAAGAGTATCCTTCAAGGGGAGGAAAACAGCTAATTATTTCTGCCTCGCCTCTTTTATTTCCCAGCTTTTATATAGAAAGTCTGATGAGAAGAAGAGGATCACAGAAAGACAGGTTGAAAGGGACCTCAAGGATCATCTAGTCCAACCTGGACCACAAAGTTCTTGCCATGTCCTCATCAACCATGGAAAAATAAAAAGATCACACCAGTGAAAAATGCACATGCCTCCCAAGTTCAAAATCCTAACAGACAGGGCAACTCCATAAAAGATGGGAGAGTTTCAAGCAGTTTCAACCTTGCCTCCTCCTCCTCTGCTACTTTTCTTCCTTCCATTTCAAGGCCAGTAACAGCCACGATTATTCATGAGAAGAGTAAATAGATAATTAGTCCCATATACTTATGGCCATGGCGATGGCCTCTTCCAGAAGAGGTGGACTCGATGCAGAGTCAGAGATGCATTGTAATTTCAGTCACTGATGACTCTGAGGACTGCTGCCCTTGGCTTTAGACAGCTCTAACCAGATGAAGGTTTTCTAGTACTTGCTAAAGCTGAGTGCCCCTCACCCTCAGAGCAGTCAAGCTTCTCCTGAATACCACCGACACCTCTCCAAGGTGTCTTACAACATCTGTTGTCCACTTCCCGAAGTCATGAGACTGCTTACCTAGCAAAGAATATGGCAACACAGGCAAAAACATCCCCACTAGAGATCAGCACTTTGAAAGTGCAGTTGCAAAAGGTATAATATATTGCATGCCAAGCCTGGGAGGCGAAGGCATCTCCACTCATGTAAAAAACCCAAAAAGCAAACCCACAACTCTAAGTTATCATTGAAAAACTGCAAAGCACAATGACAACATATTTCAGCATTAAACACGACTCTTATAGCATGTGTCTTTAAACAGATACCAGGGCAGCTCTTCAACAAATACAAATAAAAGAGGAAAAGACAGTTACAGTCAATGTTTATTTTTTGAAATGTTACCTAGGGGAGTTCCCACAACTCATGAACTGAGAAAGCACAGATCTAAGAATCAAGAACTATGATTAAAATCTTTATATCTGAAGAGGTTGTATGTTTTTAAGTTTAGTTCATATGACTGTAATTATGTACACACAGGATGGAAAACAGGTGGGCACTAATATTTTTTCAGAAGGAAAATAACTGCTTAAATTAATACAATGTAGTTTTAAAACGCGGTATTTTAAGTTTGTTGTCTTTTTTTGAATAAGGAAAACGAATGAAAACCTTTTTGCATTTGTGTTGTTAAAGTTTTAATCACACCAATTATTTCCAAGAAACAAATCATTACACACGTTTAATTAATTTCTACTTAACAACTTTGTGTGATTAAGTCTTAAGCATATCACACATCATACGCAGGGGAAAAAGACAGCTCGATACCTTACATAATATGACACAGACAACACAGACTGCTTGTTACTTAAGACTTTTATAATTTTATTTGTTCTTATTAAAAAATTCCACCCTTCTTGTCAACATACTGTTAAGAGCAGAATGCTAAAGCCATTTACTCTGAAGTGTTCCAGTTTAAGGTGAGGTCTTGCACAACATCTAATGACACATACTGCCTGACAGAACTTGCGCTGGATAACAACCGCCAAAGCAGACTACTTTCCAGGTTGTCAACTTCCAGAGACAGATATTTATTGACTAATTAAATGCTCCTGTCACATTCTTGTCTAATTGAAACTTAATGTGAACTAACCACAGCACAAGTATAATGTACAATACATTTTTGGATGGTGCATTCATTTACTACATTACAAGCAAATCTAAAATTATAAAGATCCATATAACCTAATGTGCATATATAACTCAATTCAGCCAACTCTGAGAGAATTACAGCCCATATTTGTATTCTCTTTGCAATCCTGAAAGCTGCATGGGTAATGCCAAGACTTAAATTTTCTGCTTTTAAAGGTAGCTCTGTGAATTCTATGAAGCCATTTATTATTGCAAGCTAGATGAATTACTCAGGGCAAATATAACTTGCACTCAAAAGTACACCAGGAAAACACCTTTACTGGAAGTATTGGACTCTGTTCAAGAATACACGATCTCAGGTGTAACAAAAACAAAAGAGAAGAATATTTTCATGAGTATCACACAGTAACTGAGAGCTTGATTTTGGAATCTAGGGTTGTTTTACTGAAGCTTGTTTATTTTATTTGAGTTTGTTAGAAGATCCTATCTCTGAAAGAATCATTCCTTCTCTGTTACTATCACACACTATAGACTCAGAAACATTAGGGAGTTGCCAAAAATCTGTCACTTTAAAAATAAATGCCAGAATACCAAGTTAAAAAAAGTTAACCTTCCAATTAAATATCAGCATCAGAAATCCAGTTCATCCCCCATCTCCCTGCTTTGCATTCCAGCCCTGAACTTTCTTATAAACTTTGGCACAACTTTTCTAAATAGTTGAGTACAGGTAAGACATTCCAACGTACTATTTTTAGCAAAATAAGTTAAGCTAGTCAGTATACAGACTCCAGTGTCATGCAGTACTTTCCCACTAGGAAACAAAGAAAGTAAGAGATAGAGTAATTGCTGAGAAAAGAACAGCTTTCTCAGTAGAAGTTAAATAATCTGGACAGAAAAAAGGAAATATTTTGCTTTAGCTACGTCACCTAAGGAAAAATACCTTCATAGTCATAGATTCATAAAATTTCTAGGTTGAAAAAGACCTTTGAGATCATCGAGTCCAGCCATACACTTGGTATACAGATAAACTTAGTAATCAAACTTAATAGAAATTTTCACTTAGTATATGGATATAATTAGTAATCAAAGTCAACAGAGTTAATTGTGTAGGACTTTTCCTAGCTCTTGGTAGAACATGAATATGTGAAGCTTTGAAAAAGTGAGTAGTGAGTCATGAAGAGCCTAAAACAATTTTATCACATACACAGTGAGATAGTTTCTAAGTAGTGCACTGCCAAATGCTGGAGCTTCTAACCTGAGAAAGTTTTCACATGTATATCTCAGGTCCCTATCTTTTATTTTTCCCAAGTGTGCTATGGATAGCAGAACTTCTATAGAACGTGGATAAATCCAAGATATGATGAACACATTAGGAAGCTGTTTCTTAATTTCAGTACTTAATTATTGCCTAGCTAGCAACCCCCCCCCAATAATGTACTATGGATTTAATTTAAGTAGTTGACGCTATATTTCGGTTAAGCCTCCCATTCCAAACTACACCCATTGACAGGTTCCAAGAAACTGAAGGAAAAAATGTACAGTAAATACGTGGCAAGACTTGCATATTCCTATTAACAGCAAAAAATTATACAGTAATCTTCAACTTATGTGCTCCTCTTTGAATGTTCAAAGTTAGTGACTGCTATCCTTCTTGCTCCTTTACACTTCCACAATGTATGTATCTATCACTTAAAACCAGATACCAACATTAAACGGATTTAGAAACTGTAGACTGTGAATGATCAGTGATTTCAGAAGAAAGCCACTGCCTAAACTCAAGGAGATCTACAAGATGAGAAGCTGTGCTTGGTGATGTCAGTGACATCTTGGGATATCAAGGTCTATTTTGACACATCAAGAGGTATCTATTGAATGTGACAGTAAAAATGAAGTCTGCCAGTTCAAAAAGGAACATCTCTTTCTCCAAGAAAATCCACCTTCATAGGACATATGAAAATAGAAAGAAATTTTGGAGCTACTGGGCTTTTGGGTAAGGAGAGGAAACTCCCATGAAGAAGCAAAAAAGCAAAATAAGCACTGACTGTTAAAATTAAAAAAAAGGTGAAATCAGCACCCATTGCTTCTCCTGAACTCACAATTGATGATAAAGCTTTTCTGAAGCATTTTAAGGGTATATTAATAATTCAATTGCAAAATTACTTGTCACTAGTGAACTTACTAAATAACACACAATTTATTTCTCCAAAGTTGAACTAGTTGGGAAGAGGATAGCTGTGCATAAATATATTAAAGGTTGCTTCCCTGTGAATGTTCAGGAAAATAGGCAAACTTTGGAGATAAAGACGTTCTTCTCTTTTAAATGCATTGACAATGACCTTTTCTTTCAAGCCTTTCCTCAATGGATTGGCACATAGTACCATGGGCTTAGTTGGGTCTCCATCATCAAAATGGCACCTGTACATTTCCATAGTTTATGACAAAAAATTTGATATTGAATCAAGAAAACACATTTTCCATTAAAAGGCTATCCTAAGAACATCCAGAAAAGAACTCATATTTTAATTTAGTTTGCTTCTTTCAGCCAAAAAGGACACACTGTCACGCTTTATAGCCTAAACAAGAAATAAGACAGAAATTCCATGTACGGGACAGAGTATCTTAGCCTGAAGGCTGAAAATATACTTTGGAAAATGAAATAGAAATTCCTGAACTATCCTTCACTCTTCCTCACTCACATTAATACATTTTGTAAGATACAAAACTTTCAATAGCTCCCTTTATGTGCCCTTTATTCTTGTTTCCTTCTCTACATGTAATCACTCAGACCTCTTTTCCACGCTCTACCTATATTTTTCAAACCAAAACCAAGTCATTAAAATGAAATGAATTATAATTTGTTTTTCAGATGTTTCTTTCCTGTTACATTATTTCAAGGATGAAATAGACATGCAAACTAAAGAACATTTCTACACACAACCGGAATTACTTTGGCCAGCTCCTAACTAGACCTTTATTCATTAAAGTTTGCTGAAGAATACCATTGGTAGAGCATTTCTGGCTTTTTTTATCAGACACCATGAGGCACTCTATCTCACTGATGCATGTGTCTTATGGGTTTTGGGTATTTCATGCATTTTTTTTTCATCTAGATTCTACTTGCTGACTTGAGGCGAGATCAGCTGAAAGAATACTCTATACTTTAGGACAATAAGACACAGAAACAGGTTGAGAATCTGAAGAAGCTTAATTAAGAAGTTTAATTGACAGCTAGTGTCTTCTGGACCAGCCTCCTACTTATTTGCTTTCTTTCAAGGCGAACAGGTGAATTACTCTTAGGATATATTGAGAGAAGCTACACAAAGAATAATCAAATTAAGACATCTGTCCTATTAAAAGGAGACATAAACATTATTTAAGTGTATGAAATGCTCACCTAGTTTGTTCCTCTAAAGTAAAATTGTGAACATCAGAAATAGTAATACTGTCTCCCTATTGCTAATCAAAAAGTCTAATATTATTTTGCCCAATATAGCATTTTCTGTGTGTATGTATTAAAATATGGGGATTTGTAGACATAGTAAATAAATTACAAAATCAAGTTTATATTTGTCTTTTTGAGAGTACTTTTCCTCTTTTTCCAGGAAACATCCAATCTGTGTGACATAAAGCTAGCTTGTGGCCATCACCCTGCCCATAAATTTCTGCCAAGCAATTAGTTGGAAGTCACTTTAATGGCAGGAGGAAGTTATTAACTTCTCGTATTGAGTGACAGATGAGAACAATAATACTAGTTGATGCTCAAGGAAAGGATTTGGTTTCATTTGATTTTGCTTCACTTCTAGTACAAGACATGAGAAACAAAGATGGACCTTATCAAAAGAAGCAACAAGAAATTTGAAGAACATAGCAGAAATACAGCTATGGATTATTTACTGGCCTGTGTATAAAATAAAATCATTTTAGTTGTTGCGTCTTGACACTACAAGGTGCAGAAAATTATTTCTGCAAGAAATCCATTTCAGATACCATTTCTCTAAGAATAGGAACACGAATGGCATTTAAAACAAGTTTCTTTGTCTGTTATGATTTAATTTTCGTTAAAGAATGTTATTTTACTTGCAGAATTTCAAGACTTTTTGAGAAGACTTAAACTAAACGTTGCCCCAGTTCCCAAAGAAAGTGTCTTTAAGGCCAGATTCTTCCAGTGCCAGAGGGACTTATGCTGACAGATGCATAAGCTTGAGCCAGGAACTGAGGCAGGATCTCTGAGGCCACGAATCCCAAACCAGCCAGCCACCTAGTAGCAGAAGGATAGGAAAAGTCTCCTAATGGCAAGTCTTATTCTAAGAAACAGAATGGAAGAATCATTAAGATGGGATGAAACAGGTACTGCAGCTGCCCCGTTTTAACTCAAAAGATAAAGAATAATATCTTTTTCTGCACTTTCTTGAATATAAGTACACAATTCTTAACCCTGACAGAGCTAAACAGAGCTCTTGTCTGTTTCTCAGATCACATTCATTGAAAAAAGTATTCACTAAATGCTCTTTAACACTCCCCTTTTCTGTATAAGCAGGTAGATATACATATGATCTTGATGCAGTGCCTCAGGAGGTAAAAAAAGCAAAGATTCAGGTGTTCCTTTGATGCAAACTAAAACCAATTTATTTGTAAAGTAGTCACATTTTTTTTCCTCTGAAAAGCAGAATTAAAGAAGATACCGTGTCATTTTGCTACCAGTTAAATGAGATTACTGAGAACCCCCTGACTTCACTACTGACTTTTCCTCTTAGCTGGTACAATCTTGGCCAGGTGCTTTGGTTAATAATGGAAAAAACCAAAAATAGTAAAAAATGTATCAATTTTATTTCTAAGCTACCGTTAGATTTTATTTGATGCATGTCAAATGAAAAATCCTTGTATGAAATTATGGGGCAACTATAACACTAAAACATGTATTTCTTCTGGTCCTCAGTGTTATACAATGGAAAACCAGAGGCAGAATTTCTGTTACAAAAAAAGGAATTGCTCTTCACTTGATCTTCAAACACAGTGCTACCACTAACTGTCTGAAAGGTATCAGGTAGTTCTACTACCACCTCTTCTAAAGCTTGTTATATACTTAATAAACAAAATGTGTTAATTTTTAAGTTGTTCAGTAAATGTCTACCATCTACATAGAACAGAATGAATTAATCACTAAGAATTTTTAACATTTAAATAATAACACAGTACTTAACTGGGCAACAAAAATAAAATAAGAAATACATTGAAATAATTGCCTGCATGTTTTTGTTATTTTACATTTTCTCATTATTCTTCAGCATATTTTATACTTCAGTTGCAATTATTTCACCAGAAAGACTTTGTCTTAAAATGTGCTTGCAAAACATCTGACATTTTTTAAGGATGTACATAAATAAACAGAAAATTCTCATGAGTGTATAGAAGACCTAAAATTGAATGATTTAATGATATTTTCCTGAAGGTTACAAAAAGACTGTATCATATATACATGCACACATGTACCTGTTTGCATTAACTAAGTGTAGTATTCTTGTGATTCTACGAATGCTTTCAGCTAAACTTAGCTAGCTACACTAAGCAACAACTAAAGTTTGTTCTTGGTCTTTAAAAAATATAGAATAAGTTTAAAAGAGAGGTATTTGAAACTCTTTGCCCAGCTTTGAAATAAAATATTTTTTCTTTTAATAGTTTGGATGTTATTAATGGTCCTGAGCACCCAAAAGAAGGAGCATTTTTATGGTCCTATGAACGTATGTTTTATGTCAAGAAAACTGTATTTCTATACGTAATATAGCCCCATAAAAAGATTATGCTGGAAATAGCCCTAAGATAGAACAAATCATAAAGAAGTTAGTGCACGTGTTAAGCCTGTAGAGCCAAAGCATAAAAATAATATTCTTCTGACATTGTGAATGAATGTCACTTTCATATTTTTGTGGGAAAATTTACATGGACATTTTGAAGGCAATTTCTATCTCACATATGTGGTTACTAACCTTCTACCTTTTAGTCTATTTACAGAACTTCATAAAGATATTTTGGGCTATGGCTTTTACATTTGTTCAAATGCTATTACCTTGGTATATTACTATTCATTTTGAAAGACTGCCTTTGCTCAGTTTGATAGAAACTGCTCTAAATCTCCCTATTAACAACAAGGTACATACATAATGTGCAGCTAAACTAAAGAAGAAATTAAGTGTTTCCTATTACACGATAATTTAGCTTTTTGAATATTTATTTAAGTCTCAGACTCTAGTCCTTGTGCTATCCAAGTGCACAGAAAGCCTTCTATGAATGCTAATCAAAGGTGGATGAGACCTTGCTATTGCTGAATACAAAAAACCGAGCAGCAGGTAACTTGCTTTTCCAAAAAAAATATTCATAATGTGTGAACTGAAACACATGACAACAAGTTTGACATTTTCTGTATTAATTGTCATGGTAAACGTAAGAGGTTTTTCCATTAAAATGTACTAGAGATTTATATCAATTTGATTTTATTTATAACATTAATTATAGCCTATTTCAACCAGAAGAAAGGCTGTTAGAGATGAGACACATTTTTTATTTCCCCTGAAAAAACATTAAGTATTCTAGCTAAACTACAAATACACTATATTTTATGACTAGCTAAATCATTAATCAAGATAAGTATGGAGAAGCTAAGGGATCTCAGTTTACTTGACAGCTGATTGCCCAGCAACCATTCCCTATAATTGTTTTTAGCAGCAGCAGTGTTACTGGAGACCACAGGCTTTCATAGCGTATGTCCTTTTCCTGCAGCAGTACTGGGAAAAACTAAAGAATCCAAACAAAACATTTACAACCAACCAGATTTTGGATTATATCCATGCTCAGTTTCATTGAATGCAGGTGCATCGCAGTCACTTAGCAATGTAAGCTGAGGTCTTCTAAGAACCCCAACCTGATTACAAGTGGTAATCCATACTTTAAATCCGACCTTTGGACTGAAGAAAGTAGATCTATTAGATGATCAAATGTTATAATAAAAATAAGTTAAAAAAGAAGTAATTATATAACTGTTATTTATCGAACTATTTTTTATTATGGTGGGAACCAGATTAACTTGTGAAAAAAACCTTCCAGCCCAAGGAAATCTAGTAGTTCATTCTTAATTCCTGCTGTATGTAATCTACCCTACGCCCTGCAAGAATTGTCACCTTTGGATTCTTTTTCCAGCTTTCACTATTTCTACCTCTAGCTCATCACAGTCACCTTCATTTAGGTGATTTAGACTCATTTTTTGACCATAGTCTCTATCTCTCCTTTCACTTTTCACACATGCTTACATTGTTCTCTGATAAATCTATTCAACAAATTATTTCAATACAGAAACAAGCAATAACTAAGATATGCAGGTAGGATTTAGAAACCCCAGTTTTCCAATACTTTGATCGAAATCTCCTGTACGATCATCAGCAAGACACTGTCAGAAACTGAGTTATGGAAACCCAGAGTTCTGTCCAGTCTAACTTATCCTGTTTTTTGGCAAAATGGGTGGTAAAACTAAGATCCCCTAGCATTTTAACCCTTGTTGACACACCTGAATTCTGTTGTATAAAAGCTGTAGGTCATCTGCCACAGTTTATTTTCACTGAAGTAGCCCTTTATGCCTTAATGTAGAAGTTGTTACAAGCAAAGCTCCTGATTGGAAGTCCACTACAGAGGATGGGTGGTTGAACAATTCTGTCACAGATTCCTTTCTTGTCAGAAAGAAAATAGTATGGGAAAATTTACCACGCAAAATGGAAAAGTGACTTTAACATGTTACTAACAGCATAAAAGATCCTTGACTTATACAGCTAAAGCAAACTGAAGGAATTTGGCCAGTGCCAGATTTCCTTTGCTATTACATTTTCGGTAGCTTCCCACAAGCATGGAATGCCAGGTACAGCCATGATCAAAGACTCCGCCATAACTTTAATAGAGTAGTGAATAAACGACTTACTGTGCACATCCCCACCATTGCCCAAGGGTAACAAGTCTACTCCAAGGTGGAGTTGATATTCCTGTTTTTACTTTTACATGACTTGATAGAGATACTTTTGGGTACAGAGACTGAATTGAATCCTTCAGTGTACTGAGAACTCTAGTGACTGCAAGCCAAATAAAAATGAGGTTAACGCTTCCAACTGACATCTACGAACATATTCAGAGTTGCAAAACCCTTCAAAAAACCAAAAAAACCCACCAAACCAAATCAAGCCAAACTAAGCAAGACTTCCTCAGAAATTAGTAGCCTGGACTTTAGCCAAAGCAGCTAAAACAAAGACTGTTTTTGCAAGGACCAGGTATATTCCATAGCACAAGGACACAAGAAGGGAGAACAAAAAGGGAAGAAAAAGCCAGCCAGATCTACCTAGGCTTTGCAATTGTAGGAAAAGATGTAGAAGCAGCCAAGGTAGAGACATTCAGGCAATAAGAACTCCCATAGGTATTGGCCAGTATTCCTCTGCCTTGTGGAGTTTGCTCCAAGCTTCTCCCTTCCTTAGTCCCTACCTCATCTTCATCTAACATCTGTGATCTTCTTTGTTGTTCCAGTGCAAACATCTTTTTGTGTTCATCTTTTTTTTCCCCTGGTTTTGTCTTAATTTAGCCAATCATTTAGTTTCTCTCACTCCAAATAAATGCAGCAGAATACCACTAATGGCATCAATAATTAATTAATTAAATTTGTTAGTGTCAATGCCTTTATTTTGTTTGCTTGTGTGTTATATGTTTATTCTCTGCTGGGTGTCTGCCTGGATAGAAAATGAATAGCTGCTTGCTGTATTTGTATACTTACAGGTCTCCTATGTCCCTACTTGAGTATACCATTACAAATAGTATTATCAACTTTAAAATAGTATTATAGCGAAATATTTCGGTGTAGAGACACATTGTATATTGCTTCCTGTAAAACCACAGCATTGAATTATTATCAGAAAATGGATTTATAACACCATAGTTTTCATTTATGCTATAGTTATTGCCCCATTGCTAGATCCTTGTCAGTTTTTCTATATAGACACCGAAACTGTAACAGACACTGACAATATCTTGACATTAACTGAAAGTAGGTGGCAAATTTACCACAAGGTAGAAAACTGAATGAAGAATGGAATATTGTTATTTGACTACTTTTTAGTAGTTAGGTGTCAGATTATCTGTCCTGCCATCGGATCTCTTAGATGAGATACAAGATTTAGAGTTCATCTGTCACGGGGTATTAGAGATCCCACTTCTGAAGAGGTCAGCTATTAACCCTGAGCTAACAAAACCCTACCCTTGATAATTAATTAATCTTCCCCTACTTTAATGCTAACGGATATTTTATTCAGATAAAATAATTTTCACATTTTTCTAAAATAAACTTCCAGTTTTGAGGGCTTGGACAGCTACTGCATTTCATTCCTGAATGAATGTTGCAATTAAATAATACACGGGTGATTTCCTGCATAAGCATAACTGTTAAAGTTCTTTGGGGTCTCCTACACATGAAGGCAGCCAATACCTGCACAGCAGTATGCAATGCAGCCTGACTGGAGAGTTTAGAATGATAACTTGAACCCCAATATTCAAGTAGCAAATATCTTTAAATATCAGTTTGGCTCCACTGTAATTTTAAGCAGTTCTTAAACCTGACAAAACTAACTGACTATAATTATGATTAGATTTTTCAGCCTAAAATCATCACTGGTTAGTGAGTCAGCTAATGAGTGTTTTTATGATTTATTAGTTAAACCAAAAGACTATGAGTTTAAATTTTATTCCCGATTAACTACATTGGAAATGATATACATGACTTGTCATTTTAAAATAAAGCTATCTTAAAGTTTAATTAAGGCATGCCATGTGTTTTGAGTTAACTTTGGGTGAAAGGTTCAACTTTATTACAAAACAGAGGGAAAATACCTCACAGTATTGGTATTACTAATATTACTAGTAGGAGCTTTAGGATAAGGTGGCAGCTTAAACCAATCAAACTCAGTACAAAATGTTCACTACAGCTGAAGGATTTATCTACTTTGATGCAGGAATTACTGTGCAAAGTACTGTGACATGTATTACACAGGAGGTAAGATTGGATAATCACAATAGTCCCCATGCACCCTAAAATCTTGTAATATTTCAGACTGAAAAGGAGTTAAATACGAAGCTCTACTTGCTTTTTTCTTCTGAGTATAAACTATATGAGTGCCATTCAACTATATAAACACATTCATTAGGTTTTCAGTAGGCCTGCTTTCTAAGGAAAGAAATTACATACTTTTGAGCTCTTGAGTGAACTACAGTGTTTTATTCCTTTAATTCAACACTCTTAGGGCTTACAGTTCATTGAAATTCAAAATCATGGGTCCAAACTGTTCACAAAGAAAATGTTGACCTTCCTATATAGCGAATGGCTTTTCGTGTTTTTTTTTTTTAATAAAAAAACCCCCTAATGAAGCTGAAGGAGGTAAAAGATTTGAGCTTCCTATTAAAATAACAAATGTAATATAATGCACATATTTCAGCATGTTGGCTACTGCTCATGAAATAAAATACTGAAGCAGAAAGAGCATATTGTTTCCACACATCGAAAATATGCAAATTAGACAAGTATTCAAATTTCACTTGAAAGTGAGAAAATGTACCAGACTACCAATGGTATTTAGGAAAGCAAACTGGTTGAACATGATTATTTGAATTTAAAAAATGGGTATGGGATTCCCCTCTCTTTGCTTCTTGCCATATATGGTATCTGTGTAATATCCACAGGGCAAATTATTCACTACCTTTTTCAAGATGAAAAGCTTCTGATTGGCATCAGACATCAAGAGGGATTTTGGCATTAGAATAGATTTACACTCAATGACATGTCAAAGCCTTGAAACAAAAACTACAGAATTTACTCATGAATGCCGAAGGCAAGCCACTTATTCAATACTAGTTCAATGCACATCTTTCCAAGGATGGCATTCAATCACACCAAGAACAAAATACAGCAAACAAAACATGGTTATATTTGGAAATGAATGTACTTGACTAGAGTGAACAAAATAACAGCCAGCATTACCTGTTGCCAGCTGTCAGAAGAATAAAGAACTGTAACATCCTTGTAATAAAGAGGGAAACAGAATCCAAGCTTATAATGAAAATACAGCAGTTAGTGGGATGAAGTAGGATCAGCAGCAGTATGTGTGGGCATGATAACTCCCACTCTGAGCCTACTGTTCTAGCAGATGTGCCCTTCCTTCTCTCTTCAAACAAACACTTGAAAACAAAGAAAAAATAATCAGGAGACTAGGCATAAGTTGTAGTGCACATAGGTGTAAGAATATGACACAACGCCGAATTTTGCCATTTCTCCTTCAATCTCCATTACAATTACTTAAAAAATTAATTTAATTATTGGCATTAATATGGAGTGCTTGTAAAATATTATCACTAGTGTTGAACAGATCACAATTATTTCGGCACAATCAATTTAGTAACCACTTAAAATTTTTCTACTGGCTTCATTTTAATACAATAATAATAGAATTATCTCATTTCAGTAATGGATGTGTAGGAAAGACCATCCAAATAGGTTCGCTATGACTAACCTCTGTGCAAGGACAAGCATATGTGTAGTACAAGTCATAAATAGAAGGAATCATGGGAAGCAGAAGGGAAAAGGCACCCACTTCTATTATACACCAATGGAAACATCAGATGACATAATTTTACTAGCATTGTTTTGTAACTTTGTCCTTGTAGCGAGCTGCTCACGTTACACTTCACATACAAAGTGATGCCAAAAGTTAAGAGCATGGCTTGTTGGAAATACCTGCAATTTTAACTAAATGAAAGGAGTGAGGCATGTAAAATCAGACAAGAATGAGAAAAGTCTTCTCTGTTATTTCCTTACCACAACAGATTCAAATAGAATCCTACAATTATATATTGACTTCAAGTTAAAGGCAAGGCAAATTCGTTATGAGTATGTCATTTTTATGTCATATATATTTTTTGGTCTTTATTTCGATGTGCTGTATGTATATGTTAAGAGGGAAACCTCTATACTCCTAGAAGAAATAGCCGATTTTGTAATGTATTTCCAAATACTGTGTGTTTGCATAAAATATTCAGCACTGTATAGGTTAACATAGTTTACTGCTTATTCAGAGCATCTTCAATGGCTGTCCATACTATAAATTATGTAAAAGTTTTAAATTCAATTGTTAATCATAATCTGTTTAATCAGATTAACGTTCATGGAGATGATTATTGAACTTTTCTGATGAAGATACGAGAAACATGAGGTAGCCATCAAATTTCACTGCTTTTAAGAGCTACTGAGTACTTGTAAATACATACAGTTCCTTTAGGTCTGTATAAATGGCAGCTAAACTCCTTGAAGATTTGGAATTTGTAGGTGCAAATCACCTTAAGAACACTGATGTTCAAAATTTCCCACTGAGTCCTCTTAGGGTCTCTTTTAAAAGACAGTGAAAGAAACCTTTTGTCTTCAAAAAGTACCATGCATTCCATATTCAGTACTGGTCTAAGAACAGTCGAGCAATTGACAAGCAGACAAAATACAGATTCATCAAAATTGTCTGTGGCATCTATGAAAACTATTCTGGACAGGTATTATGGTCCAGGTGGCTCTGCCTAATTTGTCTGCCACTACTAGTCTCAATTTTTGTGAAAAAACAGCTTCCATGACTGGGAAAAGCTTCATTTTCAAAAAGAATAACTGACTTTTATTCTTACTCTAGCAGACATCCACAGTAAAATAATTAACCGCCAACTGAAATTTAATGCGTGTGGGAAGGTAAGAAAATAATATTTAACCTATATGCTAAAACATAGCTTTCAGCACTTCTCAGATTACTGTTGCTCAGTTCCAAAAATGGCATCTCCCTTTCCTTCATAGTGAGTTGCTCTCAGCTGGACTTCTGGATTGTAATTAATGCCGTCTATACATTAAATAAATACCAGGAAAAAAGAAGGCTACAATGCAAAACATACACCTTGACAACATAATTTTAGTACTGCAACAGTCAGTAAGGACGACCTCTAAAATGAGAATAAAAAACGTATGAACGTTACTGATTTTTACAAACTCCTAATTAAATTATCTTCATTGATTTGTAGCAGAATACCTGTTGATTTAGATCTGGGAGGATGCTGTTCCACTGTTCTGTAAGGTTGATGTGATAGCAATTTATTATTGATCAGCAAAAGTTACAATAATGCAATTACTTTGTTGTGTAATTAAATTGCTTTATATCTTTTAAATCAATTACTTATGTATTTCAATCATCTTTTTTTGTGAGTGTAAGGAATAGAGCATCTGCATATCTGAGTGCTAAAACATTGCACCTATAAACTACTTCGAACTATAATTTTAGACAGGTCTACTTTTAGTTCAAAGAAATGCCACCCATAACACCTTTGCACAAAGTAATTTATTTTATATCTACTCAAAACACTCAAAATCTATGTCTCTGTAGTATTTACCCTACTCAGTACTATCAGCCTGCTGAGATATACTTTTGTCTTCATGTTTTGCAGATTTCTGAATTATTACAACAACATTGTCAAAAATACAGCTCGTATTAAACTTCACTAAGTAATGTAGGCAAGCAGTTCTCTACCTAAGTGGTTTACAAATCAGGCCACATACTTACACACAGGTCAGCTTTCAGTGAGGAAATTCCCTATTTTCAACCTAAAGCTGCAACCTGAGTAATATCACAGGCTGATGGGCTCAGTCTGGTTGATTGCAGTGGGGAAGTTAGTGATGAATATCCACGTTCGGTAGAAAAAGCCTTACTGAAGTGGCCTCTTCCATTAAAACAGAGTGCAAAACCACCAACAAAGTGAAAAACAAAGCCTAATTAATTACTGCTTAGTATTGAACGTTACGAAACACAAAGTTGAAGACATCTCTCAACTTTCAAAAATTAATAAAGTAAATAAAATCAATAGCTGAATGGAATGTGTTTCAATGTCATTTCTAGTTGGCACACTTTTTAAAGCATATTTTAAAATATGCTGGGTCCTTCTATCCATAATTAAAGCAAGTTTATTCAGAAGAAGCTTTTTTATGACATATTTAGGGCATAATATATACAAAAGACATACCTAATGTTCATATTAGGCAAAATAAGACTATGTATGTCCAAAATAAGTGCCTGAATTGTTTTTACCATGACTTATTCATACATTCAGCACTGCTTTCATTAGTCTATGAAAACATCTATTCAAAATATTTGTTTCTCATTCCACCACCTCTCCACTTCTAAGTAAAATTAATAACACAATTATCATAAACATGCATTTAATTCATTTTGTCTTGCATAATACAGTATGTGAGGGAAAAGGTTTTCCCCTTGTGGCTCTGAAGGAAGGAAAGGTATTACTTGATCATTTAGTAATGGGGATCCTGCTACAATGATCATAGCAAATGAATTTTTTAATTGTTTAGTTTTAAGCCTTTCAGACGTCTTTGGCAGGTCTAGCTAACACCAAGAGTCTAAACTGAAGTTCTGATCTATGCCTACATTTTGGGAAAAGCTGGCAGGATTAAATAAAGGGACCAAAAATATCACAGAAACCCTACACCTGACCTATAATTTCCCACTAATTATACCACATTCTTTTTCATACTGACAATATAAGTTATTCTCTTTTATTTAATCAGACTTCTCTCTTTTGAAGGGCAGATGTTTCCCCATTAATATGGCAGAATGTCTTTGTTTCCTCACCAACTGTAGAGACAAATGATTAGTACAATAAACTCTGGCAGTTTGCCTTGCAGTTACTTTGCAGAGACAAGTAAAACTGTTTTGTGGAGTATTTAAATATTTCAAAATTCAGATCAACTCCCTTGAACCTATGAAATTATCAGTAAAAAGAACAAGTAGACTGCTATTCCACACCAAGTTTAGCCAATGTGTTCTAAAAACTGACTGCAGTGACACTTCAGCTCTGCACAATTCTCCAACCAGTATAAATAGTGCCAAAATAATACCAGGAGGCAAAACAAATCTGATTTGATTTACATATAAAATTGAAATAGCTTTCTGGAGTTCTGTAGCAATGCATCAGAATTTAATACAGGCAGTGTTAAAATGCAAAGAAGCTGACCTTGATGGTGCTGAGTCACGTAAAAGATATTTCTGTCTTTGGAACACAGCCCTCAAGATGGCCTCCACTAATGTAGTATACTAAAAATTAATAAAAAATAAAAAGATGGGAAGGGAAAGAAGAGATAGTTTCCCTTGGCAAGAGGACTACATCAAACTTAGCTACAAACCTAGTCTTACAGAGCTACACTCTCCCAGTGCTGGGAATAGAATCATAGAATCATAAAATAACCAGGTTGGAAGAGACCTACCGGGTCATCGAGTCCAACCATTCCTATCAAACACTAAACCATGTCCCTTAGCACCTCATCCACCCGTGCCTTAAACACCTTCAGGGAAGGTGAATCGACCACCTCCCTGGGCAGCCTGTTCCAGTGCCCAATGACCTTTCCCACAAAAATTTTTTCCTGATGTCAAGTCTGAACCTCCCCTGGTGGAGCTTGAGGCCATTCCTTCTTGTCCTGTTCCCTGTCACTTGGAAGAAGAGGCCAGCTCCCTCCTCTCCACAACCTCCCCTCAGGTAGTTATAGAGAGCAATGAGGTCTCCCCTCAGCCTCCTCCTCTCCAGGCTGAACAACCCCAGCCCTCACAGCCGTTCCTCATAAGGCCTGTTCTCCAGCCCCTTCACCAGCTTTGTTGCCCTTCTCTGGACTCGCTCCAGAGCCTCAACATCCTTCTTGTGGTGAGGGGCCCAGAGCTGAACACAGGATTCGAGGTGCAGTCTCACCAGTGCCGAGTACAGAGGGAGAATAACCTCCCTGGACCTGCTGGTCACGCTGTTTCTGATACAAGCCAAGATGCTATTGGCCTTCTTGGCCACCTGGGCACACTGCTGGCTCATATTCAGTCGCTGTCAACCAACACCCCCAGGTCCCTCTCCTCCAGGCAGCTTTCTAGAGAGACCGAAAGCATCACATGAAGAGGAAATGTCCAAAGCAAGACAAGATAATAACTAATGAAAACTTCTGGCAGAACCGAGAAAGATATGTCCGTGAGAGACACTGTTAGCGATGTGAGATGTAAGCCTGGTATGTAATGTAATTCAACTTCTCTGTTGACACATCCTACTGAGGGATTCAGCAAAGACTGTAATTATAGCTGAGATTTGAATCATCAGAAAATTTAAAATATCAGTATATAAAACCAGAGGATATAGGCTAGCCACAAAAAGTGGATCTACTCTCGAAGATGAAAAAAAATTAGTTAATGGCAGGATATAAATATCCACAAAGTTATTAAGTTCATACTTTAAACAGTCCTGTTGATATGGTGGTAGACTCTTGCAGGAAACAGGAGGGTCTGGGATTCCTTTCACAGAAAGAGAATTAACTGAGATTTGGACTGTAAAAAAAGCTCTAGAGATGTGACCACAATGTCTATGATGAATGAGAGACTGTCAAATTGGTCAGACTTATGAACAGCTCGAGCCGTGAATTGGAGGCAAGTTTTTTGGTAAAGAAAACCAGTATGTAAGCAAAACACAGAACAAAATAAAAGACGACAAAGGCACCATATTCAGGGAGGGAAAGACACAGGACAAATCACTGTGTTACAGCAAAGGAGGTATACCACCATCACTTTATTGTGTATTCCAATCCAAAAGACTAGTGGGGTTGGGTACAGATCAATAATTAAAGGAAACTGGAAAGTGAACAACTTGATTGTTTATTGGACATGTTTTTCACTGTCTGCTCCTCTCACTCAGAAAAATACCTAATTAACATTAAAAAAGCAAGTATGCAGGTGATCTATAAAATTCTTTGTCACCTAGACACACCACAGGATATCTGAGGAAAGAAAGCAAAAGAGGGAAAATGTCTGGGAATTGTGTTATTTGTTATTTCTCTAACAACCCTCCTCAAAGACTCGAAACTGCTCAGTTTTTATAGTCTTTCAGCTTATTTTACATAATCAAGCGCTTGAAAACGCAGAGTTATTACTATGTTATCAATATCGTGTTTCTTGAATGTTACTCTAAATGGATGGCAGTATCTTACTTCCCACTACATTCAATATCTAGGCCAAACTGCCCCGATATTTCCCCTTCACCCACTAAAAGAATTATTTACTGCATTATGAAACATGATCCTAATCCATTATCGGAATAGTATAAATAATAATATAGCATTCAAAGCAACCTAGAAAATATATATAAACTCACTGAAATATAGTCCCCCTAAAAGACAGAATAATGTATCTGTGTTCTCTGTGACATTGTGAATACATGGTAAATTCTTAATACTTGCTGGTACTGATTCACTCCAAATGAAATAATTGAATTACTTCAAGATAATGGCATGTTCTTCCCTTTAACAAAATGCACCAGTTTTCAGTACAACTAAACATTTTTTTAAGAAATATTTAAAAAAACCCCTTGGTAACAGTAGAGATTCACATATATTACAATTTTCTTCTAAAGTAGACATGAGGATGACGAAGTCCTCTAGAATTTCAGAGTAAGCTCTCCATATGAAACACTTGCGTATTTCACCAGTTTTCTCTTAAGTGACAGGACCACGACTGACAATGGCAACACATTGTGCAGCCTATTTTGATGCTACTTATAAACTCTACTTTTTAATAGCTCTTTTGTTGAAACTATAGGAATCACCTTGAGACACCCAAATTCATTAATACTGGAGAATACTTCACCATCTAATATTATGTATAAGACATCTGAACCCTTATGATTTTTAAAAATTATGTGCATAAGATCTCATCCTACAAATAACTGAATGCACAGCTGAGTTGGTTACTGACACAAAGCTACTTGTGCACAAACTGATCAACCATTTAAATGACTGGAATTTTCACAGGAATAATTGCTTTTTGTGCTTATTTTGCAGTTCACAGGGGTATTAGTGGTGTATTTGAAATTTAGGTTACAGTAATTTTTCATAGTTCTCAACCGAGTAAAAAAATTTTGAAAGACTATTTCACATTCTACTTTGATGAGAGTATTACAGGTATATTATAACTGGACTGAAGAAAGACAGTTGTGTATTGAGTGCTAAAAGGAGAAAAGCAGGTAACATTCGTTTTCAGTAAGCCACATTTTTCTAACGTACTGAGCCTTTCTGCTTGTAACAACTTAAAAATATCCAGTGCTAAAGACTCTTCTATGACTGCCTCCTAACACACAAGCACAGTCTTTATTCATAAAGTGACACCTGCTAAAATTCAGTTGGAAAAAACAGTGCAATACTCTCGATGAAAGATTTCACGACAAGCACTGTTGAACTATAAATGATGCTAACACTAGTGTTAACTCACTATAGTTGTGAAAATGTTTTCTAATTTTTTAAATCTGCACTCTTCCTGATCTTCAGATTTAATATTTTAAGTAAATTGGTGATCCAGGCATATCAGTTGAACTGGAATCATCGTATAAACTGTTATTACTACTAACAATTTGATCATAATTATACCTTTCTGCACATAATGGCATTATTAATAACATTTATATAACACACACATCTCTAAATATGTTAGATCAAAATATCTTTTGCCACTTACATTAACAGTTGTGTATTTTTACCAAAAATTGTGTCACTACCTATGACCAACTTTGATATGCGGAAAAACTTATTGGTATGAAACACTCTGTAAAAAGTACATACTAAAAGTTAATAAAGCCCATAAATGGGGAAAAGAAGAAAGATTTGGAGTAGCAATATGTATTTGTAAGAAGAATGCCAACTTTTCCTACAAAGGTATTTGTTTTAAACCAGGCTTCCAACAAAAAAAAGCCAAGGATAAGTTCTTAGCCAATAGATTCAGTATTATGCCCTGGTTTAATTAAACAATGAATAATTAAACACTTTAAAATCAACTGGTAGACACATATTGTCTTAACTCTGCCGAAGAGTTTTACGTGCAAAAATATTTAATGAGTCAATACTTAAAACCCCTGTATCTTGTAATTTTCTACCTTAAATTGTTGTTAATTTACAACGTCTTCCATTACATTAAATTTAGGTTAATATATTGATATATTTTAACAAGATAATTATGTCAAAGGTTATCATCAACAGTTCATAATAAAAAGTTATGCTCAAAAATAATACTTATTATTTATAGTTTAGACTGCATAATAAAGTATTAGCAACACAAAATGTTAATTAATTTCTAATTCTCTATTCTTTTATTTAGATTTCATGAAGGTTGATTGGACTTGATCCATCATTTTATGGAAAATTAATTATTTAAAATACATGCACCACTTTATGCAACCTGCCTGATTTGCATTGAGGAAAATTCAGCAGAAGTAATTGAGGCACAAGCAAATACTGGCACTGACTGAACTCAATTTTCATTCCAAATTTCTGCAAAATCCCAAGACACAACAATATCAGATGCAGGGGGAAAACAAACAAAAGCAATGTGTAAAGGGAACATGAAGAGAGAATATTACAAGAATCAGAGAACAAAGGGATTGCAAAACTATTTTAGTGCCATAGATGAACAGTGAGGGCTTCATTCAGGCAAGGTGGAATAAGATATCATATGGCATCCTGACAATTGATGTCTTCATTTAAATGTAAGAATTTACATTCTAATTAGAAAGAATTTACATCTTAATCAGAGGCAGCTGTATTATCTTGTTACTGTTTTTTTTCAAAGGTAATGAACTAAAGTACTGCTGTGCTTTTTCAACCAGAAACTAAATAGACAGCATACAGTGTTATTTTATAGCCTACCTGCTGTAAGCTGTTATTAATATTTTCAAAGACTAAATTCCAACAAAATCTTTTAAAATAAAAATTGTATTTGACAGTGCTCAAACAACATTATAAAGACTTATTTAAAATATTTAACCAATATACTTTTTAACTCATATTTTTAAGTATGTATAGTCATAAAGGTATCATTAATATGGCACCAATGAAGCATACTTTCATTTTAAGCTTCAACTAATTAATATAATATTGGAGAAAAAAGTATTTCAGAACTCTTTTATTAACTAAATAGTTCCACAGATACTTCTCCACGATGTTTATACAATATATAATGAAAAATTAATTTAATGGGAACATTTTGTAGCTCACATATAAATATGCTTCCAATTGAGACCAAATTGAAATGTTTTAAATGCTACTTCTAAAGGATGAGTCCCGCCAAGGAATATACAGCTGCTTTTAGAGGTGTTTTTAAACTTAAGAAATCATGGCTTACTACTTCAGCCTAAATGTAGTACTTTTGGCTCTTATACAGCTTCAAGAGTTTTGATGTTAGTATACAACTGCTGTTTTGGAACTTTAAGTATACAAGAGTGCAGCAGGAAGTAAAGACTTTTTTCTTCTCTATAAAGAAATCAGACACAGCCTGAGAAATTCCTGGTCTAGTTCCCAGCTCTGCAAAAACTAACTCTGGAAACCAGTTGCCTCACTACTATTTTGTATCTCCACACTGTCTCTTCAGAATGTCTATTCAGAATGGAAATATCTTTAGGGCACAATCAGTTTATTGCTACAAACTATGCAATGTTCAATTCAATGGATAATTCCATAAAGAATACAGAATTAGGATGAAAGGTCTTCATTATACTTCCTATTCCTTCGAACACTAGAAACATGTGTACTTTTATGTATGTTCTATTATAACAACAAATAAAAAAAAATCCATCTTGGAAACTTCCAACTTGGAAAACTATGTAGAAATTACTGAAACACTTTAGTACATTTATTCCCTTGTGGGTTCAATCAATTAGCACCAGCCAGGAAGACTCACATCCCAAGATGGACAAACATACTGGCAGGACGTTTGCATCCTCAGTGTGCTGACGAAATACAAAGCATTCAGCTAGATAAATAGAAAGGACCATTTTTTTGACAAAGATTTCCCAAGTCCATTGTTATCTGTGGCAAGTAAGATAATAGGTAGACTTGCTGCGCATTCTTCAGCAAAGGCAACTTCTGCTGACCTGCATATAACTTCATTTCAGAGCCAGTCCCTCAGAACGTGTCAAGGAGAATCAAAGAATGCAGAAGTTGAGGTTTTTTTGGCTCACTGGTCCAGGCTAAATATCACCATTTACGGCTTCCCTGTGATTACAGATTGAATTTATGTGACATCATCACTATGCACGAAAAAGATACAATCAAGAAAAAAAGGACATTACAACGTGGACTATTCATCCTCCTGTACAACCAGGAACATAATACATCTCAAAGATACACCAGGAAGCTTAGCTTCTCTTGATCTTTATGGTTAAGAGAGGAAAAGAGATCCTTGAATACACTTACTTAACTTTAGAAAACAAGCCTAAATGAATGTTTCAGAGTGTATATCTTGAGAGGTAAAGCAGAATAGATTTTTTTACTGTCTGGCAGAGTTTTCTGAAAACTACAGCTAAATGAAGCCAAAGGACTAATGTAAAATTTCTGCTGGAGACCTTAATTGGTCTTTGAATAAATTTTTTATTCCTTTTTTTTTTCCAATGTGCTTCCAATTCCTTCTTCTAGATTAAAAGCTCAGTTTTTTACTGAAAACTGTCAGTTTCCACTAACTTCACTTAGTATCACACAAATTGTATATTGTATTTTGTCATTCAATTTAAAATTTTTAGTATAATTCCCTTCCTAAACATAACACTGCGTTGCATTTAAATCTTAAAACTAAGTATGTGTTGTTATAACTGAAGTAATCTTAGACGTTAAAATACACCCACTGGTTCAACCTCATTATTACTTACGTCCCTTTCTTTTATGATATTTTATTTTCATGTTTTCTTCTTTGGTGTCCACGCTGTTACTATCACCCCTCATATTTTTTCTACTTTGAAGTATACCAAAATTATACTTAAAATAATGCTTTCTGAAGTTATTATTCCAAGTGCAGAAGCCTGAATTTTTTACTTAGATAGTTCTATGGACTACTAGATAGTCCACTACTTTTGCACATACAATATCCTTTTCTGGAATAAGATTATAGACCTATCTCTCAAGCTGGTATAATAAAAGCAGAACGTATGTAGTGTGCAACATTTTGAGCACAGGATTAAATCTGGGTTTAATCTAGATTTACATTTAAATCAACTTCAATATCAGCAGGAGTTCTGTGGTTAATTCTGGGTGCACAGGCAGGGGGGTAGATGGAGGCCAGCTGAGAGTGAACCACTGTGACTTTTAGCTTAAGGTCAGGTTTTGTTGAGAATATCTAATTTAGTTCTTGGTGTTGACTACTTAGCCTGCACTCCAGCCACTGTGCTGGAGCTGGAGTGGATAAAAGGCACGTAACTACAAGAGCGGCATAGGTTCCTTCAAATCTTTAATACAGTGAAAGTTTTCAGTGTTTCTCTGGTCTGGTCTGCACGGCCTTTAGTAGCCAGCACGTGAACCAGGACTGAAGCAAGGCATAGCAAATATTTCGCAGAGGTCTTTCATGAAGCTTATATCTAGGCCTAGCAAAGAGCCTCAGGTGCCAGACAAGTTTCCAGGTGGTTAATCTTGAGAAAGGTCCAAGAGCCATTTCACAGAATCACAGAATAACCAGTTTGGAAGAGACCCACTGGATCGTCGAGTCCAACCATTCCCACCAATCCCTAAATCATGCTCCTAAGTATCTCATTTCCACACAAGACCTACAGGTACAGCCATAAGAATTTTCTGCAATTCTTGCTGAAAGATTACAGCATGAATAGCCCTTTGCTATCTCTATGTATTTTGACAATTTACGTAACTCTTACTCATAATGCCTCTCACTTTTAAGTGAATTACGTAAATTGTACCAGGAATATAAGACCGATCAGGGGAAAAACATTTGCTGTTCAGTTAACCAAAAACTCAAATGGAAAATGTTTTGCAGGGATTTTTCAGGGAGCGATTCACAGTCCAGCCTAATGGACTAAGGTTTGTAAATCCAAATGGTGGTTAATTAATTTGGCTTTAAGTGGCAGCCGGGATCAGAATATCTTCACACATCTGTTCAAGCACTGGTCCAAGACAAACTATGCTAAATTCTACAGAAACTCTAGTACAAGAAACAGAGAACACAAAATTAAGAATGCTTATTTATAATACAACTATATGGGGAAAAAAAAAAAAAGACTAGTAACATGAATCCTCCATGCAGAGTGGGAGAGAGATTTCATAGGTCAGAGATTTTTAGGTCTACAAATACATGAGGTAATTAACTCCCTTGCTAGTGCATGCTTAAGTCACTGACCTTAAATTATGATCACTGAATTTATTAATTATCTTTTTCTCCATTTTTGCAGTGATATACTTAAAGGAGAGATCAGGAGTGAAAGCACACAGCAGCTGATGTAAGAAGTTGAAAAACAGTTGAATGAAGTAGATATTAGTGAAGCAATGGAAGGAAGGAGAAAAATGGCTTAACTATATAATTATAGGTGTTTCATTTTACTTATTTACATTATTTCAAATAATTTGATGTATCTGATATTCCCACACTCTCGTACTAAGTACATTACTACTCAGTAATTAAATTAGCACTTCTTAAATGATTTTTTTAGTTTAACCAGTGTCTTCAACAATTTCTTAATTTATTCCACTTGGCAAGTTTTGGGGTTTTTTTCTGCTTCTCTCTGCTTCTTCCCACTCTGTTTACAATCTTCTAAACAATTGGCGTTGGTTTTGAATATATTTAAGTGCTCTTTTATTTCATATGAATTACTTCAACTAATTTTGACACACTATTGATAACATTTAAATTCGTTATTGCTATACTTTAATTTAACTATGCTCTTCATTGTTTGTTAGCACAATAAAAATGTTTTACAGAGAAAAATATGATTTACTTTACATTTACTGCTGCTGTCTCCCTAATAACAACACTATTAAGGTCCCACTTACTGTTCAATTACTTAACCTCGGGAAAGGTCAGTATTTCTAATAAAGCAAAGTTTTTCAGTGTATCTTATATCCAGGTTGTATCTAACATAACACTGTATCAAACAGTTTAAAGTATAAATCAAACAAAATTTGTTGTTCTCACACTAGATGAAACATTTTTGAAAAGTTAGACATACTAAAATGGTAAAAAAATCCCAAATTAGAGAGGAGGGTGCTGGCCTCTTCTCCCAAGTGACAGGGGACAGGATAAGAAGGAATGGCCTCAAGCTCTGCCAGGGGAGATTTAAGCTGGACATTAGGAAAAAATTTTTTACATAAAGGGTCATTGGGCACTGGCAGAGGCTGCCCAGGGAGGTGGTTGAGTCGCCTTCCCTGGAGGTGTTTAAGGCACGGGTGGACGAGGTGCTGAGGGGCATGGGTTAGTGTTTGATAGGAATGGTTGGACTCGATGATCCGGTGGGTCTCTTCCAACCTGGTTATTCTATGTTTCTATGATTTAAAATTTAAAAAATAAATTAGAAAAATGCCAATACTACAAGCAGTCACACTACATTACACTATTGTGACAAGGAAAAAGAGCAACATATGCCTTTGCTGGGTACTCATCGTATTCCCTCTTCCCTGTGAAAAGGATGGCAAACAGTTTGTCAAAATCTCTAGAATCAACACCACAAAATATGTAAATATTTCTTGCCTCCACACTGAAGAACGGCCAAATCTTGACTAAATAGCAGGATATTGCACACAGTTCAGGCTGGGGAAAGAGCTGTCTTAGAAAATGCATTCACTGGGAGAACAAGGGTGCTTCCTTCTGCATCAGGCCCTTAATCTTTGGTTGAGGCAAGTAGAATCATGATCAGCTGATTAATTCCTGCTACACTTAACTTAATATCTCTCAGGTTTTCTAAAGAACAATTTCCAATGACCTCTCAGTTTAGTCTGATGTCTGTGGATTTTATTTTGTTCAAAATCACACTGTGGATCTGAGCAATCCTCTGTATTATTGATAGGTGTATTTCTATCAAGTTAAACAGAAGAAAATTCTGATAAAAATCAATGTTTCCTGACTCCCTCATGGTATTTAGGACATGGGGGCAGGCTGAAAACAGGACAGAGTGAGTGTTTTACCATGAGAAAGGTAAAATAGAGTTGTCTCCACATCCTGTTCAACACAGACGCAGGCTGTAAGTTGAACTCCTCCAAGGGAATTAGAAGTTTGAAGTTTTTAAAGATGTTGCCGTTACCTTGTGGCCTCTGTCATCTCCATTTATGTATATCAGAAGTCTGAAGAGTGGTTTCACTCCTAAGCTGAGATCTAAAGAACATCCATCTCAGCTACTATTACGTGTTTAGCTATTTATGAGAGCTTAATAGATTACACTGGAACCAATTAAAATGTAGGAATAAAAGCTGATGCTTACTGCTTAAATTTATTCAGAGGCGTCTCATTTATAATATGTAGATCAACTACAATTCTAAACGGTAAATATGGAACCCATCTAGCTGATGTATGATCATGCTACATCTTCCTTTCATACATCAGTACATATATCAGTGATCTTTCACTACAGACTTTTTCCTAAATTACATTCAAATGCCAGAAACCAAGTTTGCTGGATGTACAAACACCACAATAAAATTGCATTCATACAGAATCAGTCACAAGAGGAGAACAAAATAGAACTTATTTTCTAAAAGGTACTGATGTACTAAACATCACTGCACTGTTTCATCCTTCAGAGTAAATGGACTGTTAAGACTCATTCTTGATGTCACTGCTGAACCAGCCAAAAAAATCTGAATCACATCTAGGTCACGGTCTCAAACTGTTCACCAAACAGACCACATTAGTAGAAGTCCATTCAGATCTGAGTCATTAAGGACATGGAGAAACTCTATCTGTACATATTCAGTGTACATTAAAAAATATCACAGTTATACAATTAATCAGATACTTTGGAGCTGATCATATTGTAGAGCACAGATTAAGGAAAAGTGAAAAGTGGTTATTTTTACCCATTTCACTCCTACTGATATTAACTGGTATAACAGGAAAAAATATGCTTTTTTAAATTGGCTTATATGTTAAGAATTAGGAAAGAAAAACTTTGACCAAAAAGTTTTTAAAACCAAACATAACTGATGACAAGTTTTTTAAAAATCATGATACACCTTCATATTAAAATGTTTGTTTAAGCTTTCCCTTGCCAGTTACTATTGTCAAAATATACTGCAGTAGTTAAAAAGACAAGACTAGACTTAACTACTGACTTTCATAATAAAACATGAAGATAAAAATGAGGCTCGGTGTAATTTATAAGAGAGAAAACGATGTACTAAAAGCAAGACACTAAATCAATTTTTAACACCAAAACCAATTTATGTCTGACTTTAAAAATCATCCTCAAAACATTAATCTAGACAAAGGCCAGAAACTGAATGAGGCATAATTTGTGAAACTGATACCTTTCATCACAACCTCTAGCTGAAAAGGTCATTAGATATATTATATCTAAGTGAGCAGCTTATCCCTGCTTCATTACTGATAATTAAGGCAAGTAATATTTTCTTGACAGTAATGTGTCCAGTAAGAGATATTGTCTAGTTTGCATAAACCAGACATTAATTACCAGAGTAGTATCAGAGATAAAAAAAATTAAGTACCTGTGTAACATCATTTCATTATTTTTTCTTCATTTCCTTAAAGAATTAGCAGGCTCAGAAACATAATGAGCATATTAAGAAATCCATTTTCAAGCATTTATTAAAATCCTTATTACACACTACACAAATACATTTTTATACATACATAAACAGAAATGAAGGCATCTTGAAATACACACATTATTTAGATATTTTGTCATCGTACTTTACTAGAGCAACATTTGATGGTGAAGTACAGTGCAAATAATAGGGTTATTGGGTATTAGGTATTTGGGTTTCATTACAATTGTTAAAGCTTTCATATAGATGAAATCACAAATGACTCCAAGACCTCTGAGGTACAGCTTCAACTCATGTACAGGCTGCTTCACCTTAGTTTTGCTGTGATACAGAATACTGTATGTATCAAATAGCCATGTGAGGATGACAAAACTGTCACTTAGCTCATAATCTGTTTAACAGTTTTCATTTCTCAATAGAGAAGTCTCTCAATGTTTTTAAAAGCTATGTTGCACAGTGTTTGGCAAACAGAAGAAAGAAAGATTAATTACCTGTAATGGTTTATTCATCAAGGTGTGTTATCTATCATACTTCACTCTATAACCCAGACAAATGTTATCTAGAGAGATTTTACCCTTGGTCCTAACATCACATATAAACGCTATTGTTGCTGCATGCTATGCAGAAGCCATAAATGTGGTAATCTATCCTTTTAACATCTCTCAACTCCACAGTCCCTGAAAAAGTAAATGTATATTTGACAATAAAACAGTTACAGTGTAAGGAGCTTCTTTTTTGCCTTTGAATTCCCATCCCCTTGAACATACGTATTATGAGGGCTTCAAGCAGTATTTCTCAGAAAGCATCCTCAGTTTAGAGGAGGGTCCAAGAGACTCTTGTTGGACAGGAATTGGCTTCATTATTACCATAAAGCTTGCTCCCTAAAAGACAGAGAGAAGCTATGTAGTTGTCTCAAAAGAAGATCCTCATGACTTCCTAGGGTAAAAAAAACCCAGTAATCAAAGCTAATGTACAAGGAGAATGGACTGGAATGAAGAGGAGGAAGACTGTCACAGATCCCTGAGGCAATGGAAAAAGATGCCAGTAAAAGAATGCAAGTTAATCTGGAAGATATTTACAGAAAGAGCTGTCTCTCTGTTTCAGCTATGTGGTATAGAAGAACTACAGATAGGATATACACCTCCCTTTCTATGAAAGTGTACATGGCATTTGGAGAAGGTTGGGCTCACACATACACTTTGGAATTCTGCTACAAATGCACCATGGATACTATCAACTGTCAGCCCACAGAGCTTGTGCGCACATAATCAAATACAGTCAGAGGAACAGTTTTACTTGTGTTATTTGTGCACATAATTCTGAAAGAGTAGTATATGCATTAAGTAAGTTGACTGACAATGTGTTATCATCAAGATCATGTGTTAAATACTGACCTTAAAAACTGGAAAGCTAATTGAAAGATCTGTTTTGTGATAACCACCTAATGACAAATCAGCATGAAAGCTAAATTAAAGTAAAATGAGTGAATATCTGGGGGAGGCAATGAAGAAACCTTTCAGTAGTAATTGATGTTATTCAAAGTCATTAGATCTAATCCAGTCTATTTTTGAAATCTGCAACATGCAAAATGACCATTTCTTCATGGGCATCATAAGTTAAAATCTCTGCTTGGTTTAAAGGAAATACAAGGAAAGTGAGGGTAAGATAATGACCATTCCTGTAAATATGGTCCCCCTCACTACTGAGGTTGCGTGGAAGATCATCTTCAGTTGCAATGAATGCTTCTTCCTCATTTCCAAGGGCAAAGACCAAACATTAGCACTGAGCTTGTAAGATAAGGTTCTGCAAACTTGCTTGGAAGTTGTGATTATACATGGAGCTGTAATACCTGCTGCAGCTCTGCATTTACTTGAGACCACATAACACAACACGGACGTGTAGAGAGTCATAAACCTCAGTCTCTGAGAGTACTGGTGCAGCCTTTCACATGGTCACATTATACATGCAGGCTAATTAAAAGTCCAACAGAAAAGTAACCAAAGTGATTGTATTTAAAGAGGAAATTCACTTAAAATGGAAAATACTGTCATTTGAACCCCAAAGTGCTCTCACTGAAAACTGGCTATATTCACCCATGCAATCCTGCTGGACTTGCTTGCAACAGAGGCAGCAATACATAAACAGTATTTTCCATGGCAGGTGGCCAGGACACTTCTGACTTTTCTTTTGGGTTAATACCTAGTCATGGCCCAGTTACCTGTAAACTACATTTTGTGAGGCATTAAACATGACAGGGAATGGCCATCTAACAGCATCAAATGAAACAATACACTCAACATTATTTGCTAGAGCCAGTGTACCATGCAGCTTTGGTCAACTGAAGCTTGGTAACCAGAGACCAAGACTGGTCCACAGCCATACAGTTCCAGTTATGCTGACTCTTGCCCATCACTGTCTATTCCTGCAGGTCTTGAAGACTGGCTGGAGTCAGTAGAAAGACAAAGCTGACAAACTTTAGAGCTTAGTACATAAAGGTAAGTCAGTTCACCATTTTTAGAAGCTGATTTTACCAAGAAGCAATCTGACCATAACCACTATCAATTTATGAACAAATTGGTCAAATAAGTAGGTATTTCTTTATCTCTCATGTCATAAGACAGTTTTGCTTGACTGTGTTGCACCTTTTTTTAACCACAGGAAAACTTTGATCATGTATCTTCTTCCTAAAATTCACCTCTAATATTTTGGTAAAACCCCAAGAACTCCAGCACCTCAAAGACTAAAAATCAAACCAGAAGTGACTGCAAATGTTAATATGCTGCTTTAACATCCCCAGTGATGGAAAATATCCTCATTCTTCTCAGGTTCCTGGGTAAAACAAATGATGGCAATCATTGGCATCTGGTAGACAAAACCAACTGATATTACTTGTACCCTAAATACGCTGAGTTCAGACTCGGAGAAGTAATTCATTAGCCTCCAAAAGCTGTCTAAATTAGAACTACTACTCTTTAACATGAGAACAGTCCTGTTGAGTTAGTGACATGTGAAACATTGTTCACTGGTGTCAGTATATGTAGGATTATAGGATATAAAGTATAATGCCACAGATGGCTATTATATATTAAAAAGAGCAGCATTTCACTAATAAATTGTTCATGCATAGTATGATATTAATAAAAATAACTTGCATGTATATCCTGAAATGTTTGCTAGTTTTGGTACTGTTAAAAAATAATGACTTCATAGATCCGGTTTTACTCTGTGTTTTGATTATAAGGTGGTCTGAATAAAAACATAAACCAATCTTTTGTGCCACACTTATGGAATCAGTATGCTTCAATGGATGATTGCATATAAAATAATTTAGTAACACCTCCTATAGGCCACATAAGAACTTGTTTTCTTAACTGTTACTTCCCATTTTGCAACAGATAAATTTTCATAGAATGAACTTTGAATTTACATGTTCTGGCTATAATTTGATATTTGTGGGATCTGTACATTTGCTTTTTGATAAAACAGTGAAACTGAGACCCAAATTACTAAGCTGAAATAAATAATTCAAATTATAAACAAAATTACTTCTTAAATTCATTTAAAAAAATGGTAAACCACACAAAAATAGTAAATCTAGGTTTCCTGTTCCGCTGAATTGAACATACACTTAATCATGATGTCACAGCACATTTCTTTTAAGAGTTTCATTTTCATTTTTGTACTTTCCTTAATGCAAGGATTTTTTGTAGGCAATACAGTTGCACATATCAATTCAAATTTTACTCTGTATTTTCATGTAAAGGAAAAGAACAGTTGAGAACAAAAAACTTGTAAGGACAGGAGAGAAGGTATCAAAAAATGTGGAGGAGGAAAAAGGAAACCCTAAGGGGAATTAAAAAACCCCAACCCCTAAATCCACACCTTTTCCCTCTGCAATATCACAATAATTTTTACAAGGTTCTTCCTTGCTTTCTAAAAAGCACCTGACAGCGTTTTAGATATGTATAGGTGTGTGTACATGTATGTGCATGTACGTATACAAGTAACGTGTTTTAAAGAATAGTTAAATGACCATCCATGAAAGCAGAAGTGAAACTATCTCCACATTTCTTTGAATTTATACCTTTGTACCTCTACAATAAGAGGATGCAGGCCTTATTACATTTTAGAAATGCATTTTTCTAGGAATTTAATTGTGATTATCAGTTAACCTATCCTAAGTAAATTTTATAACTGGCACTGAGATAACAATACAAACATGAGTAAATTTAATTTAAATACCAAGTCCATCCCAAACTTCCAACTGTGAACTGACTCTGGAAAAGTTAAGAATCTGGAATGTGTAATGAAACTAACAATTCCTCTGTAATTTATACAGGCTGTTCTTTTTTTATCCTGATAATTTGCTTAATGTGATCATTTTATTATTCTAGCAGTCACAGTAACTTATTAATTTTATTACTATATTATTGTTCTTACTTTCCATCTATTTTTTTGATTTGGCATACAGTTACATACAGAAAAACATATGTTGTTTTTCTAAAAGTATTGGTAATAGATAAAATAGAATATTTTTTCAAGCAAGAAATGTAATTTCAGGAACTTTGGAAACCTCAGTGTATACCAAAGGTGTAAACTTATGCTGACAGCTCCTCCTAATAAGTCTCTGCTCTTCGCAGCTTGCCTCAGTTTAAGAGGCAGAAATTAGCATTTAGTGCTTAAAATGCTACCACTACATCTTCAGCTTCTTGAGACCCGATTTCAGAAAGGGTGAAATTCAAATTGCATTTATTAGCAAACTGAGAAAAAAGCTCGCACATCCAGCCACTGTTGTCAGTTATAAAACTAAACCTGCAATTGTATAATTACTGCAGCATTATATTTGACTGGAATATAGATTGAACTATTCTGGATGACTGTACAAAGAATGACAACAGAGAGAACTCCTTTTAAAAAAAACCTGCTTCCAAGTAAGACACACTGTTTTTCCCTCTCTCTTGCACACTTAAACATTCGGCTTAAGATGTGTTTTGAACACTGGGGAAAGATTTACAGACTCCTTGAGGATGTTTATAGTAGGTTTCTTCTAATAGTATCAGCATGAATGTGTACTCCTCCTGTTTCCACACTTTCCCCTGTGACAGATATGGAGTAGTAAAGGGACCAATACAAACCAGACAGCTTTTCAGCAGTTTTAGGGCATGTACTAAAAAACTGCATTTTTATTTTAGGTTTGACAAATGGAAAAATCATGTTTAAAATTCTGACATCAAAACCTGCAATTTCATGCTTCATCTATACAACATGCCTTTAGATGTAAATGCACAGGAAAGTAAACACCATTTAAAATTTTACCCCCCAAGTTCAGTAGTAGGTGTATTCTGATATTAATCAACTAAAGAAAAAAATCTAGGAAATTTACAATAAGTCTTTAAAAATGGAGGACTTTGGACCCACATTCCACTTTAATAGTATTCATTACATATTTGCAGTTTTGGCATCTACATTATCATATTCTATATTTCTTCTTATGCAAAGAAAATTGCAACAGAAGTCAGCAATATTACATTACAACACTGAAGTAGCTAAACTTCTGCTTAATTTATAACAGTGACTGATACAAATCTGGAATATGTTTTGAACAAGGAGCCTGTCTGACCTGCAAAACTAGTTTCCTTGGTTCAGCATTCAAAAATGAATTTGGGTCTAAGAAAAGCCAAATTATTCCCAAATAATAGGAATATAAATATAAAATAGTATATCATTTACTATATTCCAGCATCTTGAACAGTGTTTGAAACTATCCTAGTTTTTAACTTTCCTATAAAGCATGACCTATAAGAATGCTTCAAATAGATAAAGTTTTGTGATCTGACTGGATGAAGATGCATGAAAGATGATAAAACCTGACTTGGTGAACATGTTAAGAATTTTCCTGTGTAAATTTCTCACACTACTTTAAACACTTCAAATTTTGCATTTCAGTATCAGGTTACAAAGTTCTATCTAACACCATTTTTAACCATACCCACATGATCAGAACACTATTTTATGGAATTCAGTAGTATCTCTTCATTTACAGAAGAAAATTGAAAGAAAAAACATTAGGACAAAATCTGACACTTCTGAGATCAATATGAAGAATCCAACTTCATATATAGGTCTGACCAAGTTTGATAGCAAATTTGTTTTATACTAGAAAATGACTCAAAAAAATGGATTACTTATGTGATAATTTACTCTTTTCTTATTCTTTGGACAGACATCTTTAGATGAGAGAATTTCTGCTACTTTTGTTGTTTACTTCCTAAATGTAAGACAAAAAGTAAAGAGGGAATCAATCTGGGAACTTTTTGTTCACTTAATGTGTAATTGAAAAATGGCAATTTTTAGAAATGTAATCTCAAAACTCAATGAATTTATTATGAGGATTAGTGCCTAAATTTCTTATTTTGGAAAAATGTTAAAAACATCCACTTGTTTAATGTAAAATCATGGCTACAACATAAGCTTGGTCAAGTATTTTTCTACAACATTCTGTAAGGCTGCGTAATATCTTCATGCTCATGTGGAACAGCTGCACTGACACAATGGGTTGCAGACGTTTTTACTGTCCTAATAATCCACATATTAAAGAGTCCCTAAATACTCATTGATGCGACAGACCATAACAACTCCCATGGAGCTGTTACAGTTTATCAGGTCAGTGATCTACATACTGAGGATTCCCCAAGTACTCATTGACAGGTAGCATCTCATATACACTTGTACTAAAATAATAATTGCTTCAAAGGAACTGTTAAATCCCACTAGCAAGAACAAATTAATTTAAAACCACTGAGACAGCACTTTGTTTGTTCTAAAGATCTGACAAATCTAGACAAATTTACTAGATAAACCAAGACATCTGAGCAGAACAACCATTCGCAAATACTGTGGCTGTTTGGCATTATGGTTAAAAATACTACTCACCTTGTCTTCAATAAATTACAATCACTACCTTTCTGCTAGGCAAAGGGGATCCAAACCCTGACATTGTTAGAAAAGAATGAATTAAAAAGCTGTTATATAGTACATCATCTTAATAAAAGTTCTGAATTGCTTGTTCCCTATGCTCTCACTTTCTTCTTCTGTGTAGTGTTTTCTTCTGTCCTTACTTCTTAACTAGAAATCATCAGATCCTCTTATTTTTTTCCTCTCTTTTCTTCCATACCCTAAGAAACGTATAGCCTTGTCATCTTAGACCCCTTTAATTTCTTACTCTATCACTCCCTCTCACTACATTTATGCTCTACAGATTAGAGGAAAACCTCAGAGTACAGAAACCTTTGCACCCAAAAGAACGTGTAGTGATTTATCTGCTCCCATCCACTGCATCATGCAATGACACAACTGACACACTCTAGTCAACTTTCTAGCTTCATCTGACTTTTAGACAAAGCTGAGCACAGAAGAATCCACAGACTGCTGCAGAGAGTGAATGACTACATGGAAGCTGCCTACAGTCAAATCACAGCTTTTCTAAAGGCAGAAATCCAGAAGAAAAGGCTGATTCGCAGTATTAAATCAGAATATCTTAGAGTTTATGCCCATGATGAACTTCAGGTGACAGTGCCATTCTCTGGCATTTGGTATAGGCAGCGGTATGTTTATCACTGGAATTCTTCAGGGCAAAGACTGATATTCCTACTAGTTCCTACATCGTTTGCTCCACAGGGCTCTGAAGTCATACACATCAAGTATTATTTATAGTCCAATCAAGAAGCAAATCAACTACATTGCTTGTTTATGTCACTTGCTTTTTATGACTCATTTATGTTATGGCTACCAGGACAGATATATCTAGCTGATATTGGTTGTTGTGTATTTGTGAAAACATTCTTCATGAAAACTGTACTTCCAAATCAGATGAGACCTCAATCAAATTCACATTAACAGTCAGGGTAGCTGCAATAATCTTGCACAGAACTCAGCATCCAAAAGCTTATAGTTAAACTAAGGAACCAGAACAAGAAGTGGAAGAAGCATCAAAAACCCTCTCAACAGAGCTGTGACTTTCATAATACTCGCTATGATAATGGATAAAAGGAGAATTAGTTAAAGAGATAATATGATAGCTCAGAACAGCACACTACAAACACTTAGACACTGCAAACTCAGGTTGTGACAGTTCATTTCTCAAAAGTTAAATAGCATCATAAAAATTAACAAAGCAATACTTTTTCCCTTAGAATATTCCTAAGAGGTAACTTTTCTCCTCAGTCAATGTATTTTTATGGAGTCTAATACATTTAAAATTAAAATTTTAATTATTTCTCTGCAGTCTTTATCATCTTGATAAATTCAGACATATTCTAAGCATTATTACAAAGATTATTTCCTGGCCCAGTACATTGGTCAAGAACACCAACCTCCCTCTGCCTTCTAGTATTCAATTTTTTACGCCTGAAAAACCCACAAACCACATCTCTTAATTTTCAAGATCCTTGCAATTTAACGTCACTTTAAATATCACTTCTTAAACTGCAACATACTTTCTATTTGTGAAATCTATTTCTTGCTTTCTCTTCTTAGGCTTGAGATGCTCTGCATATAAAATTTCACAAAATGTCTCATTACACTATCCTCTTCTATGAAAACCTCCTCTCTCATCGAACTTACATGCTGAACTAATTTAAGACTTAGGTTATGTTGATGAAATCCTAACACCCAAGTTAAGGACTTTTACCTCTGCTTAGAAGTTAAGGACTGGCACTGTTAGCCTGAATAGCTTGCTCAGCCTCATCCTAAGAGAGTTGCTGCAGCCAAAGGACTAAGAGAGTAGGTGTTTGTGTGTGTGAGGGAGGGTGTGGGGGTATGTGGAGGTGTGTGCGTAGGAGTAGCTATCTCCACACTATAATTAATTTTCTTTGCACAGTCTCAACTGTAGTGGCCAAGAGGGTCAAAAGCCGGTTTCTCTCCTGACATTGTCTTTCTTTTCTTTCTTTCCTTCTAGTTGTAAAAGAAACAGGAGAAAATGCAAGATTTTTCCTCTTCCCATACATCTCAGTTGCGTATGTTTTTGACTGCTGCAGGGCTTGGGAAAGACGACAGAGGCAACCGTTTAATGACAAAAGACTGAAGGTTCCTGAGGTGCCACTGGAGAAGAAGGTATTCTTAGGAAAATGGCAGCTTTTGTCCAGCTAAGATATGGGGCCATGGAGACTCCTTTAGTCTTAACCATTAGTCCAGAATGACAGGGACAGAGATCTAGGTTTTGATGACAGACTTTGGAGAACAAATCAACCTGGCTCACTCAAAACAACACAGCACCTTCCATGTGTTGAGAGAAAACCTTCTTGCGAGGGAGAAAGAGGTGTACTTCAAAAGTGAGCTCTACTCGTGATCTGTGCCATTGTGTGGAGCTTGGTATGATTAGGATACCAATAACCTTGGGGTTCTGCAAGAAAGACACGAGAAATGGGGACAGAGAAGTTTTGCTTGCGACTTCTATTCAAGCTGATTGGTACAAGCTCCTTGATGCATTTGATGACATTACCCAGTCCAGGTCCAGCATTCTAAAGAATTCAGCAGACCACCACTTAACTTTCAGTTTTCCAGTCCAAAGGTCAACTGGCTCACATTAAATAGAAAAACATTGTATATCCCGGAGGGGGAGGGATATCTGTCATTGTCTGAGGGACACAGCTTTAGAAACAGAAGTGTCTGAGGAGTACTTAAATAGTAGTCAGGTCTGCATACCTCGTACTTGTTTAAGTACATTGCCTTGCAAGTTTTGATAGAATGAGAATCTAGTCCTATAACTGCCCATCCACCATGTATCGTGATGAAGGTACAGTCTTACGACTACTTTGTCCATCATGTCCCTAAGAAATCTGAGAGCCTTAACACCAGGGAGAAGACACTTTGATTGTTTACCCTTAGGTCTAGACTTTACTACCCAAAATTGCAGTATGACAGCCAATATCTTGAGCGTTCCTTGCCCATCAGTCATCTGTGTAGTGGAAAGGTGGCATGCTAATTCAAACGAACAATTAACAATTGCCAGCATCTTGTTAAAAACTTCAACAAGTCCAATGGCAATAGTCTCAAGTCCCTATAAAATGAATACATCTCTGCTGACACACTAACAAGCAAAGAGAAGCAAATGTTCTGTGTAGCAAAAGACAATAAAAATCCTCTTTACAAGTAAGGATAGACACTAGAATTATCATCCTGGACCTGAGTTTGTAAATTAAGCAAGTTTAAGGTGGGCCACACACTTCTTTCTGTTATGCACAGAGAAATATTTATAGTAAGAATCTTGATTCCTGGATGCTTCATGACTCCAGCTGACAAAGGGTTTGTCTTCGTTGAAGCAGATTTATGCAACCAGAGTCCCTAAACATTACAGGACATGGAGACTGTGTAACAGCAGAAAGACACATAGAACCGAATAAACAATGGTGACAGTATCCATCACACATCTGTCTTATATAATTTGCAATGAGATTTGATGGTAATAAATAGGCCTACCTCCAAAAAAGGAACGAAGTAGCAGAAATCTGAAGGTGAAAAAGCCAAAAAAGGATATGGTTTATAGATCTCTGCTAAGAGGAAAAAAGGCATCGTGATGAAACACCTGAATCAGTAGCCCTGTGTCAATAAACGTGCTTGGATCGATATGGTTTTGGGTTTTTTTTTGTGACTGAACCCAGTCTTTGAATATTCATGAGGAACAGGCTTCAGTCTATGCAGAAAGGTTTTCCCTGTCTCTATCTCCATGGGCTCTGGGAACAAGCAAAGGGAATAAGCTCTGGGAATAGGCCTAATATTTTTGATGTTATGTAGAACTTCCATCAGCTGTGAAGCTGAACGAAACAATTAATTGAACAGCAGTTTTCCAACCAAAGATTGCTTTTCTTTTGGCAAATCAGCACTATTAAGTCATAAGGACTCTGTATTAATAAGGAGTTCAGAAAATAGCCAGCGACAGTGCCCACAGCATTTGAAGCAGCCTGGTTTGAAGCTCTGGATGTCAGTTGAACTTCCACCTCAGAGGACACAGAACCTTCCTTTGAATCTCTAGGAAATAAGACCAACTATCTGGCTTTCTTTTGTTAATGAGTTCATACTAATATCAAGCCAAGAGAGTTTGGTTGCTAATCAAGTGTAACAGTAAGGAAGTTCAGGAATTAATCCAGCTGCTAAAGGCATTCCAATATCTGCAGTCTGTCTGAAGAGCAAGATTATTTGGATTTTCCTATTAAGATTCTTAAAACAAAGATGAGAAAGATGGTCAGATGAAGACAGGATGAACAGGAACATGAGCCAAAACACAGTGACTACATATCAAAGATATAAACTACACAGGATTATATAAAGGATACAAATCACAACCACTATCTATGTGGCCTGATTTATCACTTTAGACTTAGTTCTATTTACTTGTGTTTACAGAGTTTGCAATTGTATATAAAGTCCATCCCAACACCCCAAAATATATTAACATTGCTAATTCAATATTTTCCAATAGCTCTTTTGATGTATGCTAGTGTTGCAAATTCAGCAGAAAATGCTGGAAAGTAGCTAAACATCTATAAGATGTCAAGATATTAACATATGAATGGCTTCCAAAAATTGGTTCTGAAACACACCCATGGCAATGTATCACAACACCACCATGCATGGACAGACTGCCCGGATGGAAAAATCACTATTCCACTTCAAGAGGGGATGCTATAATTATTTGCTATAATTATATGCTATAATTCTGTTGTTCTTTTAGATGCAATGCTTTTTTTTTTGCATGCCCTCCTCTGCTAGCTCTTATACTTCTTTCCAAGACTTCTGTGTAAGTCAGTCGTTAAGAGAAGCACTTCTGTGATTAATACTGTTTGCTCTGCCACAGATGACACCTGATGAAACCCAAAATTCATTCCAAGTCCCATATATTTTCTCAGCAGCCTATCATGTAGGCATTTAGGATATACTATTAGTGTTTTAAGTGGAATTACCTGAACAATGATCAGATCTTTCTTGAACTGGTTGCATGTAAACCCTTGATGAATTAAATAAATTCTTTGCCCCCGAAAAGATGTTTTTCTCTTGAAATAATCATATCCTTTCTTTCATACTACGAAAAAATAGCACATTTGACACACTGTGGCCTTTTACTGCTATGCCTATTTGGGAATTTGCTCTTATGAAAAAAATGAAAAAGAGCATCAGCTGAATTCCCGGGGTCAACTTTAGCCAAGCCAGAGTATCCTCATTTTTAATTTCAATTGTAATCCGATCTCCTAAGATTCATCCCACTCTGTGAAAGGGCAAATGATGCTTCTGCTATTATTTTACTTTCAGACAATCTGACTTCTTTTAAGCAATGGGTATGAGTTTTATAGACTTATAAACTGGGTGCTCATGCAGCTTTCTATTGATTCCATTTGCACAAACACAGGGGCTTCTCTGTTTTACAAATCAGCAGTCTCTGCAGCAGTTTTGTGTAAACAGCTCTTATCATCTGCAAAAAAAACCCCTAAATTCATTTTTTATACATTTCTACATAAGGTCTTTAGTCAATGGAAAGTCTGACTTGACACTTTCCTAACATCTGTCATATCTCAGGAATTGTAGTTACACGTGGTCAATGAAGTACTTTTCAATGAATCGATAATATGTGCAGTTTTATCAACACAACAGAGAGAATTATATATTCCCCTTTATAAAAATTACTACCTTTTAAAAGCAGAAGTTTAAAATATATTCTATTTTCAGTTTCTCAAAGCAATAATTTAATTTCAAGTGGATTTTAAAATTATGCTTCGGCATTACAAAGGCACCGTAATGATCTTTTCTTCCTTCTACAATAACAAAGCTGTGTGTAGATATGGAAATGGATGAAGAACCCTTCCCTGAATAGCAGACCAGATTTCCATCAACTTTATCTGCTGTTTATGACATTTAATGTCTTGAGGAACTCTTACCAGTATCTTCACTGCTGCCACAACTCTTATAGTTAGTTAGGATGCACGAAAACCTATAGGAATGAACAATCTCAAATCCATTAAAATACTGTAAGAGCCTGATTATGATGAATAAGTTTACTATTCCACTTTCTGCTTCATAGGAAAAAATATATTTAACTAGATATATAAAAAAAGTTCAGGTAATATTTAATTTGAACTTGGAAAACTTTCATATATTGATCTTATATGAAACAACCTCATCATGAAGTGACCACGTCCACATAAGAATCTGTGGTTCCTGCTGCTTGTTGCATCTTGGTACATTAGAAGGCTACCATAACAGTTGACTATTTTATAAATGTATTTAGGTTGTAACTTTACTGTGCAAATTGCATTCAGTTCTCAAGAGGAAACATTTCTTTTTCATATACAAAACCATTCCTTGTATGCCAACAGACTTGTCATACATTCACTTAAAATGTTTCAGAAATAGGTACTGTACTTCTAAAGCCTAAAATGCCAGGCATTAGTGATATACAAGAAGATAGATGAATATTATGATCTAGTTTGGATGCTACTTCCACTAGAAAGATGTAGTGATGCTATTTCTACATGCTATATTGTATGCTGTATTCGAATGTGCAAGCATCTACAGCCTATGTCAGCAATGGCTAAGATGCTTGAATTATAAAAACAGTATTGATATGTATCACTCAAGCAACATGAAGAAATACATGGAAATCTGCTTTTTACAAAAAAGAACTTTTTGCATGTAAATACTTTACACAGGGCCATCCAATGGTATATTATTTAGACTAGTGTAGTGAAGTTGCTTGGAAGAAATTACAAATAACTGCATCTCCATCTTCAAATGTAATGTTCAATGACTATGAATTCAATAAATTTAAATGTACAATTAAAGTTGACAAGATTATTAAAAAATACATGTCAGATCTCTTTTTTTTAAAGCTTGCTTCTTAGTTTTAAAAAGAAAATACATTAATTTTTCTCATTTTGGACAGCCTTTTCTTTACAACGCACATCTTTCTTGAATATGTAATATGATACATGAAATAACTGTAGTACACAATTAAGTTTAACAAATACGTAAAACTCAAGATACACCTAAGTGAATTAATAACTGTCAGGAAATCATGTTTGCAATGCTACCAAATTAATTTATTCAATAATTTCAAGCTCAGATCTTTGGTAAATACAGCAAGCTAAGTCATTAGCACATACCAGGACACTATGACAAGTTTGTTAACCAAACTGGTGCAGGTGACAAGGTGTCTTGAACACTTTAATGCATAGATTTGTGTGTGTGTGCGCGTGTATATATATATATATAAATCTTAATTTTAAGGCTAACTGTTCAGAATTAGGCAGTGATCAACAAATTTAGTCCCCAAAGGGTAGTTGGGTGAGTTACCATGTATTTAATGTATTACTAATCTCAGGCGTTCATTGAAGTCAGAAGTCACAAACCATTCTTGAGTAATTAATACGGCTGAATACACCAGAAGTCAAAATCTCAGTACTATAAAGCTGCATGTTATAAAACCAGTAATCTGTCTTTTCAGTTACTGCCACTCAGTACTCCAAGAAAGGAGCTGTGACGTACACTTCTAGCTAAACAAGGAACTGTTGCAGAGAAACTATCTAACAAATCAGAATTGGAAAAAAAAAACATTTAAGAACTGAGATGTAACTAAAGGGCTCAGACTAACACAGAGGAACTGAAGACAAGCAGATATATATACTTGCAAGTCATCATAGTAATAGTAATTTTTGTAGACAAAATTTTTAAGAAACAGCCGTTCACCGATGTTTCAGGATTTAGATTGAAATACATTATACATATATCCCACACTGGTACGCTCTTTATTTTTAAATTACTTTTAAACCTGTTTCTAATGTCAGATTTGCAAGGTTTTGCATAAAAATTGAAAATGTCTAAGTAACTGGAACAGCAATACTTCATTTTAGGTATCTATTAATAACCCAGCATCAAATGCTTTTTAATCAAGATTCAAGAACTTTCTAATCAGCATCAATCCATACTTTAATATGAATGGCAGGATGTGCACTGTCTTTCTTTGGCATTGCAATGGAACTCCTCCACCACTTCCAAGCCTCTTTAGTATTTTGTAGTCTATAAAAACAGTGTAGATATTTAATATGTAATAGCATATTCCTGAAAAAGACCTCATTTTTTTAAATGACAATTGTTTCTCCTGAGGTAGATAAGATCTATTATATATGAGGAAGGTCATTATGAAACATCATAGCACTGATGACAGGCAGGAAAAGATACACAAGAAAATCTCAAACCCAGACAAAAAAAATTAAGAAGTTATTCTTTAAGAAGTCATGGTTACTACCAAGAGGAAAGTTCTGGAATCATGTACAAATCAGCTACTACAAAGAACATGTTGAGGCAATATCATGCAAAAAGCTGTGGTTAAGTGGGGCTCTCCTTGGGCTACCAGGTCTAACATTCGGACCCATGAGAGCAAATTTAGAGCTAGCAGCATCTACACAGGGCACTGTGTTGTGCCATAGAGATACAGAGAAAAAAGGTTGAAAATAAAATTAATTATAATAAGTAACTGAATAAATATGTAAAGCAGGACATAAACTATGGGTAGATTTAGTATGCTGCTACTGTAACTGAGCATGGCTGTGTGGCTGAGATGATTTTCCCTATCTTCAGAGCATCTGGTTACTATGATTAATAGTTTATATATTCAAAAGGGTCCTGATTCTTCTGGACTTGTTGGCTGGATATACTACAAAAAGGATGACAGCCATACCACTTTGTTTCCTCCCTCCAACTAAGATAGATACATCTACTACACTGAGCTGTCAAGCTTTCCAAAAAGATTACTAATTCAGCTTGAACTTAATCTGCTGAATGAAAGTGCTTGAAAAAAAATGTATTTCTGTTTTAAAAACAAGAGAAGTATCAGGATACGTCAGAAAGAAAATCAGGCTGATAGTGACGCCTTTATGAGCGCACCACTGAAACTCCCTTTTTCAGCAACAGGAATGGACTGTACTTATTTGATAAGACAATTTGACTGTGTATCTTTATGCTTCTGTTCAAATACACAAATATAGCAAAACATACTGTTAAACAAAACAGTGAGAAATTAAAACATATTCCAGAATGCAATTATTCAGTATTCTCTCTCTGGACTATCACAGAATCACAGAATATATTGAGTTGGAAGGGACCCATGTGTCAAAAGTGTATGTTTTAACTCAGTATACTGGAACCATGAGAGAAAACTACAAAGTCATTTTTACCAACAGAATTTTATTACCCTAAATATTCAGGAACTTTGTATTTGAACAAAGTAATCATATCTAATGAAGCTAACGATACACATCACTAATGAAAAGTAGCACTCCTGATGACACAGGATATTACTTAAATGATTACAATAAAAGTGACTTCATACAACAAGGACAATACTTATCAAAAAGTAATCCCAGAAATCTTTTTACTCCAAAGACTATTTAACTTATCTTATCCAGAAGTAAAGGATCTGTTTTGTCAGATCATATTTGCATGCACAGCTTTTCAAACCAGTAAGTACACAAAATATGAATTAATTTGACATTTGGAAAATAATTAAAAGATTTATTACATGACAGAAGCAGATTTTGCTTGGTCATCCTTCCTTTGGTTCTGTATTATCAGAATGATTCAAGCAGGTGTAACCCTTGGTAAAGGTCAACGTGGTAACAGGCATCTTCTCTGCTGTTTGACTAGCGTTACTGGTCTATTAATAGCATAATGTTCTAACAAACAAAACATGACATTTTAAATACCTCTTGAATTTTTGTCTCCTACACATCCAATACTGTACTGGTCAATCTTGACTTTAATTAATGTATTAAAAGTCAGAAAACGCTTCACTTAACCAAAATGCTTTGGTTAGGAGAAAGCAGCACCATGTATCTGAAAACAAGGAAACTTAAGGAAAAAAATAATCTCTGTCTATACATGCTTTGCTAAAAGTCTCTTGACACAAATAAAAGGATCCTCCCCAACATATGGAGGAGCTGCTATGCCCTTCCGGGGATGGTCTGTAGCTATGTTCACCTCAGGCACGCCAAGGAGAGGTGAATTGTCAAATGTAATTTCAATCATTGGGTGGTTTGGTTGAGGCAGATTAGTTGTACGCAATCATGATAGATAGTTTATCCCAGCCCCAAACTGCCGCTTGGGAAATCTTGCACGCAAACGAACAGAAACTCAGTCATTATTAGTGTCAAGAAGGTACACGGAGGCAAAATTTGGTTGGCAGCCAGGCAAGATGAATCAAGGCGAAAAAGTGACCAATTGCATGTTCAAAATGGAAATTGATAGGCATGTTGTAGTTTGGAAAGATTTTAAACACCAGAAAAAGTCATACATTATTAATTATTCAGAGATGAATATTTAAAAAGTCTTTCTCTATGGAGAAATAATTTTTTTTAAGTCTATGTAAATTACATAGTGCCCTAATTTTAAGCTTCTTTATCTCAGAAGCTTCACTATGAATGTTCACAGCATTTATTATCTAACTTAAAATATTCCTGTTCTGTAAAAATATTGCAAATTAAAAATTAGTCACTAAATAAACATTTTTAAAACAAATAATAGGCATATTAATTTTGCTGAATTATTTGTGAGCAAAGCAACCACTGGCACCCCTTGCAGCGGAGTGTAATGGTCAAATTTATCACCTTCACCTTTTCAAAGGTAACTAAATATTTAATGAAAAAAATGAGTAAAATCCACCTGTGTGAGCAATCACAATCCTTGGTTCTCTTAATAAATAGCAAAAAATTGCTAAAAAAGAATGTCCTCAAGTTTCATTGCCTGAAGTGATATGCTCTGACAAATCTAACAGCTCTTTCTGTGTCATTCCTAATGCACTTGTCACTCAGTATTATCCATCCTCATTAATGACAATGGGAAAGTTTATCTTGGGAACACGTTTTAAATCATCCACTCTTTACAATGGGACCATGAAATCTCTTACAAAACATGAGGCGGGAACTACTCTGACAACAAAACCCCTTCCTGGCAGCTTTACTCTTAATTCCTGTTCAAGGAATAATATGTTTATCATACAACCATACGGAACAATATATTAGATGAAACTTGAAACAAGAATAGCTGGGTTGTATTTTCAAGATAGGAAGTAATTTTACAATGTTTTTTATTATGCTGAGAACAGTAAATCTTTTAGGAATGTGATTTTGCATGGAACCATACTTCCTCTTTTAGGAAAGAAGGAAAAAAGCTCATAGAGTAGTTTGATTATTCATTAATTAAACACTTCATAAAAACAGTGACACTTCTCAATAAAAGTTATAGATGGCTATGATTATAATAAACTTTATTTCTGCCTTTGTATAAATTCTGCTTTATTTATAAATATTTTTACCAGATGTCTAGATTGAGCTAAATTGAGTTGTATTTGATTTTCACCAGGAAGTATTTTGTTGTGATTATCAGTTCTGAAAACCGATACCCCCATGTCAATGCTATGCACTTACAACAGATGGAATGTGACTATTCACTTTGCTTCAGACACTCTAATGCAAAAATTGCAATATTGATAGTTTCTTTTTTCATAATCTCATTTTTAACACCATCACCACCAACCTTCCATAAATGCAGCAGCTAAAATAACTTAATTTCAAACACATCTTCTCTTACTGCACCTTCCATAAAAGCTAATTTTTTGTATAAATTCAAAACACAAACCTGAGAAACAAAAAATAACAAAAACCAAATAAATGCTGCAAGAAAGTATTCCAGATACCTGTGTTTGAGTGAGCATAAACAACTCCTAAATGGAATGTGCAGAATTATAGTGTCCTAAAAGATGCAAACACACTCCGTAGTGTGGAAGACAGGAGAGGCAAAAGTAGAAGAGACCACGATATGCATATAATGTTTAGTTCAGAAGGAAAAAGTGCTTCTTATATAAGGATATAAGTAATCCAATGACAAAATTCCTTGAGTGTAACCCTTCTACCTTAGAGCCTTACTTGACAAACATAGCAAAAATTTTCCTTTGTAGGCTTAGGGGCGTTTCAGTAACCTGAATCTAATTCTTACGGGTTTCTGCAAGCCAGAATGCCCTTCTCAGATCAGGAAAAAATCCAACACAGTCGCAAGTCCACCTCAGAACTGTGTCTTTTCCACACTGTAACCGTGGTCCTAATGTTTCTAAAGTAGTCCACGTTTTCTTAGTAAAGACAGAACAAGAACAAGCCAGTTCTTCCTTTGCCTTGACTGCAGATTTCCAAAAACCAAAACAAAACAGAAATTTTCACAGTATCACTCACAATTTTAGCACGCAGAGGTGCTTTGTCTTCTTCTGCTCAAAACACTTAATTTATTAAAAGAAAAATTAGAAATAATGTAGGTTTCTTCATTTAACTGATGAGAAATGAAATTTCCATCAGTAATGTCTTATCAAAGCATAAAGGAAACCTAAAAAGAACAAAACCTAAGTAGGACATTAATAAAATTGGGTAAATATTTAAAAATTGCTACTTTAATTATATAAATAAAAAATAAAAATTAACCTAATACATTTGAAGATGATCATAAATTTGAAAATGCCTCTTTGTTTAAGCGAATGAATTCCATTTAACTATACAGCTCTTCAGAGCATTAGGAACCTCCTTTTAGTTGCTTACTGAAATATCTGCACACATTCAATATTTATGCTCTCTTTTCTCCATCCATTTTTAAACAGAATTAAAGGAGTAGCTAAAACTCTGCCAATAAAATGATAGGAAGGCTATTTTTAGTCTAGATGATGTAGACGAAGCACAAACAGCCCATGGCTATGCTACTATTGAGGACCAGATCTAAATACAAATATTAGATTTCCTTCTTATTAATTCCTTACTTCAACAGAAACAAGAATTACAAATTATGTACTGTTTCATATTTCTTAATGAACACTCACTCTAGAAGAACAATTTTTCCTTATATTATATCAGCAAAAGCTCATATAACTCCTGTCACACTGCTCTCTGGCAGCAAAATCTTTGTGAAAGGGCATTTGAGGCAGCATAGGAAACCTGTAATCCACCCAGAATTACACAGTCTTCTACCAAAAGGTGAGAAGCACTGATTAAGAAGTATATGGTGTTGCCTCTAGGGCTTTAGACTGCATGCCTGAGAAATAACTGACTTAGGAGACTACAGTGATTAAGCACCACATTACTAAATCCCTAATAAATCAATGAGAGAAGAGATCCAACCAATGGATAACGCCACAAAATGAAGTGCTGAAAATAAAAAGCTGCTCAGTTAGTAACATGTGGCAGCTCAAGTGGCTGAGGGATGTGTTTATTCTACACATCATACAGACTGTATATTAAGATGGGTACAAGCCATGGTGTTATCTGTGAGCAGACTTTCCCTGGGCAGTCCTGACAGTGTATCTTCACCATACCCTTCTTGCTTCCTATTCTCAATCTACAGTTGAGTGCTACCAATCCAGGACACCTAAAGCTTTGAGCAAAAAAAAAACCAAACAAACACCCAAACAGAATAAGGTCTTCTATGTTTAGTCTTTTCAAGTCTAATATGATACATTATATTTGAAATAAAAAGTGGTGATAATTGTATTAAATCATCAGATTCTGCTACACTTTCTGCCAATAAGCAGGTAGCAATACAAACTTCAGGTTGCACGTAGAAGCCCTTAAAAGAAAAAAAAAAACAGTGACACTCAGTACACAAGCAAAACTTTCCTCTTGTTCATCTAATTGTGTGTTGGCTCACAAATAAAAGAGAGTAAGGGTGCATGTCCAAAAACTATACTGGAACACTGTAATCCTTGCCTGAGAACAGTGGAATGCGTTGTTAAAGCTTTTCTGCTGCTCACAGACCCCAGGCCTATCTGCCAACTGCACAGTTCTTAACTCCTCTGGCTGGAGAGTCTGGAGCCATCCCAATGGCAAGGCAGGTCACTGTATAGCTATTATCCAAACATGCAAAATGTTTTGCTTACAAATACACCATTAAAGTTCTATTCACCTCCCCCCACCCAGTAGATATTCTGGCTGTATCACAGAGACATCGGATATTCCCTCAAGATTCGGCTACCGCAGCCAAGTCATCCACCTCAAATGTTCATATGCAAGTCACACAAAGCTTGCCTTTTCCAGAACAAGTGAATGTACAGCTCCTTAGCCAGGATTACTAACAATCTTAAAACTTTAGATGTTAAGTAGTGTAGTCAGGTTATTTTTAGATACCAAGCACTTTTTTGGACACAAGCCGAAACTGGGTTCTCTTGCATAGCAATACTCGCATCCTCTTGCTTAAAAGTGATAGACTCTTACGTATTTTTGTTTTCTGCTTTTAAACATGACTTGAAGCAAACCCACTGCTCAAGGATTAGTGGTTTAATAAGAGAAAAACCCCAGACCCCTTAGTAGCTGCTTTGTAAACATACAAATGTTATTAATGTCAGACAGAAAATGCTTCAGTTATTTTTGCTATAACAGATTTAAGGCAGAATAAAAGATGACGAAGAGCCCACAGACAGTATTTTCTTAACCTAAACTCCACAGGTTTCTCAGAAATTAAATACCTCAATTTAGACATTTAGAGTGAATTTCAGAAAGTGCTACTAGCTGTTTTCTGGAAGCCATGCAGCCTATGGCTGGTATAAGCTGCCATCCAAGTTCACTTTATTTCTTTATGTATTTATGAAAATCAACACAAAGTGTTAGTTATCATATGCTATACAACTACTGCTCACTTTCTTCAGAAGGAAAGAATGAGGAAAGAGGAAGCTGAGGAATTACTTAGTATTACCACTGACATTCAAGCAATTACTCTGAAGATGATTAATATTATGTTAATGTTAAGCTGGCCAGAAATACCCCATAACATGCAATAAATAATATTTTTTGTCTTGAAGATGGCTTCACTCAGTATTTCAAAAGCTGCCGTTTTTTAACATGCAATTAAAAATTTTAAATTGCATTATGCATGTTAACAGAACCCTTTGAAAACCATACGCAATACAATCAAGAAAAATAATAAAAAAAAAATTAAACCATTCAACTAGTGCAACTATGGGAAAGAACACAATAAAGATGGCATGACCAAAAAAAAAAATCTAAGTTTATTTATGCCTTAGGGACTGTAGTCCTCAGCCGTTTTGCTTATGACTGTCTACTTTTTGCACACTCTTCTTGGCCAAGAATATAAAAAACCAATGTACTCTGGGATTCAGTCACAAAGCAGAAAGTAGTACTTGCTTAACAGTAGAACATTTGTTCTTTCCCTACAGTACTTTGCAGTCTATGGATATTTTTTCTCTTTTCCCTTTTTGGCACTTTTGTTAAGTCTCTGAAATTAAGAATAATAACACTAGTTTGCCCTCAACAAAAATAATAATGAAAAAGCTGCTGTAGGTTAACAGTTCAGTAAAGGGTAATATTCTTCATGAATCAGTTAAATAATAGATCAGGAAAATTGTTCGGAACAGTTTTGTAGTGGTGAAAAATTTAAAGAAACCATAAATTTGTGATTCCTTACAGATTTATGTTCATCCAGAATCACTAATATCTTTGTAAGACTGGAAGTGTTAGCCCTTAACCTTGACTTTGAAAATTTAGCAACTAAATACTTTGGAATTTGTTTGACTAAGCGTGTTACCAGTCACAGCAAACGTTTGGCAATGTCACTCGGTTTTCCTCCAAAATGACATTGTAACAGTTTCCAAGTATTTGATGGGGCTATCTTACAGTCTTGAGTGTGCAGAGTACTTTGAATCACTTTCTACCCAAAGATCAATAACCAAAACCATAATGGATATTATTGAAGCAATAAGATCCAAATGGTTGCCCTTCTTTCATGTAGAGGTGTAAAGTCATGCTATTCTCATTTTTTCAGAAACAGCCCTAAACTCCTACTTCGGTGCATTTCAATAACATTCAGGTATGACGCAGACCTGCAGCTGAGAAAATGTGAATTCATATAAGCCTTAATTTTTATTTTCCTGCATTTACAGAGATATACAAAATTCAGAGATCTATTTTACTGTGTAACAGCATGATTGAATTCATTACTCTTTGTAAAGTGAGACCATTATACAACTATGAAATGTCATATTTTCATTAAAACTTGGTGGTATTAAAGAGCATTTAATGGAGGTAGCATTCAGTTCCTGCTGAGAACTACTATCAATATGGTGCTTAACTCTTTTTCCTTCTCAAACACTCACCATCGATATCTTGCTGTTACCCACAGACCTTAGTTTAAAAAGCACTGCTACTTTAGTGAAAAATATATTCCTCGTGGATAGAGTTTTTAAATCTTTTGTAACCAACATTTTATGAAAGATCTCTTTAATCTACCAGTCTTCTGGTACTAAGAAAGTGGGAATATGTCAACTATTTTATTTGTCTGGTAAATACAAGATAAGTTGACCTATTTATTTACAGACTGAACAAGGCCAATCCATTTCATGCTGCAGCACTGACCCTTAACACAGACCCTGTGAATGAGCAGTCCATTACAATATGTACAAGTGACCTTTAATTGCATTAATGGCTTTGTTGCATGTTCTTCCATTGCGACAACACAATTATGGTATAAATATTTCTAAAATACATAATAATTTGTTTAAATAAAAATATATGAGAGTTCTGTTTACCGACAAGGAACTGCATTATAATATAAGCGTTAAAGTTTTGAAAACTTAAACAGACCCTCATGTTACACTTGTATAATGTCAAACAACCCATAAACCAAAATTAACGATGAAATAAATGTCAAGATATTACAAATCTTCATATGCAATCTAAAAGTTAATGGTACCTTCCTTGCATTAACCTTCAGAATATTGAAATAAGTTAATTTACACTATTGAGTATTAAATAGTAAGAAGTTGACACTTTCAAATTAGTTTTCCACATCTACGCAAGATACAAGAGTTCTGTAACTCCATATACTGCATAAAACTTATTACTTGATTTCAATTCTATGTACCACTAGAATTCAGAAGGTTTTTTTCTTTTTACATAGGAGTACTCCAAGTATTGTTTTATCTCAAGTTATTATAATCTAAAAATAATCTCCCCAAACTTTATCTAAATTCTACTGTCACTATTTTAAACACATTTATTTATTCAAAGTTGTTTGAAAGAATGTAATACATTTTTGACAGGCAGTCTTTTACAATATTGAAATCAAATCCTTGATTTCATCAAACTCTTCATATTCTTTGCCTTATTCCTGGAAGGCTCATGCCAAAATGATTCAGTTTGATTTTCTTTAACAATGGTAGGTTGGCTTGACAGCATCTGACAAAACAATTCAGTGGAGTACACCATACCAGGTAAAGAGAACCTGAACTGGCTACTACATGAAATAATGCAGAATGGAGCCTGGAATTATGACAGAATTAGTTTTGCAGGAGCATCTTTTTGCAGTATTATTAATTTTAGATTAAGCAAATGTTATAACTACTATCTTTGATCTATGATTAAATAAGCCAGTGGTAATGTCTTTATTAATATAATAGAGAAAATGGACAGCAAAAATCAATGAAACAGGGATTTGACTGCCACAAATTCCAGCTAAATTTTATTACAGTGTTTTACATCCCTGTTATTTTTCAATGCAATTGAGTCTCTGAGCTGGAGTGGAACATCCAATACTAGAGTTTGCCAGGTATGATGTTAGCTGTTCAAGGCAGGCTGAGGCACATGAAAGCTCCAAGGGTACTTGTGTTCTCAAATACATGGGGACCAGAGGCTCCAAAGATTTTCTGACATTAGAAAACTAAAGAAATACACTTTCTGTAACACTTCGTAAAAGTTCTGTCTCACCTGTAAATCAGGAATACCTGTAAAGTTTCACCTGTGTTCCAGGCACAGGGCAGCCAGGTAGTCACGACTGTGTCACCCTCTGGCTTGGTAAAAGCAGGTTCCATTCTGAGGTTGTAAGGCCCTAATACAGGGCAAAGTCTTGTAATGTCACCAGTGCACCCACTTAAAATTCAGAGTGGCTTCTATCTCTATACCAAGGTATATTTACTAAGCTCCCAGTATTACAACATGTATCATATCGTACATATTAGCTTTGTTGTTTCATTGTGTGAACTTTATTTCAGCAAATAAGAATCCATTTCTATATTTTACTGACCAACTGCTACGTTATACAACTTCACAAACATCAGTGAAATACATTATATAATATATTATACATATATATAATATACATATTATATAATATATCAGAGCTAGGGTGAGTTAGCAATGAAGTCTGCTTCAAATTTCTTGGAAGAAGCTTTCATGAAGTGTGCTATTAGAGGTACAGTGGACACTTTCTAATTCTCACTGGTACAGAGGTTGGTATGGCACATGTGTATTTTAAACATATCCCATGTTGACAGGGTTGATAAGTTCTTCCACAAGAAATAACTCACAAACAACCCTAAATCATTCTGTCCATACTTGATGGGTTTAATGAATAATTACAAAATGTTTTCATGAGCACAGTTCTCGCCCTCAGTGACATCACCATCTCCTGATTCACTTATGACCAAATTTGCGCTACGTCAATACCCCACTGAAGCACTGCAGACATTAGTTCTGACTTGGTCTTGATGGACCTTTTTTGGTAAAGAATCTATAGCAGTGGCTAATTGAAGTTTTCCTTTGAAAATAAAACATTATCACAGTATAGTCTGTATAAAATAAGCAATGAAAAGGGATAGAATGAAAAAAAAGTAGAAATACAGATATTTCAGATAGAAGCTAGCTAAGACGTATTTTGTGCTTTTAATCGCCAAGTGCACCATCTTAAAAGAAAGGAATTTAAAATCTTCTTCCAAATACCAAAGCTGGACATGTAACATGCACATGGATATCTGGAGTTGCAATTAAATCTTATTTAGTTTGGCAATAATTAATTTTCTTATAGTCCCTTATTGATAGATGAAGAAAGGACATTATCTGGACGCTTTTGGAATCATACACTTATTTTTAATTCTATATAGACCCAATTGCTGGTTTTGTGATTATGTTTCCTTCCAAAGACATAACCATTTACTCTGGCAATTGCCACTGGGAAAAATGGACTGCGGAGTGCTCCAAGTGCTCCATAGACCATATTGTATCTGCATGCCACTGAGAAAGCAGCAACTTCCCTGCCACAGTAGTCCTCTAATTCTGACTTTCTTCTCTTTCTGTTAGGAAGTACCTCTCAGAAAAGAATCTCCCGAACTCCTACAATAAGCTCTGGAAACTTAGTTTTGCTGTGTGGCAATTTTTTTACATAGTCTATGACACTTGGCCTCAAATTGAGCTGTTTTCTAAAGACTTTTATTCTGGTTTGCACCAGTGTTATATACCCATTAAAAAGAATGTAATATTAGCTGGCTCTTACTTGTGGATCGATCAAAAAAATTTCACAACTATTTATTAGACAAACTAAATTATAATAGGATTAGGCTTACTCTCTATACTATGAACAATTGACTGTTACATGAAGACTTAAAAAATCAGCGGTAATGCAAAACTAGGGAATTCAAATAAAAACCTCACAAACGTTCCTATTTGCAAACACTTATCTGAATTTTTCAGAAGTTTTATCTTTAAATACCTAATTTGAGAGGTTTACATACACCAGACAGAAACAATGGGAGTTAATCAAATATGAATCTTCTCCAACTGTCTTGTCAAACCAGGTAATGATGTCCTGCCAGCCAAACTCAGAGGGAACATGTGAAACAAATACAAAAGTAAACAGGCCTTAAGCTGCCCAAGGGAAAGTCAGCAAGATGGCAATTTCAATCATTTGGAATAATACTAAAGCAGCCTTAGGCTTTTCTCAGAATGGAAACATGTCACTGTTACTGCAATATTTCAACAGATCAGACTGCAAAAGAAAGGAACAGTTATGTAATCGCAGCTGTGGAGCAGTGCTTTACTCAACAGTGAGATGGAAAATAATTAAGAGGAAATTCCCCTTTTTGTGAGTAATTGTAGACGTACTTAAAAAACAAAGACAAACACTGTTTCCCTAAACACTTCCTTAAAGGTGAAAAAAAGTCAAATTTAGGCACAGATTTCTTCCGTTTTGACATAAGAGGCTTTGGAACAACACAGATAAAAGTTCTACCGAATAAAACTCTGCACATAAATTCCTACAGTTTATCAAATGTTGATAAAATTTACACTCAGAGCTACAAACAAAGCAAAAAGTACTTCAAGAACAATTCTGCTGAAAACTTTCATTAAGATGAACAGGTTGTCATATCATCTAACTGAGAAATCAAAAAATATTTCAAATATTTGGGGAACTTACCTAATCAGTAAACTTTCAGTATGTGTCTAGTCATGTAGCCATCTTTTAGTCAATCATCAGAAAATCAAAGGCAAATTGGCATGACTCAACCCAAACTTTAATACCGCATGATTGTGTCGTGTAAGCTTGTTTTGTGCGAGGGCTGCTGTGGTTTTAGCAGAGAGATTAACGACCGGACCTAAGCTGGCCTCCAAACCTTGCCCTGCTGATGCCTCAAGCCCTTTGAAGTCTGACCATCATACCTGGCAAAACAACAGTGGGAACTAGGCTGGTGTCAGATCTAATCAAGTTTCCTGCCTCAGCATAGCTAACTATGGGGTACACTAATTGGCCCAATTGCGGATTATACCTTTTGCTACAGATTCAAGACAATAATTTAGTCAAATGATGGTTTTTATCTCCTTCTAATTAAGATTCCAAAGTGGGAAGAAATAGGATTAGACAGGCTAACTTCAAAACTGTGTCCTTTAAAGTGGTATGCACATAAGATAGATCTCAGATAATACTGCATATAATAATATATTCCTAGTAACTAATGTGTGAAGATTTGGGAAAGCTTGATATAACTACTGCACCTTTTACTATAAACACTTAAGTTTTCCTGGAAAGGGTCTACTTCGTAATTTACAAATGGAAAATGAACACTCATAAATATTCATTAAAGCATTTTCATCATGAATTACAAAAAAAAAAATCCCTTTAGAACGCATTTCAATCACTCTTATTTTGATGATGAAGATACAAGATAAACTGAAACAGTTAAATGGTTCTGCAGACTACATAGAGGCAGAGTCCCTCCCACTGAACTTCATTCTAATAAAATGGATATGACATTTAAGGTTTCTTACTAGTGAAAGCCAAACCATAAGGAGTTATTTAACTGGTGAACAATCCAGAGATGAAAAAATCCATGTCCCATGCTCTTATTCTAAAGGGTCCAAAAGAATGGTCTAGTGATGAAAACCCTTTTTGGAGAAATTTTGCCGTAAGTCATAGGTAATGTATTTCTAAGCTTTCTCATGTAATTTGATTAGAAAGTGGCATTTCAAGTACAAACTAATATTTTTAACCTAAATTGTGTACATACCTAAGCAGAAGCCTTCCAAAAATTGCAATATACTCAAAGCAGATTTTCATTTCATCTTTAAGCTTCATAGTAGGGAAGTCATAAACTTCTGTGTACTTTCTATAAAGCACATGGAGGCTTATAACGCACATTGTTGTGTTGCTTATTGCTTTTACCACCAGAACCAAACCTGACTGCTGACTCATCACAGTCTAACTGCAGAAACCCATTTTAGAAGACTGCGTTCCCATCCCTTCATAATTCACTTTTCCCCTGCTTCCATTTTCTCATTGATCTCATTGCACTAGTCAGCCCACCTGCAGTCTGCTTACCCTTTGAGGAAGAAAAACATATGTAGTATAGATTAGTGAAATGTGTACAGGAAGATCACAGTAGGACAGTGATCTAACATGTAAAAAAAGGGCTAGTTTGTGTCCATTCTGCTTATAAAAAGCATATCTCTAACCAAACCTGAAGTTATTCAAAAGGGGCTGCAACTGAGCAATGAAGAGAGAAATGATACAAGTGCATCATCTACACATGCCTGGGGCAACAGGTTGTTTCAAGAGTTCACTATACTCCTGTTTTCAATGCTTCTGCCCCATGGCTAATTAAATTCTTTTCACAGAGCCTCATGCTTATTTCTCCCCCTCTCCCAAATTATATTAGAAATTAGAAACCCAAATACAGCTGACACAAAAAAATTATATTCTGAGTCAGGATTCACAGTGAGGAAAACCCTCCCAAGTATTCTAATTCACAGCTTAAAACCCGAGAATTTACTATGCCATGAAATGAGGGCGCATGCCCCTCTGTAATTCTGAAAACAGTAACAATGTTTGTATTTAAAAACCAATCAGAGACTATTAAGGTTTTTTGCTTCTAACACTGCTCAAAAGCAATTGTTAAAATGGTTTAATACCTCACAATGCTTGGTTTCATTAACTGCATTCTCTGGAAAGTGAGAAACATTATAAAGGAATGTCTTTGGGACAAAAGGCCTCCTTCATGTGTTTCCTTAAAGTGGCTTCTGAAGAGGATACCTCTAGTTGAGAAACTTCTAGCACTCATGCAGAGATGACCTGCATGAAGAACTGGCTGCCTGATTAACTATTAACTACTCTCAATAGGATTAGATAATTAAAGACATTGATGACCATTAATTAGGAGGAGGGCACCTTAATTTGTCACTTGATAGGGCCCTTTCAATGATTTATAGGTTAGGGCTACTTGCAATTGTGAAGGGGAGGGGGCAGTGAAGAGAGAGAACCCTTAAGTTACCTTATCAAGTGGCCAGCTAAAAAGGGCAGAGGGTCAAATAAGGGCCAAAGTGGTCACTTAAGGGTGAAGTCCCAAACACCAAAGCAGTGCCAAGCCACATTGACCATCATTTGGTGATGGAGTAAAAAATATGCTAATTTATTGGTGGCAATTCTCTCTTTTTATGGTTTCAAGCAGTTAAGACAAGTGGCCTGCTTAAGAGCTTTTCATTTGAAAAGAGATTAAACAAAATGGTTTGTCAGGGATGCTTGGCTGTTTTATGTCTTTGTTAAAAAAAATTTGCCCAGACTGTACCGATGACTATCACATCACCCTGAAAGCCATCTTCCATCTCTAAGCATTACTTGGTTAATAAATACATCAGCTCTAATTGCTTAATAGTGCTATGTTCATTTGCTCTTTAGCAAGATTAAAATGAAATACATCTTTTGTATTACTGCCTTCTATCGAGACTGTCTGCATAAAGGTCACAGAAAAAAGTTTAAATTTAGTAGGAAATTTACTTAAGGACATTAGTGAAAATGATACTGTGTTTAAAATGACATAAAAGAGCGAAAGGTGATTTCAGTAATGCAAAGAAAATGGTTTCTGAATACTGATAAGGACACTTATCCCTCATACCACACACAATTTTAGGCAGCATTATACATTAAAATCCCTCTACTGGGGTAATAACATGTAGCTACTTTCCCACCCACTAACACAAGTAAGAGCAAGTCATTAACATTTAATTAAATATGCTCCTGACATCCTTAGAAACATGTCACGCTTTGTTATTGAAGGTTGTGGCCTACTTTCTATGTACATTTTAAACCAAAATAAAGTATTTATAACGGACCGATTTAGTGCAGCAAATGAGACATTTTTAATTAGAAGGCATATCACAATATTTTATAAAGCCATTCGGAACAGGAAAACCGGACTGAAATGAATGTACAACATTTGATGCATAGTTTATGTATTTCACAAACGAAACATAGAGATGGGATTAGCTCCACCTTTTGGGTTCTAAATAGTGAAACAAAACTGTTTTGCTTACCTCAATGGTGAACAGCTTCCTTTTTAATCTAAAAGCAAGGTCCTTCGTGTCTGACACATCACAGATCAAGCTATTAAGCCGAGGAATCTGATGTACATGAACCAAACCTTGTGGAAAGAAAGAGTAAAGGAGGGGAAAAAATTAAGAAAACGCTGTCATCCAATGCATAAATTAGAGTCGTACAGCAGAATTCTGTATATTTACACACACTCATCCTCCCCTTTTTAAACTGGAGCTTACTACCAGGAGCAATGAAGCAAACGGTGCGATTATACTCAAGTAATCAAGCAGAATAAGATAAACAGAAATCCTTGTGCGAGGAAAACTAATTGCACTTTGGTACAGAAGTACAGATGTAAAGAGGGATCTTAATACTTGTCAAAACTACAGCCGGTTTGTGTGTGATTTTCTCTTGTATTTACAGTAAGCAAATATGGCTATCACCTTGCATGCTGCCCACGGCACCACTGAGTGATCTTTATTTTATTAAATGCACCAGTAAGCAGCCAGCAAAACAAGGCTTATGGGTTACTGATAACCACTGAAGCCCTAATGAGAAGTACTTGGGTGTGCGCCCTGAAAATGACTCTAAAAAAGTTTCTGCAAAATAGCGATTTAGATCATGCTTTTTGATAAATTTTAACCCCTATGCCATCATAGCAGAAATACATTTTCTTCATGCAGGAGGCTTAGATAGCTGCTCAGATGTTTTTAACAGTACTAGGTGCACTGCAAGCTCTGCATTCTGTCAGCTGCAACTCAAGCTGATTTTTTCTGACAAGGACGCTGGATGGTTTTTGTGCAGCCTAATATAGTTTCTGAACAACCTAAGGGTGATTTTTTACATCTGAAAACCAGGAAAATTCTACAGGGCTTCTCAGTTACTGGCCTATATTTGCTGTTCATAAAGCCAGCGTCTAAATGGAAATACTGAACATTTAGAAAAGACATCTTACTTGAGAACGGCAGCTGCGAGAAAACCTTCATACACTAACACCATAAAATAAAATAAGGCAAGTATTTTTTCAGGGGTTTATTTATTTTTTTTTAAAGGAAGAATACGAGAAGAAAGTTTCCTAAAACTGAAATACTTTGAAAAGCATAATTTTTATGGGTACTAATCACAAAAATTCTCCATAATATTACAAAAATATTTTTACACTTTGAAACCTTCTACCCCTTCCATCTAGTTCAGTGACAAATAAGAATTATTTCTTCGTCTTCTGAGAACAAAATATAATTGCTGTATACAGGAACAGCAGGTATAACACAGGGTTGCTCATGTAAAGATTCTAAACATTTTAGTTAAGGATCATCTGTATCATAAATAAACTGAGTAATGTAAAAATCTTCCATCGTCAGCAATAAATAAATCATCTTAAAATATATTATTAAGCAAAAAAATCCATGATGTGAAAATTGTTAAATCCACCTTTTTTTAGAATGTTAAATGAACGTTGTCTAAACCTCAAAAGATATGTATATTGTAGTATTATTTTTATTAAGTACTACCAAAAATGATTTAGCAAACATTTTTACAGGAAACCAGAAATAACTGCTAAAATACACATTGTCTTAAAGGATCTCTTCAGTGCTGAGAAAAGGAGTATCAAATTGACAGAATTATGTTAGCATAAACAAATGCCACATCACAATTATACACTTCGAAAAAATAATTAGGCAAATTATTCTAGCTTTTGTTCATGGTTTCTTTTTCATTCACCTTTTTTCAGATAATGAAATGTGCACTGTTTTCATAGTAAAAAAAGATTTTCCTCTGATTTATTAATTGTAGCCTGCGTACACACAGTGGTGTCTCAACACCATCATTGCTTCTTTTTCTATATATTCTACTATAGAAAACACTGCCACATTTTCACATGTTTACAGCAGGCTTTGGATAAGCACTTTACTTTCAACTAAAGGTTTCCATGGAACTACAGTCGTATCGCAATAATAATAGCTGTAATTTATGCACACTCAGAGCACTGCTCCAGATCAGCTAAAACTGTTTTTATTCACTGCTTTGCCTAGGCATAACTCCTAATCTCATCTTTTAAAATTGAAATATTTTGCTGCAACAACTAACAAAATCTTTGGGAAACAAAATGCAAGATTAACACCATTACACATTTTGAAGATAAATCACTTTAAAGGCTACATGGCTTTTTACCAAAATTAGTTTCATATTTTACGTGCCACACATATCCACATTCACTTCCCTAAAAGCCTGTCGAAACTTAAAACTGAAAACCAAAACATTATTTTTAGATAAAGTTTATATAGTGCATCATTTAGCAGTTTATTCACCTTAATGTAATATATGTTTTTCCGTGTTCTCTATTTAAAACTTGGCAGATCAAAAGTATTGATTTCATGACAAGTTCAGCTCACTGGTCAGATGATTGCCAAGCCTCCTCTGCATGTGAATTCCCCAAAGCCTGCCTGTTGAGATGTACATCTGATTGAGCCATGCCTCCCTAATACGGCTTGACAACATGCAAGGAGTTGCCATGTTTCCTTTGCAGCCTTAATGCACTTTACTGAAAATTTTCCTAACTCAAGACTGGTTAGCAAGGAGAAACATTTAAGAGGTATATTCTAAAATGAAATGAAACGCTATTTTATAGCGGATACCCAATTGGAGGGTAAGCCGCTAAGTGCCCTAGAAACACTCAGAGCAGACTTTTTGCATCGCTAAAGATGGAACTTACCATGGTAATCCTTGTATAATGGATTGGTTTCTCTCTCAGAGCCAATAAATGATTCAAGACCAACTACCATATCTGACAAGTTTGTTACACGTTCCATAATTGCTTTATTCTGTAAGACATGAAAACAAAATACACATCCTATGTGATGAAAAAGGTAATTAATGTTCATAGAGTAGGCCCTGCTCTTCTCAATGACAAACTGTGGGGAAAAAATAGGTCATCAATACTTAGAAATTACATTAGAGGGTTTTTTTTTCTTTGAAAAAAAAGAAAGATCTGAAATTTCTGTCTAAAGAAAACATACATTCAACAAGCAGAAACCATAAAAGGGCTAACTCAGCACTAAATTTGTAGTTTTCCTAAATCTTTATATCATAAGCATTTGCTCACATCAGAGAGATTTACAAGCTATGTGGCAGTAATGCACTTCTCATTGGCTTCTTCTATGAGTCACATGCACAGCTTTTGTTTGTGTTCTGAAAATCTTTTTTTTTTTTATACACTTAGGCGTAACACCTTTAATATTTTGAGCAAGCACAACCCACATGATTATTCGTTTTGGTCACCAGTCAAGCAATATGGGAAACTGATGCATTTCCTCCAGTATTTTTCTCTCTGAAAGTTCCTCTCTATACAATCTAAAGCTTTAAGTCGCATTACTATTTCTCAATATATTTGTGACTTATAAGTGATGCTTTATGTCTTGTGCATCAATGCGCCGTTATGCACCTTAAATAATGCACATAGTTTTCTTTAGTTAATCTTACATAGCAGAAACCAGCATTCAAAAGTCACAACAGAGACCTTCAGAAGTAACTCATGATAAAAAGTTTTGAAAAGCTTTGATGATGTCAGTATTTAATAAGAAACTCCTCCCCCCCACCTCCAACAGCTGGTATATTCTTGTTCTTGATGGCTGTAGGTGCTGTATCCTGCTATACCCATTGTTATCTTCAGGGGTATCAAAATCAATCACCTCAAAACACCCATTCTAAGTATGAAGAATTAGCCCTACATCTCCAAGTTTGAGTTTTGTATTTTTTATTAATTTTAAAACATCCTGTGCATCCTGTACTACCTTCATTAACTATATGACCAATGATTATTATGAAAGGTCAATTCAAGTATTGGTAAACTATTTGATAAAAACAATTTATAAAGTAATTAGGAGCAAAGAGAAGGGAAACAAGCCTAGATATGTTAGAAAAGTCTATGCATTGCACTGACTTACAGGTTCATTAAAACGGTGATCAAAACCCAAATTGCTTTCACGAATCCATATTTCAATAATAGCTTATTCCCTGGCCACAGAGAAGCCTACAAAGCACATGTGAAAGGTGAACATTTCCTACTCCCATTGAAGAATAACCTGGATTCTGGTTTTTTTTGAATGCTACGTAAAGTAACTTGTGGCCTGTCCTGCCTGGCCCAATCTGCTCAGGTTACAACGCCTAAATCCACTGATCCCACGGTATCTTTACACCTCCTCCCTTTCCCACCTTATGAGCCAGATGGCATTAAATCCAGGGGACTGGTTTCTTTTCAAAGCTGCTACTTGTGTACAGGCCAAAATCATCTATCCACACGGAATCAGGTTACATTTTACCTACAAAGTCTAATGATCAATAATAATACAATAGTGTTTTTCTATTGAAAATTTCTGAAGAATAACATAAGAGATCTGAGGTAGAAGAACAGTGCCTACATATCAATCTCCAAACTTCATTATTGTATTTACCTCTGAAATATTAAAGCTGACTGGCAAATTATTTCCTCTTCTAGGAAGAGAGAGACAGCAGACTCTATTTTAATAGAAATATTTGGTCGCATTATTCTACAGAAGCAACCACATAAAGCTGGTATAAATATAAATCTGAAGTAGCCAGTGACATCCATAAATCCACAGACCAGATTTTGCCAGATCTTCAGCAGGCTGCTGGATGTTATTTGTATAAGCAAAACCACAAAACTGTTACATAAATAAACAAACAATAATGATTTCTGGAAGATAATCTAAACTCTTGCTGGAGAAAAAGTACTCCATCATTTGAAAAAGCTGAAAATGTCTACTCATTAACATTTTTGCTTGCTAGTTTTGATGACAATGGGTTGCGAAAACTGTATACAGAAAGATGCTCAACCAGCAGCAAGGTATCCTGATCATTAACAGCCTTGCAAGTCATAAGAATGGCGTCTTTCCTATTTGGTCTTAATTACAGAAAAATTAAAGTGAGGGATAGCAATTCAATATTTGCCTAAGAAAACATACTTCAATATGTTTGTTTCAGCTTAGCTTCTGAACAGGTTTGCTTTCTTAAATTGCAGTCTGCTTGCCCGCATCGATTTTTTGTTCCTAATGAGTGTCAAAATATTCTCCTGGCTTAATGCAGTGTATCTTGGGAAATATTTTGCACAGTGAATCGCCACACCAAACAGACATTTGCTTATGCGGCATTGTTGCCATAGATCTGTATCTATCATGTATTTTCTAGTTTGCAGTGTTCAGCACATTAATGTCCAATCAAAGCTGACGTCAGCACACAGATAGTTGTGATGTATGGCATACTGACATAAACACACAAATCATGTTGCCCCATCTGGGCTCGAAAATTTAACAGAGCTCCAGATCTTCCTCCAGCCCCATACAAATCTACCTCCTGCTTCTGGCATAAACTTGGCAGCTCTGGAGGTGAGCCAGGACATGGTTAGGAGGGAAGCCAGGAATGGGGAGATTCAGGGAAAGAGTTTGTTGGCAGCTAGAAGAGGTATTGTTTTAAACTACACTAAAAATTAAAAAAACCCAACAACCTAGTCCTGGAAAGTTTTCAGTCTTGCTAGATGTACTGCAGTTTTTCTGAATTAGTTAGTTCAGCCAAAATATAATTACTATAACAATACGGTAGCAATCCTGTTGTGCAGCCTGGGCTGGGCACCCATTCTATATCTTATTTTGTGCTCACTGTTTTAGACAGACAGTTTCTTTGAAGTGCAGACTTGCAATGTTTGGGCTCAATCAAAGTGTACTTTCAAAACAATGTCTCACAAAAATTCACGTAGTCAGTTGGATATGTAAATGAGAACTGTATATATGTCTTTAACCAGCTTTTGGGAAGGGCAATTATGGAAAAAGATTGCTTTGTCCTATTAATTCAGTTGCAGAATCTACATAGATTTGAGTAATTATTTGTGCGTGTTTAAAAATACTTATTTATAAATAAAGCAGTTCAAAATGTATCATCTTCTATGTCTGACTATAAAGCATGGTATTCTACCAACACAAATATATGTATAGCCTGTATGCTCAAACTCACATACTGAAATTAATACTGTGTGTTTCTACTGGATTGAGTTCTTAATGTACCACAATTTTATTATTACTACTATTAATCAAATCAATCTTGGTTCATCTGGATTCCACATTAGGAAAAAAATCTGTCTTTTCTACTGTGCTGTAATTTCTAGTTCTTCTCTGATTTTCTGTCAATTTTTTCCTTTCACTCAGCGATATGTCCTCCCAATTTTACTTTGTCAGCTTGTAAAGAAATTAAAGCCTCACAAAATTTATGTAATAAAAATAATTAAATTATCAGTCCTTGCACTTCATTAAGTAAAGAAAAGTCAAAGAATGGAAGATTTTCATAGAACAGCTTGAACTTTTCTATCTAATACCTAAAAATTTAAAAGGAAAATAAGACTCATGTTAAAGATCGACAATAAGTTCCATTTAGCACTTGTATAAACACATTAAGCTCTTGAATCACATCGGCTTATTATATTTGCATCTGTATTTTAATCAATACATTAACATAATTTTAATACTGTGTTCTATATTGAAAATAAGGTAGTTTAAGATTATGTCTCTTTTCAAAGAGATTTTAGATTGACATTTTGGCAGAGGGCTTTTTGACTTCTGTGTCTTTACATTTTGGTAATCTAATCTCATCACTGATTTTATTTTAAAACATTTAATTAACTTACTATACTGAATCCTAAAGTCAGTTAATCACCTAAAAAACTACTTACAAGCAACTTCTAGAACTGGGACAAAACCCAGTTTATATGATGAGTTACATGCATTCCATCCAGCAGCACAGTATTTAAAGACTCGTTCAGATAGTCCCCCTCAAAATCTGGGTAAAACTGTATTTGTAGGTAACCAACAGGTGAGTCCAGTAGTTCTGACACTTCATTTGAAGGTCTCAATAATAAACAGAAAACAAGCAAGTTCATGCAAAGTAATATGAACCTCATGAATATAAAGCAAATTTTGGAGAATGAATTTTCAGAAAAAGCTCAAAAACTGGTTGTGCCTTTTTTGTTTCTGTTTCATTATGTCATAAAGTATGCTCAGTACCATAACACAGATAGCCACATTAGACCTTAATGAAACACTGGCTGGATATTCAATAGATGAAATAATTCTTGGAGAGACTATCACATGATGTGGTAAAGACTTCACAACATAAAAAAAATTTATCATTTGTCTTTACTACTTAATCTCCAAAGGATTTGGAATTGAAAAGATATATTATTAATATTAAGAAATATGACTTAAACAGTTATCAGCATTTGTTAACAGTTGTTGCTCAAAAAATCATGGAATTACCCATACATTTTATTTTGGTAAAAAAAGTTAGGTATTAGGTCCTATATCTAGGTCCAGTCTTATAGAGAGATACTGTTTGTGTACTTTTCCATTATTCTCAAATCCTGAAAACAAAGGATTAATAACCGCTTTGCCCAAAATTATTATATCAGTAATTATCAGATACTATAAAATATAGAATTCTATACTTATTCTAAGTCCAAGTTGATTAGCCCTGTTCTCAGTGCTTGCATACACTACATCTACCAACTAAATCTTGAATTTTGGCTCCAAAATACATGAAATCTCAGACAAATGGAATATAAAAAGAGCAACAGCACATTAACAAATTTTAGTATGTAGATATCTGCAGCAATATGACAAGAAAACTGAATACAAGCACGATGTCTTCGCTGGAAGACAGATATCCTAGAAGTACACTTCAAGGATTTGCTACAAACGACAAAGCCTTCAATGATTAGGAGTCCACATTTAGGGATTCTGACTGATAAGGCATCTTCTTTTACCTTTGAAGATCCTTACTGATTAAAACAGAACTTAAGTACAAATATCCATTCATATGGGTGAAATCACTGCTTTCAGTTGATCTCTTTATAGGTAAGCAATGAATAGTATCTTCAAATAATTTTATACATGTTGCAGAAGCAAAGAAAGGACATATAGCAAAGACATGAGCAGGTAATTAGATGCAATATACTTGTAAAAATGGGAAGGGACTAACAAAGCATCTGTTGGCAAATATGTTAGACGATGTATTAATTCCAGATTTTGGTTGTTCTCTTAAAGTCACTTTTAATAACGCTTGTCCAGATCTTCTACATAAACTCAAGAGTCTTTCAACTGTGAATCTAATTAGAACTAGTATTTTTGTTTCTTAAAAACTCAAAACCCTTTAAGCAGAGATTTCCTTATCTTACACCTAAAACACCATCACTGCTTTGAGAACTCTGCAATGTCATTATCAAATATAAGGGGAAGTACTCAATTTAAAAATTCTGGATAAGTTTTTAGGAAAAATAATTAGCCAGGAAATAAAAACTAACCATCACACACAAAAAAACCCAAAACTTTAGATCGTCACTGAAGATGGGTGGCCTGGACTTGCCTATTCCTTGAGCTTTAAAACCATCTAATGCCAGCAAACCTTGGCACCCAACAAAATAAAAAAAATGTATGCCTGTTTTGCCATTGGAGCGAAGATCTAAAGGTCAAATGAGTGGTAACCCAATAGAGACAAAACAAGCAAGTCAATAACAGTTGCTGCTGAGGTCTAGAAAAACAAAAGTGAGGACAAAGACTATGTAGTTTAAATCAAGCTTTCCATCTGTTGGTCTCCAAGTGCTTTACAAAAGTGCTGCATTCCTCATTTACAAGTCATATAACAAGCACAAAGATGTCACGTGAGTTGTCCAAAGTCACAAGCCAGTCAACAGCTAGCTGGGACCCAAACTCAGCCTTTCATTGAAGCCCTGTCTCCTTGCCTACCTCCATCCATTTGAGGCTTGGCTTAGGACGCTGCACGCACAGCTTTGGGGTACCAGGAAAATATTTGGTGGTATTATGAAGATGATGTGGGAGTCAAAGCTCAGAAAACTGGATGGTGAAAATCCTGTTATTATCTGGCTCAAAAAGGTGACAGATGTACAGGGTATTAATGGGTGACACTTTTTGGGCTGAATCCCATTCAGTGCTTTTTTCTACTCTTGCCTTAGCATTCAGTAGCTGAAAGCACAAGTGGCATGTGACTACGAAAGGTTCTGCGGTGCAGGTCTCTTGCATGCATCCTGCTGCAATGGGTAGAGGAAATAAGCCTGATCAAGTCCGTCTCCAGTGAAGGATGAGGAGCTGGAAAGGAATTAGTACAAGATCTGGGCTGAGGTGAGCCCAACATCTCCCCTGAACATTATGAGGTCTTTATTACTGAGATTGTCTCATTGTTATAAAAGCATATAGATGGAAAGCTGTATGTGATTATTTGCCTCTAATTATCGCAAAAATGAAATGACCACTTGAACAGATTTATTTACAAAATTAAACACCTAAGCTAGTCAATGCTACAAGTTGGTCATAGTGCAGTATAAAATACAGATGCAAAAGTGAACTGAAGGCGTGAGAGTCGTATTACGAAAGAGTCATAACAAAACTGATGAAATTAATGTATTTGAGACCAACTGGCTTAACTAAAATCCTATGACGCCATTGGGAATTATTCATTATAAGAAAAAAGTTTAGGAATTCCTTTTGCTGCCATTTTTTCCGCCTGAAAAAAATGTCATTGCAGTTTGCTTACCAGTTCAGAAAGGCTACCTATTGCTGCAACTTTAATTCTTTAAACATTGAATTGTATTTTATTCACAGGTGACCAAAAAGATCCTCCACTATTATTTCAATTACTAGTACACAAATATTGAAATGAACATCTAACTGATGTTGGTAATCAAGTGGCAAGATTCTGAAATATAAAATCATTTACAAACTAATCCCTTATTCGGTATAAAATTATAGGCTGTCATCAGGAGCAGGCTGGCAAAGCCAGGGCCAGATGGGAAACTGGCTGGGCAATAAGAAGAGGCAGAGGGAAATGATGGGTAGGCTGGAAACGATGGGAACCTAAGGGAAGACATGACTGCTCCCTCTGCTGGCAAGGTTCTCACCTGCTTTAATTTTTAACTAATGAGTAGGCATTTCTTTAATTATTTAGGACCTAGCCAATAAATAATGCAGAACGTTCCTTCTTCAGCCTGCTGCTGTGTGTTTGCACATATTTGAACTTATGGTGCCCTATTTCACTAGAATAATTTGCCATAGAATTCAGACTCAGATTGATAATGGTAGAGTTATTGGCTTTCTATTTTAATTGTTCATAAAATCAAAGGCACAATTAAGCTATTTAACCTTCAATTGTTCTATTTTACACTGTATACACATTTTTTATTTAATCTACATATTTCGTAATATTAGGATAAATTTCTCATCATATCCTACTATAACAAGTACCCTTTTATGTAGCAGTAAGATACTATAAGATGAAACATTCTGCAAAACAAATACACTAAATTACACATCATATTAAAAAAGTGCCATTCTTCCAGGAATAAAATTCATGACCAAAGAATTCAGCGATAATGTTTGTACTAAAACTTAATTAAAGGATGAAGATAAGTCATTCATTACTTGATTTGTGATATAAATTAATAGCTACAGTAAGAACATTTAGAAAAAATCTGTTCTAGGATTTTGGCCTACAACCAGAAGCTCCCAGAACAGGAGGGATCAGCTTTTTTTGCCCACTGTTCTCATCTGAATCCTGGCTGAAAAGCTACTCCAGCTCCCAGCTTTCCAGAAGGCTCCATCCCAGGAATCCTCGCCTGCCATTTGGTTTGCTGATTTTAATCTCACAGGACTTTCTTACAGTGGCTCCACTATGCTGAACTGGCACTTGCTCCTAGAAGTGAGTTATTATTAAACTTGTAGGTCAATTGTGGCACTAACAACTCTTTGGAAGCTTTCAGCCACGGTGTACAATTTGCTGGTCTAATTAAATATTAATTCTAAGTGTTACATTCTGTGGCTAAGAGCTTTTATTTTCCATCATCAGTCTGGAAGAGAAAGAGGTTACAAGGCTAATTTAATCTTTTTTTTTTTCCTCTAGCATTAAAGCTTAACTACACAGGCACAAAAACATCATTAAAGATGCAGTATTCCCTCTTATTATGATTATATTGTAATTAATAGAGCAGGTCTAAACAAAAAGACATAAAATTAGATTCTGAAATTCCAACGTTTTTAAACAACACCAAAAGTTCACATGCAAATGTTTCTAAGCAAACACCACACAGAAATTCAATATTCAGTTACTTGAAAATCATTTAAGATGGGAAATATATATACAATAATCTAAATATGAAATGGTTTTACACAAAATTATTATTCTTTGTTCTGAAATGCAGCAGACAAAAGAAAAAAACATACTTAATGCCAGATTCATAGGGCATTTTTTTCAAGAACTTCTACTTCTTCTTACATGGAAAAATGTGTATTGCTTCAGAAAAACAATGATATCTTGTATTTTCTAAAAGAATCATTTGCTGAAATCTGATAACTATTTTTTTTCTGCATTATTTAAAGTCACTCTTCTAAGCTTCACTTATCAGTGTCCAAATGGGCTCAATACATGAGCCTCTTCCCTTCTGCTTCCATAACAGTTGTGTCCATGTCTGGACACTGGGCATTATATTAACTACTTAGTCCAGTAGCCAAAAGATTCCATATGCTTGAACAGATGACTATCTCCATACTGTGATGGGATATTTAACTATTTAGGTCTAATATTGCAGTTGAAAGACTTAGTTCTATATCTTAACTGATTTTTTTAAGTTTCCATAGGTGTATTCTCAGATTATACAAATGAAAGGTAAAATAAAACTGTAATGTTACATATCTCCTTAATTTTACAGCTTAAAGTATCCACTTTTGAAAAGTGATTTTTTGATTAAAGACAGTGTGTCAATGAGATAGTGATAAGGACCTGTACATAGTGTCCTTCTAAAGTGTAAATTTATTAAATGAGAAGGCTGGTTTAGGCACGCAATTTTAGCATACAATGTGACTGTTCATCATACTTTAGCTAAGTCTGTCAAAAGACAATTAACATGTGGGTACGAAAACATGCTTCAGATGTATATTGTATTTGTTTTTGAAATAGGTAGTTGTTACTGAATCAGCAGTGGCAGAGCTAGAATACAGTCTGTTGGCAACTATAAACTTATTTCATGAAACAATAAAATACTTCTATTTTTTCTGCCACTTGATTAGCAAATACTATCAACATTAATAGAAACTGAAAACAAAATTACTGTCTCTCAATTTAAATTTTGAATTGTACACTCTGAGCTTCCTACTCAATCACAACTTTAAAGGTACTTCTACGAATGTTTAGAATATTCAAACCAGAATATTACTTTCTAAGATCTATATCGATAACCCAAAAATACCTGCCATAAACTCATAACTCCCGTTATTTCTTTGCATGGTTGTTAAGCTGTATTTCTCAAGTAGAACAGAAAACATCATACTTCATTAAGAAGCAAGTAAAAACCACCAATATAGAAAAACATAAAGGCCATTTAATCTTCATATTTTCTAATTTGCAGAGAATTTTGAAAGCATGCCTGATTATGATACAGAAACCACCTGACATTTGATCTCAATACAAATTTGTGCGCAGCCACTACCTCATCAAAACCGTTTGAAGGTTATTCAGCATTTTACACCTGTGAACTCTCAAAGTTAGAGTTCTAAGGCAGGCAATCACTCTTATTTTTTGTAACAGGAATAAAGATTTCAAACTGAGAAATTCATAAGCTATAGCAGTTCACATCTTATAATCCTACATTAGCAATGGATTATAAAGCACTCTATCGCTTGACTTCGAGTTTAGCTGCTAAATTACTCAGTGTGAACACAGAAGGCTACGGATGTGAAAAGGTTTGTTTCTGAATTTTGCTACAACGAAACATACAGAAACTTATGCACTTCAGTGAATTCAAAGTAGCAAAACATTAATATTGTAGGAAATTAATTTTTCAACATACTGCATGAAATAATGAAAATACCTTGCTAAACAGAACTTTAGGCTCTGAGGACAGTTTCTATAACAAGACTTATTCATACTGACTTTTCATTAGTCAATTAATTTCCCTCGGTACTTGCTGACTAATATGGTTGTTAGTCCTTATCAGTAACATAGCTTCAAGATCAGAATAAAGGAAGGCTTTAATAGAAGTGTTACACTTTCTCCCAATGAAAATAATAATCTACTTAAAAAATTATTTAAGCGATACAAAATTGGAAAGATCAGGAATAGAATTATCAACGTTACTTAGTATTTTGGGGGAAGGATGTGTTTGGATTTACCAATGATTTCTAGTAATTAAAGAAGAAAATATAATAGGAAAGTATTTAGAATTCTAATTTAGAGCTTTTACAAGTATAGAAGTATGACATCAAAGTTCTTTAAGTCACAAACTGTAGCACAAAAAGGCTTGGTTCTTTTTTTAAGTACTAAAATGTACAGATCATCAACATACAGAAAATTTGGGAAGTGCTACAACAAATGAAATCCCTCTTCAGCCTGCCCTCCTTGATCAATGCTGGATTTAAAAAATGGAAGTAACTTCCCCTTTTCAAATGCACCATCTAATTTCATAGGCACAATGCATTTTCAAGAAGCAGCAGAAAAGCTTGAAAAGTAACCTTCCATCAAGTATTTTAATCATACTTGTAAGTATCTCAATATTTATTACCTGACAGACACTGTAAGATAAGAGTATGTTCAATCAGTAGAAAATATCAATCAAGTAAAACTTGTCACACATCATCTGAATAAAATTCATGATTGGATAAGTTTTTAGTGTCATTTTCTTGAAATCTTCTTCCAGAATAATGTATTCCTGTTTTTGTGGTTGAGAAAAGAAAATTCTTTCTTTTTTCATGCACTGTTTACACTAGGAGTTTCATCAATAAAATACATCTGTATTTTTTAGTGGACTACAATTTCTTTAAATCATTCTGAAAAAACCTCTGTACACAACCAGATTTCTTGTAAATTCATGTCTTTTACCAAAATATAGCCTTACAGAAGACTGTGAAGACATTCAGTGTCCCATCAACCTGGTTGAATGAGCATCATCTTTGGATAAATGCAATTCATAGTTATTAAACCCAAGACAATGAATAGCTGGAATAACGAAAGAGCCACATTGGTGGATGTGTACCACAGAGGGAGAAGCATCAAGAGCAAAACCACTGTTTAATGTTCAGTAGACATAAAAGAGACAAAGCAGATACTGGAATGTATAGAAAATGGACAAACAATAATATTATTATTGTATTATAGTATTATATTACTGTAACAAAGTAAAACACAACTAAAACAAAAGTGGCTGTTTAAAATCAGATTAAGAGACACTAAGAAAAAAAATACTAAACAACCAGAATACAGAAAAGATAAAAACAGGGAGTCTCATCTCACCGTGTTATTATCTAAGAACAAAGATATGATTTATAAAAAGTAAAGGCAAAATTAAACCTTCTGAAAAATAAAGAAACCAGGTAGATTTAAAATGCAAACTCCCTGTCACAGTACAACATGTTAAGTATCTGGTAAAATAAATAAAAGAAACAAATCTCAAACTATGCATTACTCATTTACTACATACGAAAAATATAACCAGTCTAGGTTGGAAAGACACAGTCCTTGTTGAAAATCAGTACTAGCAACTGAGAGTTTTATTTCTTTTTCACTGGAGTAACTAGTATTGGGGGCTGACAGAGACAAGATGTTATGAGTTACTACTAAAAAGCTATTTTTTCAAGAGAAAGCAGGTAAAAAAGAAACTATTTTTCTGTATCTGTTATGCAGACAAAATCTTGATTAAAATGTGATTTTGAAGTTTTATTTACCTTCATGGAAATCATTAATGAGCAGAGTGTACTTGTAGACCTCCTAATTAATACAGTTGGGAGACAAAAGTTAATATAGAAAATACAGAAACAGTAGATCAGGAAATAAATGGGGAATTTACTATATCTTCAGAAAAATAGTGTGTATTTTCTATGCCTTCAGTATAAGATACAACAGAGAAAGCATATGCTAGAACTTACTCTGCTCAAATTAAAAACATATACAGAAATGCACTTGGAAAAAAACACCCCCCTTCTCTTATTCTCTTGGAAAGAAAAGATATTTTCTTCACTTTTTTTTAATCCAGCAAGAAACCTCAGCAACAGAATGGTGAGTAGCTGGGTTGAGAATGTGAGCAGCTGCTGTTATTATAACTAAAGGTCTGTCTATGGCTTGAGCCTGAGAGACCACATGTTCGGCTGTCCTCTCATCTTGCCATCCTCACCAATTAACTATTAACATGGAGGGCTGTACACATGCTCTCAGGGGCTCTTTAACAGGCTTCTTGGAGAGTGGAACAACTACACAGCAGGGCTCTGGGAACTGAGTAATGTAGGGTATAAGGAACCCTCAGCAGCTTTGCTCCTCCTAATGACAGTTTTCTCCGTAGTTTAGTGATTAAAGAAGGATATGTGAAGTTTCCCAATTTTAAGAAAAAAAATCGTGCTCTCATTTGTTTAAGGCTGTTAAGCAAAAATCCTGGAAATAATGTTTCTTTTATAAAAAGGTCAGAATATTCTAGCACTTACTGAGAACAATTCTGCCAAAATTTAAAAAATGTGATTATTTAAGTAACGATATAATTTCAATCCTAACTCCCTAGGAATTGATTTATAAGGCATTTATAAACACAAACCCAAAATCAATTCCCAGGCAAGTTTGCAGCAAACAAAGAATTTTGCCTTTCAGTTTGTTTCTTAGAGATCCTTCTGGACTACTTCTCTAAAACATAATTGTATCTTTTATTGACATAATATATAAAAGAGTAAAATGAAATCTATTGTATGTCCTAGCTATGGACAAGTAATTCCAATGTGGAAAAAAGCAGTATGTTAGTTTTACATTCACAAATTCTATTACTTGCATTCAATTTTACTATCAAACTTTTTGAAGGGAAACTGCCACCTTACATTTCAAAATAGCAAAGTAAGGAGACTGAAGTTTGCACTGCAAGAGGAATATTCAAGCACTTTTGATTAGAATGGTAATGCTAGAAAATAAGTTTGTTTATTTTTGAAGCAGTAAGTACATCAGGTATGTAGATAAATAACATTTGTAAGTATTCAAACACCTTTACAAAATGCAATGTGTAAGTGATAGTGATGTACTTACCTAATACAGGATTTAATCTAACGATAAATACTTTTACTATGAAAACATTTTGCATAATATGAGGGGTTATCCAATACTTTTTTAATATAATAAAATTAAATTAATACTTAGAATTATAGGTTCAATGTTCATGTGAATACTGAGTTTTTCAAGTTACATTACCATTTGCAGAAAAAAGACTGTTTACATTTTCCCTTTTGCTAACAAAGTTTATTTCCAGATGAATGAAGATAGAAACACTAGAGTGAAGTTATGTTTTAACTTTGCCACTTGAACAAAAAGAGTTTTCAAAATCGCATTTATTGTCTTATCAAAAACTTGAAATTTTTGCTAACTTGTAAGTCAGCAATGAAATAAAGCAAAGACAGCGTTCCTACCTGGATAAGGTGAGCGGGCACAGTGATGATGCAGGCTGACAGAGATTTTCTGAGGAGGCCACGGAGAACATACAGAAATTTTGTAAGGCTATGAATATCTTCGGGAGTATCACTGCTACAAACGTCGTCACCCCACAACATGGAACCTAGACTCTGAATTCCTATCCGTAAAATATTCTTCTGTTTTTTCTATTGAAAAAAAAAGCCACTTCTTATTTTTTAAACATTAAGAGGAAACTGTAAAGTAATGCAGATGTTAAAAAAGTGCAATTTATAGAATGTATATAAGTAATATTCACATAGCTCAAGTAATCATAACTTAATCTCAGAGGATCTTGATAAAAATTACAAATGGAATAGCATTTTTTTCACCAACTGGATATTATGTTGTGCCCGATAAGGAAGTACAAGTGTAAGAGAGCACAGAAATAGTCAAACTTAATTTGCATTTTGTAATCAGATAAATATAAGTATATGCTGACAGAAAAAACAAGATTATATTTTTTCACGTCCTTTCTCCCCTTCATTGCTGCCTTAAAAACTATGTAAAAGAACCTTTTCTCCCAACTCTAAGAAGGTTGTTAGAAGGGCCAGAGGAGTAAGCAAGCACAACTTCTCCTGTATTTTTGACTTTCTACTGTGCACTTTTATAACCTAACTATTCTGCCTGTTGGCTTCAGTTTCACTTTTTCTTCTGCTGCTAAATGACTAAGGTCAGTGGCCCACCTTGACAATGCACAGCCCTTTCTCTGCTTCAGAAGTCGCATCTACATTCCCGTCAACCTCTTCCAATCAACAAAGGAAGGTTTATCCACAGCTATGGACAAACAGTGTCCGATGGAGATACCAGAAGATTGTCTCTTAAGGACTGCACCTTTCTGAAAGCCCTTGACGTGAGTGTTTCTGGATCTGCTTTGGTTAGCTACGGGGTCCTAGAATCTAAGCTGTTTTGACATGCAAAATCCTAAGAAGCCTCGTGCGTTACTCTCCTACAGACAGTATGCTGGCAAAAGAGCATCCAGCAGAGGCAGTGACTAAGATAAAGCCCCTTTTCTGAAGGGGTGGATTATGAAGGCAGAGTTGTAATTTGTTTATGTGAAGTAAAATACCATATCTCATGATGACAAATCTCACTTCCGCTTACTCGATATGACCTTTCCTTGTGATCTTTGAGAAAGTTTTTAGGTATATTTGCTACCATTAGCTGAGCGAGAGACAATAAGCACTCTTGTCGAAAGACCTCCTGTACAAGGTGATCAAGATACGTTTCTAGAATTCAGCAGTCATACTTAAAGGCCAAGTTTTATATATGTGTACATAAAAAACTAGTTTAGATAAATAAAAGCTTTCAGGTATTTTTCATTACAGTGAAGTGCATTGATGAACTGTAGATATTCATTTCCACTATCCTGAATTGCAGCTGAAATTAACAGTAACAATCAAGCACAAAACACTGCACAGCTGCTCTGGAAATTCAGAGGAAAGGTTCTGACAGGACAAGAGGCTACTCTTACCAACAATTCCTTCTCCCTACTGGGTAGACAGAGCCTCAGTTGTGAAACACAGTCAGTACCACATGGCTCTGTATTTATCCAGCTCTCCTGGCTTACACGGTGAGCTTATCTGCCAATTCAGTTACAATCTTCATGAAAGCGATAAATGTTTTAACTCTGGTGGAATCTTCAGTCTCAGGCTTTGCAGGTATTTAGGCTTTACTTATGTGAAGGAAACTTCTGACATTATCTTATGAAGATGTGGACCATAGCACAGGATAATATGACACAATCTGAATTCTCTGTATGATATTTGTAGACTCAGATATTCAGAGTTTTAAAAAGAACAGTAAAAATTGAAGCTAGTCTAATATATTTTAGTGGCTTCTAATCAGAGCAGATTAATGCATTTCTTGATGTATATTTAAGAAACAGTAAAAAATCAGGCATTTAAGAAAACTATTTTACCCAGAAAAAATGGATATTGATCATGTGGTGAAAATGTTTTACTAATTCAAAATTTCAGAGCAATCCTACATAAAACTTACAGAAACTTCTGCAATGAGAAAAATAGTTTTTCTTATGAAGAACAACAGTAAAAACACTCAAGAGACAAAACTATCAGCATATCAATTCTCTTATTGGACAAAGGATGACACACGCTTGTTTCACAATATTAAATCGTAACAGTTGTAAAATACAAAGCTATTAAAACAAAAGGTAATATCAGATGCATTTGTTTTGGCCAGTAAAAGAATTTTTACTAGTATAATTCTGTCAGACATACGAGACCATCACAAACAGATTAACTAAAATATAAGAAAAGCATAAGTCTAATATTCTGTGACAAGAAGTCTGCAGTACAAAGCAGGATAACATTTTTTTTTTTAGATACACCACTGCAGTTTCATACTGTCGTTATCTGGATTGCTTTGGAAACAAGAATTCTGATCATGAAGAATTAAAAAAATTCAACTTCAAGCATACAAGAAACCAATCCCTTCCAACTTTACTACCCTGGATGTAATCCAACTTGAGCTCCAAAATGTACCAAAAATGTTAAGGAATTAAAGTTGCCTATGAAAGTTCTATAGCCAAACATGCAAACCCCAAAACAATTCTGAAACAAACCAATGCTATTTTCCATCACTAAATCACTGCTTAGTTTATGAAGGATTCATACTTAATGTCAGTAGTAAAAAGTTAAAAGTTGGTTTCTAAAGCATGTAAAGCTGATGGTCATATTTCTAGGTTACAAGTCATTCAGACCCTGAATTTCCAAATAGTTCTTGGCAAAGATGTTGAAGTCAGTGTGAACGAACAGGTTATGGTTAACTTCAACAAAACTCTCCTGTAGCCTAGTACCCCCCCAAAAAGAACAACTGTGATCCTAAGGCCTACGAAGTCATGCTGGAAAGTCAAAAAATATTTATCTATGATGGCTAACAACAGATGGTCCTATAAAACATTAATGTTAACTAATCAAATGGTCATATTGATGCTGGACCACTTTATCAGAGGTATATAAACCCTCTAACTAATTTTCCTAATCCTGTCAAATCTGTCAGCTGGGGTGAGTCACGTTCTGCTCACTTTTCTCCAGAATGCTCTTCAGATAGTGGTACTGGATAAAGAGAAGCCAATATAAAGGAGTACCAAGTCCAAGTATCATTGGCATATTGATGTGAAAGTCACCAAAAATATCTGAATGTTTTACTTGTCGAATTAAACTTTTCCTTTGAATCTAACAAGCAGCACATTTCTACATGTCCAGAGTCTAGAGATTTTGGAAGGATTATACTTCACAGTACAAAAAATAAAGTGCTAATGGCATCAGCTTCTGTCCTTCACAGACAATAATTAATGGATCTCTTTAAAGTCAGTAAATAAATCTGTTCCAAGTTCAGTATCTCCCAGTCACAGTTTTCTCTAAAAAAAGCCACTGCCAAGGAGACCTTCCCAAGTGGAGATGATTTTTTAGGAGAGGGAAGAGCATACATACACAAACTTCTCAGAAGCTTGTATTATTATATACAAGAAAGGGCAAATGTCCAGAAGAATACAGGCTTGTCCTCACTCTGTCTTCATATCTGGCTACTTAAAAAGTATTTCTGAAAGCTCAGTCAAGAGAGGAGAATTTCTCATAGATTTGGAAGATAAAATAATCCAACGTGTGTTCTGGGCCATAAATTAATTGAACTCCAGACATATTTTTAAGAGGCAGGTTTTATATACTGCTTTGAATGTACAAAATTTGAGTGTACCCAGATGATACACGGGGAAAAGAGGAATCTTAAAGAGTGCTACTGCTCTAGGAAGTCATATGAATTATCTCCCTTGAAAAATGAAGGAACTATGCGAGCACTAATGGCTTTTATTGATGGATAAACTAGCTTGAAAAAGGACTCTTTTTTAAACTTTTAAAGCTTCACCATAGAAACTTAAAGATGTCATTTAGCAAATACATACTTCTAAATTAATCTGATTTAAAGTTCTGGGTTTCCTTTGTTGAGACTAGTAAGACATTCTGAAACAATGCAATGAGTACAGAAAATAACTATCCTCAATGTTTAATTTTTCCTTGCTTGCAAGCAAAAAACTATTGACTCTGACCGACTTTTATTTTATTTTATTTTAGATGCAAAAAAAATTTCAGGAATATACAAAGGCACTATTTTCCCATCAGACCTAACTTGTAAGAAAAATCAGAAACACCAGTCTAATCGCTTCAGTAGGAGGTTGTTTGCTGGCTGAAGGCTGGCAGGGTGTTTGTTTCACTCAGTGCTGCTCTTTGCAGCCAGCAAGCTCTTGGGCTTCCACAGGACCTGTCATCGTGCAGTAGGAGCATCTCTGCGCATGGTGCCATACCGTAGGATGACATACTTGTTGCCATGGCAACCACAGCAAGTGGGGAGAGGTGCCTGTCAGGGACCAATTTACTTCTTCAGACTGGCACTGCCACCAAAGCGAAGGCAAGCTCATTCATAAATCTCAGCAGAGACTAAACACTGAACATAAACCTTAATTTACACACAAGTGTTCTGTGCAGGTTACTTTCTAAAAAATACCGTTAGACATGAAAACATCAATTCTGACATTATCCTCCCTGCAAATGGAGATTTTTAAGATATTCAGCTAGTAATAGTACACAGTCTTGTATTATATTCTTTGCAGTTCTCCAGCATCTGTGCTAATTAACTTCTACTGCAGTAACATTTCTATTATATGACAATAAAAACAATTACCTGTCAATTAAGTATCAATGTATTTAATCTATTATTTTATTTGCATCAGCTCTAAAGGACTCACATACCACTGAATACGACAAAGAATAACAGATACAGCAATGCTCAAATTAGAGAAGGGCTTTGAATCTGCGACGTTAGGCTGAAAATGTTTTTGATTACCCATAGTATGATCTGTAAGGAGAATGGAGACCTTTAGAAGTCTGGTAAGCTGTCTGCATTTGTTAGTTGAAATAGCATTCTTATTCCTTTACGTGTGTTTCAATGCTTGCTGCGTAAAGATGCAGACCATTTAACGGATTTAAAAATTCACTCAACTCTGTTAAAACAACACTGAAAAAATCTGAAAGCTTAAGTTTAAATGTTCAGTGTCAAAAGTCTTGAACACGTTATTGCTAAGGCAGTAGCTGGAAAAATACTGTAGGGAAAAATGTGTATTGCTTAATTATGCTATATTTGGCAGTTCATTTATTAGCTAATTGCATGGAACATGCATTTTACTAATGCTGGCTCACAGTTCTTTCTTGCATTGCCTGGATGTCTGTAACAGGTAAGAACTCCAAATACACTTTAAGTAGGAACAACAATCTCTATTTACTTTGCTTGTTTCCTTTAGCAACACTTAGAATAGCTTGTTCCTTGTTACTTTGTCCAAGAACTTCTAGCGCCACCCTTAAAAGTCAGAAAACAACATTAGTTACAAACAACATTAGGATTACAGAAGAGTACGAGGGTGCCCAGTACCTGGGGATCAGAGCCGTCAAATCCCTCCTGGCAAACGATCCTCTGAATGGACTGAAGCAGCCTCGTGTAAGCACTGTTTATATTACTGTTGGTAAGAAGAAATAGTTTAGTCATACATTTTAATGCTCTTCTATATGTTTCTAACAGCTGTATTAAAAGTAAATATAAACAGATGCAGCTTTCAGACCAAAATTGTCATATAGGTAAAGATGTCATAGAAAAGAACACCCAACCCTTTTCCAATAAAGGTGACATTAAAGAGCAGCTGTGATTGCTTCGTGTTAACTAGTTCAGCACTCAGACATCTAGTGAAAAGCTAAGCTCTCTAGAGATTAAGAAAACTTAATTATGTCAGGCTCACTTACATCTAGAAGATTAATGATTTAATGTAGTAACTTAAAGTTGAAACCATTACAGTACAGTACTAATCCTCCATAACTGAACTAATAGCTACCCAACTGCTATTGCAAGTAAACCTAATCAATGCCTTGATGAACAAAGCTGACCTTCTGTTACCAAAAACCTTCACACATACAAGTGTTACAACAACAACAAATAAACAAAAATTGAAAAAATTCCATCATTTAGAAGTTCATGTAGTGAATTTATTTTATTTTTTTCTTATATTGAACCAGAGCATAAGATACAAAACGTATCCATACACTACAGGTGCTTATTACTGCTTTGTTTGCATGGCAGCAAAATTATAAGGAAAATTTTTTATATATTATAAAAAAAAAAAAAAATTAAAAAAAAGGCAAAGTGGTGGCTGAAAATGAATTTAAGCAGACTTAAAACCAAATGATGGCTTTATAAGATAAGTCTTTTGGGGACCAGCTGAGGGAACTGGGATTGTTTAGACTGGAGAAAAAGAGGCTGAGGTGACATCTCATTGCTATCTACAGCTTCCTGAAAGGAGGTTGTAGTGAGGTAGGGATTGCTATCTTCTCCCAAGTAACAAGTGATAAGATGAGAGGAAATGGCCTCAAGTTGCACTAGAGGAGGTTTAGATTGGATATTAGGAAAAAATTCTTCACCAAAAGCATCGGTTATCAAGCACTAGAACAGGGAAGTGGTCGAGTAACCATCATCGCTGGCGGTATTTAAAAGATGAGTAGATGTGGTGCTTAGGGACATGGTTTAGTGGTGGACTTGGCAGTGTTAGGGTTACAGTTGAACTCAATGATCATTAGGATCTTTTCCAAACGAAAGGTTCTGTGAAACTTGAGAAAATTGTCTACCCAACACTTACTAGGCCCAGTACCTAAGTGTCTAAAGCCCTTCTTCAGCTATCCATCCCAGTCACACTCCCCAGTCCACAGATTAACACATACAAAGGACAGAAAGTCCTAATCTTTGCATTGTAAAAGCAAGCCAGTTGTTCACTTTTAGAAGAGACGTACTGTTTTCTCAAATCCCATAGAGCATATTGGCTTGTGTCTGGACTTGATGTAGTCACTGCAGCTGAGAGTTTAAGCTCTTCTGTCTTTTCCAGCTTCAGCATTCCCTTTTAGTCTCACTAATTACCATCAATCATTGTGGATTCAAAACTTCTTGTACACTTCTTGGGAAATATGAGAGGATATTTTGAAAATCTGTCCCTTTAAAATGTTCTGACTTCCTGCAATATGTTTGGACTGATAATAGCCAGGTTGGAAGGGATCTCAAAAGATCACTCTGTCCAACCACTAATAAAACTAGTCCCATTACTTTATTAAAGAGCCAAAAATGTTATCCAAATATATTTTACTAATGAATATCTAAATAAACCAATTTAAATTTGTTTTAATACTTCTGCAGAAGAGAGAAGGAAAACTTTTCTGAGAAGCATTTATGAATTACAAACATTTTACACCACTACTTTTAACTCAGAATTCTACATTTCTTTGAAGAAAACAATGTTGACCCAAACCCAGCTCCTCAATCATATATTTATCAACATCCACATAAAAAAGTCATGTAGTCATAATAGAGTTTTGAAATACTCAGTGTCAGAAAACATTAACAAATGACACTTCTCGATATAAACAAAAGGGAGTTTCCTTACTAAATTCCATTTATTTGGTTTCAGTTTTAGTATCCTAGAAGACTACTGGTTAAAACAATATACTTTGATAACTTTATACACTCTATGAATATCACAACTAAAAATAACTAGCAATATATATAACAATATGCCTTGCCATATGAAAAAGTGCTTTTCAAACAGAAAAGAGCGAGCAAATTTTTGCTTATGAATTCAATTCCTTTCCTAGCAGTTACTTGCAAAAGCAATGGCTGTTCAATGTTATACCTATACTGTATGGCAGACATCAGCTTACAGGGTAAGCTGGGGGGAAGAGGGCTTTAGTGTCCGTTCTAGCCAAAATGTCTTAACTCTTTACATCTTCCCATAATCACAACACACACAACCCTTGCTGCTTACACAGTGTTGTGATCTCTTCCCAGTTGTGCCAGATCTGAAGAGTATCTGCAGCACTTCACAACAAACAGAAGCACTCGTGTATCCTTTTGGAAAAGATAGAAACTGCTGCGTAGGGACAGTGGGAAGGAGTTTGCAACTATCTCGTAACTATAGCCAGGAACAGTTTATGTAATCCAAAACCACAATTGTGGTCTTTGTCACCACAAAGAAGCATTTTCAAGTCTGTGTACCTATCACTTTGCTAATGAGTATTACCATGCTATCTATAAGGATGTCACAGAATATACTGCAATCACAATACTTGTCAATTCCTGATTTTTACTGACTTGCTTTTAAAAGTTAGTAGATGAAAGTATAAAATATCTAAAGCATTAGCTGAAGTAAAGGGTCCCAAAATTAAGACAAACAAATAAAAGAGATCTTCAATTAACCCATCAGAAAAAAGAATGGCAGCAAAGAAAGTATTAAAGAAAATAACATAATGCATATAGTTTTTTTAAAAATGTAAAAGTGTTTTTCTAATTCTTGCTAAAATATTAGTGGTTTACTTGATCATGCTATATAAATGAGGTCATGAAAAATATTGTGGAAATACTATTTATAAAACCAAGGTGCATTATCCTTCTGGCTATGTTTGTCATGATATTTAAGGAAGGAAATATGATATTTCTCATTTTCCAATTCCTAGTCTTTTTTTGGCTTGGTTACTAAACACCATTTAATTCTGATAATGAGTTTAAACAATTCCTTCTTTTCTTTTTGTTTAGCAATTTAGTAATGGATAAAGCAGGAGCTGGTATCCTGGTTACAACAAAGCCTCTGACTTCTCTGTTGATAGTTTCTAAGCAGTTACCAAAGGTTAGGTTATCAAGGATATGACAAATAGCCTTAATATGTATAAGGAGATCCCATTAGGCAAGACAGTTAAACCTGTTTTATCTATATTTATCAGTAAATCTAGACGCCAGATTTATTCTTTTTCAAAAGCACATACATTCTTAAGGTAAAACTTATTGACAAACTAAGGCTTAATTATTTAGTTTCCTTGATAATTAAACTTTCTCTTTTGGTAATCGCAACTGAACAACCAAGAAGAAGTAGACGAGTAGAAAGTAAGCCCTTTCTGCAATGAGTTATCACAGAGGATGTTTCTGCCTTCCTGTTAAGTACCTGCTTTAGCAATGCAACAAAAAAGAACACCAGAATATCCTAGCAACAACAACTGGAACAGTTGCTGTCAGCTGAGCAACCCTGTTAACCTGGTCCCAGCATTAGGACCAGGACATACCTGCCCTTCCCTAACATAAAAAATAATGAGATAAGAAGGAGAAGGTTTATGCCTTCTTCTGGCACCAAACACTCAGACCCATTACTACTTCCTTTAGGAGAATGACTTCCCAATCTGTTTTCAATTAATGTTTACCATGGGACAATGAACTTCTGCCCACCTTGAGTGATTACCCAAAAGTGGGCTCTGTAATTTAATTTAGCCATCAGGTATCAGAACTACACAAAGGAGAGCAAACAGAGTACTTCTCATCTCTCTCCATCAAAGAGCAGATACATGTATGTGTGCAAAAACACAGGAAAGAAAAGAAAGATTGATCCAAACTTTAAGGTGAACATTGACGGATATAACCTCCAAATCTGATCTCTAATTGCAAAGTAAAAGGCCAGCCAATAACTTAGTTATGCATAAGCAGTCAAAGAATCTCCTGTCTTTGCAAATCCATAAAGAAGCCAAACGTCTGTGTGGATAGGAACAGAGGTAGGTATAGATATACACAATTTCTAAAAAGGGTCAAGAGTTTCTGGCCCAAATAAAGCCTCTTCAACTGTCATCTTGCACGGGAAGCACTGTGATTTTCTGGCAATATACATTAGCTGCAATTACAGAGACAGTTCACTCACTGAAGAATAGTTTATATATAGTAAGTTTCTTAATGTGATGCTAGACAAGTATAATATCAAGATGATTTGGTTCTTTTTACAAATACATGGTTCTTATGCCACAAAACATTATACAAAGAATCTTGCTTATTAAAAGGATGCAGCACTGTTTTTCCAAGGATTGTAAAATACACATTCACTATGCTTGCTGCCTCAGTCAGAACAGTATAAACTGCACAGGAAAACATGGTATATTACTTTTCTTGCATGCTTTCTGCTTTAACAGCATAATCTGTTCTTTTTACATCCCTGACCAGTGAAAGGAAAGGACAGCAAACAATTGTTGTTCTTGTTCCCTTCCGAAAGAAAAGAAGGGTGGTGGAAGAGAAATGTTCCAAATTTCCAGGAGGAAAAATTAAACCATAGGCCTCCAAAGCTTTTCATCCTTTTAACTGGAAAAGAAAGGGAAAGGTGAGGCTGATCAAGAAGGTGAATTCTAGGTGCATCTAATAAGTCACATATTAAGCTCACTCTTTGAGGAACATTAAGTAGTATACACATAAAAGTAACAGGTCTCCATCATGAAAACAGATAACTTCTCCTTCCAGAAATGACAAAACTTAGGGAACACCTTCCTCTCACAAGTACGTATGATAATTTAACCAATAAAGTGCAATAAAAAATATACTGATCTTCTAAATGATTTCTTTAAAATTACTAGCTTGTCACTGCAGAAGACAGAACTTATGACCTCAAGGTCAAAGCTATGTGCTGGGTTAGATACACTTTCCCGATGACCACATAATTTAAGGTGCCTTTTCAATAGCTGCAGTTATAATACAATAATAATTTATTTCAGCTGGTACTTAAACCATGATGCATTCTGCTACAACACAAACATCTGAAATGGAAACCCTCTGAGAAGAGGGTATAGGTTTTATTTTTTCCCCCTACTAATTCCTAATTTTTTGTGAATTCTGATACTAAAAAGAAGTATCATCCAACAACAATACTGTTTACTTATGGAAAATTATATACTAGGCAGAACTATCAGTTTCCACTTCCTCCTCAGCCTCTGTATTAGTGACAAAAGCAAAACATTCTTAGAATAAAAAGAACCCCACATCACTGATTTTGGTCTGCACTCCTACACGATGTAAGAGAAAATATCATTCAGAAATGATTTTATTGATACATATGTTGCAAAGTATACTTTTTGCAAGTAATGAAATATTTCACAAATATCCCATAATACATAGCCTATTAATGTAAATTATTCCAATAATGAACTATCCCCTTTCTTAAAAACGCCTCCTTATTTTTAAAGGATTTGTCATCTTTCAGTGTTAACACATTTTCTGTCAATCTTCTTTTGATAAATTACATTAAAAAAGATAATTTGAGAGATTGCCTAAATTTTAAGTCATTTTTGTAAAGATTTTTTTTAGTTCCTTCCATGCTTTCAGTACTTTTTTTGTGGTACTGTCAGTTTAACAGATTAGAGATTTTGCAGTACTATATACGTAATTAGCATTATTTGACCAGGTGTATTTTTTTGGCTGAGCATTTAAGACAATTGTCCGAGAATCTTACGTTTAAGAAATTATATCCTCTAAGTGGAGACAGGCTAACTAGCCACGTCCATGCTCCTGGCTCACTGTAACACAGAGCAAAAGAGGTTAGTCCAAGCTCTTGGTGGGACCTTTAGGCAACCAAAGATGAGGTCTAATATAATACAAATTGTTGATTTCTATTGGACGGGGTTAACCGACTTTCCTATTACTTCATAGAATCATAGAATCGTTTGGGTTGGCGTGACCAGCAGATCCAGGGAGGTTATTCTCCCTCTGTACTCGGCACTGGTGAGACCGCACCTCGAATCCTGTGTTCAGTTCTGGGCCCCTCACCACAAGAAGGATGTTGAGGCTCTGGAGCGAGTTCAGAGAAGAGCAATGAGGCTGGTGAAGGGGCTGGAGAACAGGCCTGATGAGGAGCGGCTGAGAGAGCTGGGGGTGTTCAGCCTGGAGAAGAGGAGGCTGAGGGGAGACCTCATTGCTCTCTGTAACTACCTGAAAGGAGGTTGTAGAGAGGTGGGTGCTGTCCTCTTCTCCCAAGTGACAGGGGACAGAACAAGAGGGAATGGCCGCAAGCTCCACCAGGGGAGATTTAGGCTGGACATCAGGAAAAAATTTTTCACGGAAAGGGTGATTGGGCACTGGCAGAGGCTGCCCAGGGAGGTGGTTGAGTCACCTTCCCTGAAGGTGTCTAAAAGATGAGCAGATGAGCTGCCTGGGGATCCAGTTTAGTGACAGACAGGAACAGTTGGACTCGATGATCTCAGAGGACTTTTCCAACCTGGTGATTCTATGATTCTATGAACCTTAAAGATCATCTAGGTTCATTCCCCTGCCATGGGCAGATACTTAACATCTTTGGAAAAAGTCAAGATTTCATAGTAGTGTTTTCATGAATAATATGCCCTTTCTGTAGGAGAGAGAGAAGATGCTGGAATCTGAGAAGACTGTATTTGGTTGTGCCTGTGGTGGCTGAAGACCTGGGCAGCCATGTGCGTGGGCTACACGTGTGGCAGATCAGCACAGGAAAATTAAGTGACCCCACTGTGTGGTGCAGAGGGTCTGCAGCCCCATTTCAGGTGGGGGTGAGGTGAGGTTGCTCAGCCCTTCCTGCAGACCTTTCTGCTGGTAAGATCTCATAGCATCATAGAATGGGACCTTAAAAATCACCCCATTCCAAACCCCCTACGGTGGGCATGGACACCTTCCACCAGATGACATTGCTCAAAGCCTCATCGAACCTGGCCTTCAGCACCTCCGGGAATGGGGCATCTATGACTTCTCTGGGCAACCTGTTCCAGTGCCTCACAAGCGTCACAGTAAAAATAAATTTCTTTGTTATATCTAATCTAAATCTACCCTCTCTCAGCCTAAAACCTTGTTACCCCTTGTCCTATTGCTGTACTCCCTGATAAAGAGCCTTTCTCCATCTTTCTTATACACACCTTTTAGGTACTAGAAGGCTGCTAGAAGGTCTCCCTAGAGCCTTCTCTTCTCTAGGGTAAACAACCCCAACTCTTTCAGCCTTTCAATGTATAGGAGGTCCTCCAGCCCTCAGATCATCTTCATGGTCCTCCTCTGGACTCACTCTAACAGATCCGTGTCCTTCCTGTGCTGAGCATTAAAAAGCTGGACACAGGACTCCAGATGGGATCTCAAAAGAGCAGAGTAGCAGGGGAAAATCAACTCCCTTACTCTCCTGGTTGCACTTATTTTGAAGCAGCCCAGGACGCAGTTGGCTTTCTACGCTGCAAGCACATGTTACCAGCTCATGTTGAGCTTTTAATCAACCAGCACCCTCAAGTCCTCCTCTTCAGGGCTGCTCCAAATTAATTCTCCACCCAACTTGTATTTGTGCTTGCGACTGCCCCAACCCATGTGCAGGACCCTGCACTTGGCTTGTGTAGTCAATCAAGAGAAAATAATTTTTTACTACTCTGTGATATATTGAAGTTAGCTTTAGAAGCTAGAAGCATTGCATTGATTTCCCAAACAGTAATGCCAACAAAGTATTATCCTTTCCCTCCCAATTTTATAAACTTTCTTTAATGAGATCAAGCTGACAGGATTATGATCCTGTTTTCTTTCCTTGAGCAAGGAATGCTTCCTTCAGAATTTCATCACAATATTTGTGAAAAATACAGTACAAGCCTGGTCAGTTTCTGCAAAAGCACAAACGTTTTGAGAGCAGTGAAATAACTGCTAACATTCATACTTACTATTGGATTTAATACACTGTGACTAATGTGTATTAAACAATCACAGAAGATAGGGATGAAAAGGACCTCGAGAGGTCAGGTAGTCTATCTTCTTGCCCCAAGGCAAAATGAACTAAATCTAAACCGTCTCTGACAGATATTTACCTAACTTGTCCTTAGAAATTTTCAGTGATGGAGATTCTACAGTACTCCCAACCTGTGTCTGAAAGGTAACTTCTTTTTATGCTAATCATTAAAAAAAAACAACCTCATTTCCAACCTGTATTTCTACATCTACTTTTTACTGTAGTCCATTACTGCTTGTCCTACCTTCAGTAGATAACAGTTACTACCCTCTGTATGTCAATTTTTAACATGCTTCAAGACACTGCTTAGATTTGTCTAAGAACTTCCATTCCTTCATCATGGGCCATTCACCCCAGTTCTAGATGTACACCCATCTTCACAAACTCCTTTAACTGATCCAGAGTTTTCTTGAGGAGTGCTTTCAAAAACTGGACAGCTTTGTTATGGATGAGCAGAATAGAAGTAATATGCATGTCTTCCACATTAAATTCCAGTTTATCATCTCCATGCTTTTTAAATTATGGTTTTTGGTAGCATTAATCACACAACACTGCTAATATATCTTATGTTCATGATACTTTATAACACCAAATCTTCTTCTGGAGACCTGCTACACGGTTTTACTTGTGGAATTACATATGCTTACTAGTATGATATTTGGCATGTCTTTACTGATTTCCATATAGTTTATTGCAGATCACTGACCTAAATCTTCTAGAATTCTAATTCTATTATGTAATCTGCATGCTATTATTCTTTCTACTTTTTTTCCAAATTTCACATGACTTTAAAAAAGATACTCAGGATACACATCAAGCCAAATTATTACCAGACTATTACCAGACATAACACTGAGATAAAGCCCGGTACTTCACTCAGGTTCAACTGTGACTCAACGACAGCTTATTTAACTAATAGGGATTTAACAATCAACACAATAGAAAGAAAACTGTCGAACCAGTCTATGTTCCTTCTTTGATATGACAACAGACTCTATCAATGAAGCAGATCTCCTGTTTTATTTTAGAGCCTTTTGACTATATCCCAGTTGAACACTCATAAGCAAACAAAGGAAACACTGGGCAAAACCATCCCAGAAGCTTAAAAATAGATTACATTATTTTTTTCTGGTAGTTTTTGAAGCACTGATGTTATCCCACAGATCTCTTCATCTTCTCCTCCCCTTAAAGACAGGCATTGATTTGGCCTTTCTGACTTTGTGGAACTTGGGCGATTCTTTATGTTTTACTGATGAACTTCATTATGTCCTAGCCTGAAAATACTTATATATTTTCTAACCTGGTCTTTCCTTATGTAAATTGGGTAGTCCAATTTGCTAACGTTAACTGTGCTAGGTGCAGGTCTGTTTGGGGATTGGGATAACAGGAGAAGCAGCTTTTCACCACTTTGATCACCTTTTAAGAACTCCAGTTATACAATACTGATGAACAGAAGCTGAAATTCTAATTCGGTTTATTTTTTTAAATGCATGTCAAAATTTAATGACTGTAATTATGGGAAGCTTAAATCTTCCATTTCTCTACAGAGAAATAAGCTTTATTTCAGAGCTTGTAATTCTGAAACATTCTTCTTCCCACCTTGTCTTAACCTTGACCTAGTGCGAGCTTTTCAATACAGGGAATCCAAAAGCAAAGGCATTTCATGGTCAGGAAAGAAAATAATCAAAGTTAGAAGACAAACTATCTACTGTAAATGAAGAAAGAGATATACACAACTCTCCATAGTTCCAATAGTTTTCTGTCTAAGAGTTCACTATTCCCAGTGTGGTTTTACTCTTCCCTGTCCTTTAGGACATTGCATTGTGGTCTAGAAAAAAGATGTTTAGAATGGCCTTCTAAAATCCAAAAAGATGTTTAGGAAACCTTCCAAAATCCATCTTTATTTGATCTTTTTCCTCACCATTCTGTGCTCTACCAATTTGCAGAGTGAATTAAATAAGTCTGATCTTTCCATTAGATTAAAACTAAAAATATGTATAAAATCCATATGGTCAGAGTGACAAATTTTTATCTGGATAGCATGCAAGGCAAATATCGGAGTTAAACCCAGTTTATAAAATCAAATGCATTAAAATCCATTTCCTACTCTATACATATGAGTTAATTTGATTTTAATGTAAAATGAACAAATACTTGATGCCCATATAGTCAGTGGAACTAAGCCCAGAGTCATGAGACATTCTAGTTAGCTAAAGAAAAGAAAGAAAGGGAGTTAAATTGCTCAATAACAATGTAAGCACTTGCAACCTATCTGTCAGATATTTGTGTCTATCTTCTATGGTACTGCTACCAAAAAAAACCCACCCAGAATTATGCATTATAGATAAAAAAAGTTGGTTCAAATATTTACCTCAGAAATAATAAAATATAAGTTCTCTGCATTTTTTTTACACCACAAGAAATTACTTTAAAAACTGGTGACATTTTATCATGTAACACAAACCAACTTGAAAAGAGACTTGTCTTTCTGCTTTTCCACAGCTCTAAGAAAGGTGCTTCATACTGTGCTTCTTTCATAAATCTCATTTTTTATATTTGAGTGTACTCTAATGAAAATCTCACTATAAAGCATTCTGTATTACTGCGTCCAGGAGCTGGCTCTATACACTAGGATCTATAAAACTTGGTATTACGTAAATTATGTGATGGGGCTGAACAAAGAGATTTCTAGCCTATATTTGACGTTTGACTTGACTTGAAATGTCTCCAAGAAAGATACAATGGACATGTGTACTACAGGCTAAAATGAGTCTTCGCTACTGTCACTTATTTTCTCTTGGTCTTCTTTAATTCATTACTGATAAACAATAACAAGTTATTCATTCAGAGAAGAGTTTATGATTTTCTCTTGAATTAAGGGTGTTGTGCAAGACATAATTAGTGATTGTAATTATACTCACAGTATTTTATATTTTCCTTAGGTGAAGCTGTAGGATGTAAGAAATAAAAGTCACATAATAAACTAATCTGATATAGCATTCTAAGCTATGTAGGTCAAGGATGGCCTGTCTTCTCAGCCCTAGAAATGGTACAGATATCTTCCGAAGACTGATAGCCACCTGACACACACATCTCCGAAAGCCGATGGGGCATGGTGCTCTGGGAGGAGTTCACAGACAGTCAGTCATAGTTTTTCCTGGCCTCCTCACTCAGCTGTCAGTAGGGCAGGACTGAACATGCAGCTGTGTCCTAGGCTGTCCCAGTAATGTCTCCCTTAATTGTCCCTGCCAACTTGCTTCCTCCCACAGCTGAGGAGTTGTTATACTGAACTGCCTCCGTGCCACAGCAGCTTTGCTGCCAGTCATGACGTGTAGCTCTGACACGGGAGCCACAGCTGCGCTGCTTGGGAGCCACGCACAGCTACAAAATTCTGTACAGGAAGTGTAGATGAAAAAATATCCTTTACTTATACTATGCAGCCAATATTTGAACACATAGCAGAAGCATGGGGTATTACAACTTACCATGCTTTCATTTCAGGCTGTAAAGATAGTTCTTCAGGAAGGTAAAAACTGTGCCACTTTATGGACTGAAACACTTCTGGGGACATTGTTTTAGAAATGTCATAATAATGGCCAAATTTTGTAGATGTGGTTGGGCTGGCCTGTGGAAACAACAATAATGGTTACAGTAATGTATTCAATTATTATCTGTCAAATGAAAATATTTAATTAGAAATACACTTGAAAGCAAGCTCTCTTTTTTTCCCATTCAACTTCAAGTAGAACCCTATTATAACAACTACTACTACATTTTTAGTTCCCCTGTTGACATTCTGTAATGTGAATTTTGCACACAGAATTCAACTCCTAATGTTCCAAGTTGCATCACCAATCTGCAGTCAGACACTTAAAAGAATGTATCCTTGCACTTGTACTAGATATATGATCACAAATTGCAAAAGGCCAGATGAATGAAATGTGCCAACCGTGATGTGTTCCACTTATGTGATTTTTCAGTATCTGGGAATTCTACAGAAACATTTTCAGTTGACTTTGAAAATACTTTATTTATGATCAGTATGAAAAAATACCTGTGTATCTTCATATATCTGATTATAATAGAAAATTGTAAAACTGAAGAAATAGTTAAAAACTACTTCTAATTTCTTGAATTTGGAATAAATAGCAGGCTGAGCATTACACAGACATTTCACACAATAACCGTAGTTTACTATAATCAAGATACATTTTTACCAGCTTTCATTCTTGGGTATATATAATACATTATAAACTCTGCAAATGTAATACACATCACAGCAGGAATCACACATTTTGAATATGTTTTGCTAGTAAATAAGCAGAGGAAACGAATGCATATTTTTGTTCCATGTTAATGGAGTACAGCGTGCGACCTGCAACATTATTTGAATTACACATGTAATATTAAAAAAAATCCTAAATTGTTATAATAGGCAATATTCAAGTATGTAATATGAATCTGCTACAGGAAATGAACAGGTTTTACTCTCTTCATGTAACAATCCACTTTCTTCATCTTTCCTGTTTTTTCCATTAAAAAAACCCGCCCTATTCTGGATAGAACAGTCAAGCAGAGTAAACCCAGAGGAAAGTTAGTTTCTTTCAGGGAAGGAAAACAGTTGGTACAAATGTAAACCACCAGGGAGTGAAAGATTACCAGACCAATATTAAAATTAACCTTTAGGTTATGGCAGAAACTGTCCTGATCAGATTATTTCTCATCAACTCTTCTGAGGAAAAAGAAAGGTAATTTAGAATAACCAAACAAGATTCGTAATATATGTATCAACCAAAACTACAACATTTCTAACTGTAAGATTCTTGAACTGAGAAAGGTGCTGGATTGTAGACTTTTAACAGGAGCTTTGCAGGTCAAAAGAAAGACCACCTTTTAGTTTATTCTGAGGACAACTACTCTAAGGCTGGACTGCTCAGAAGTGTGCATTGTACAATGTAGGAATGTGCCAAAGTACTTCAAAGTCATCTTTTTATCTCCCAACTCTAAGACTTAGTGCTAAGCTGAATCCCCTAAGAGCCAAAAGCCACCCCACATATTAAATGATAATGCATTAAAATAAAATGAAGTATCTCAGCAGTTGTGAAGATAAGAGAGAAGAGGTAAGAGCTGAAATTAAGAGAGAAGTTGAAGACATTAACATGGCAGAGCAGACTGCATTTTAAACGTCATTCTGAAGAGAAGTTTATATTCATAGATAAAATGAAATGCTATTTTGTTTGTACTTAAAAGTATGGAAATACTTTGGAAAAATGAACCAGAAATGGCCTCATGATGTCAAATGTTTCTCTCTAGGTTCTGTAACAACTTAGAACATTCTACAAAAGGATTTTTCTTTTAAGAAGGCCAATATAAACATTTTATCTGCTTTCTGAAAGCTGAGCAGGTTACATCTGCTCCATTTCCAAGATCTGCTCTTCTTGCTGTATGCAGGTATGACAACAGATATATGGAATTATTAAAATAATGAGATGATGATATTTTTTTGTGTGTTGAGCAACAGATTACTTAGTACCAACTCCAGTTACTACAGAAAGCCTGTGGTTTTCATAAACCTTGGTCTTGCTAATAAAATGAGCACTGTAATAGGAAAAAGAAAGAATGCAAACAGCCAGACATGACCACGTATTTACAGCTAGCTTTCTGAAAACCATCATGCTATGCATTTCCACAATTTCATTTCATGCTTCAGCTAAGGAAAAATATATAAAACTATTAAGATTAATTAGAACAATTTCATTCAGAGTTAATAATTTCAAACTATTTGATGAATGGAAGTTAGGAGTGATCAATTATCAGATAATACAAATAGTAGCAATAATAAAATAAATTTCCTACAAAACCAATAGAATAACTAAAATAAACACAAACTTTTCATTAAAATAGAAAATTAGTTTTTAATTCAAAGAAAATACAAAATTGTTCACGTGTCTAGTCATAAGAGGCTGATCAGTTTTCCTCAAAGACACACAGAAACACACATTTTCTAAGTGTTCCAAGTTATTTATCAGCATCTGATTTTTAAAGAAGGAAATCCAACAAACCTTAACAATCTATTAGAATTTGAATATTTTTAATGTAACATGTAACTTTATTTAAAATGAGGATTCTGAAAGCAATTTAAACAGGGGCTGTTCTTTGGCCTATAATCTATTCTTTATCCGGATTACAGATCAGAATGTTTTTACTGCAATCTCTGCCAGAGCTCATCTTTTTATTGTGTACTTCCAAGCCCCCTTAATGTTTTAGAAAGGCCTTGACTAACTGAACTTTGATCTGATGTCTTCATTGAGAAAAGCTCCAGGTTGCCCATTTCAGATGCAAATCCTTACTGAGGCCCAATAGAGTTTAGTAAAGACAGCAAAAAAGAAGAAACAAGAAGTTTCCAGGATCCTCTTTGAGAATCCTGAGGCGCATTGGTGTCCTTAATCCACCCTGCTGCATGGATTAAGGTAGGTGATAACCTCTCTTGATTCAAAAGAATAAGCACAGTGCCTACAAACTGGGTGGAGACCAGGATTTGGCTATAATAAAACACCATGCAATAAAAGCTCGGTCTATGTCAGAAGGCTATGAATAGACCTCAATGTACTGCATTCCCAGGCTTAGCGGGGAAGCTTGCAAAAAGCCTACCTGAATCAAGTAAGCATGAATAATCTGCCTTAGCAGAATGACCATGGAGAGTGCGAAGCAGAGACTTTCCATTCCTCTTAAGTTTGATCTGATAAATTTATTAGTGGATTGGAGGCTCAAGCCTGTTCTTTTCTGGATTCCTATTTTGCACAAGGAGAAATACTCTAAATTGTCAGTGAGCAGAGCGTGCTTTTATGCTACCGTCTGCTGTTAATGTTTCTAATTGCAATACTAATGTGCTAGAAATCTCAGATTTAGGATGAATCAAGGCAGAAAATTGATTTCATGCTGTGACAGTTTATATATTGCCCCAAGAACATAAGCAGTTCATTCAAAAAAAAAAAAGAAAGAAAGAAAAAACCCACACTGCCTTGCATTGCAAAACAGGCTATACATGTACTCAAAAGTTTAGATGAAATTAACCTCTGATATAGATGAAAGTAACAAACTGGCAAAGGAACATCAAGCACAACACAACCTGTTACTCTGAGAAACTTCGTATAAAACATCTGTCATTTTCAAAGGTGTGAGGTATATGCAATATGTAAAGAGAAACTGTGACAGTTATGGCAAGTACTAATATAAATACCATGCATCAGAACAAAAGTGAGTTACGCAGCTAGTCTATAGTTGAATAAATGAGGAATATCTGAACTATTACAGAAAATCTCTTTCATTACTTAGAAATAAAAACTAAGTCAGGTACCAAAAGTACCACAAAGACAGCTTTTACTTGATACTCTTACCTCGCGTAAAGTCAGATACTGGATGAAGAAGTTTTCTGCTAATTTGTTAAAAGCAAAGCTATTTTCTTTTTGTCATAGTTGAAACTAGTCAACAGTAGTTTTCAAAAATGCAACAGTTTATTAGTTCAGTCAGTTTGGAAAATATGCCTTGAAATTGTATTCAACCTTATTTTTTTCTGCTAAAAGAAAATTTCAAGAATAAATCCTAAAAAAATTGTTAATTAAATTATAGTATTAAACGTATTAAACATCCAAGGTGCTGCAGAGCAACATCAGATTTTTCCTCAATGGAGTATGTTCATCAATCCAATTAATGTAGTGCAGCATCAAAATTTTATGATAGCTGCATTATAAAATACTGAAAAATGTAAATTTCAAATCTAATTTTCAATGATTAGAATATCCTGAGGAATTTTATGTATAGGCAGCTTTTATTAGTTACAGACTTCTATTTGAAAAATTTAACTTTTTTTGTAAATGTAATATATACATAGGAAATATCGGAGCTCAACTCTTCACCCAATTCTGAAAGCAACAAAGGTATAACAGAAACACCCCGCAACATATTGACCACTTTATTCTATCTTGCATTATCAAATTTCAATAACTGATGGCAAGGGAATTTTGTATTGTAGAGAAATAATACAATAGTAGACAAAGTGATTATTTCTATGAAGTTACAGAGGATAAGTGCACACCTAACTGGATTGTTTACATGTTTTTCTGTTTTGTTGGAACATCAGCATGCTATTTGTTAATGAAATGCAATCGTTCCCATATCAATGTACAAGAAATTTTGCTGATTTTAAACCAAACTATTTTGGGGATGGTTCAGGGTGGCACAAGCAAGCTCCACAGTCATAAAATTGATGAGATTATATGATTACCCTTGAGGCTGTTTGATTTGGCATGTCACCATATATAAGTCTTTTCTGACACAACTATATAGCCATGTCTGTGCAATTTCACAGAAAACCAAACACGCCAAGCCTTGTAAAATTATTTTGTCACATTCCAATTATGTTTTTAAGAATATGATTGAACTTACTAGGCAGTTATAGCTACATCTAAACCAGAATTTATAAATGTAGGCTGAAATATATAGACAAAATAAATTTTTTTTGTTCTGGATAGTCAAAAAAGCTGTAATTTTATTAAAGATTGATTGTGCCATGGGATTCAATAAGAAAATCACCAGACATAGGAGAGAATTATTCATAAAACACTAACAAATGCAAACTCTGAAAGACTGACTACTAGACTTGTTCCTTACATTCTTCCTGCACAGTGATTAGTTTCTAGTGACAGTGAAGCTGATACAATCTCAAGTGCTTACTTTAGTTGTTATGCACATGGATAAGCAGGTCAACAGCTTGCTTCACACAGTACTTTCACTTCAGAGATCTAGTAAGTACTTTCGATTAAACCTACTTAATTAATTTGTGTAAAACTATGTTTGGGCAAAGTTTGTAAGTGATCACATTATTCAAACTTTCATAAAAAGCTTTCTCAATTTAAAAATACTCATTGAAAAATCCCACGGTACTTTATTTTTTTACTTATAAACCACTAATGTCTGTATTAAGTTTTACAGTTTCTGCAAACTTTAAAATGCCACTTCTCTCTGTATCTCTAGTAATAAAAATATAGTGGTGTATAATAATTCGTCCTCAGGAAGCAATCCTGTAACGCTGTTCATTAGCAGTTCTGTTGTCTTCTACTAAAGAGCACTGGCTTTGCAAATTCATTTTGACTGTAAAAGGAAAAGAGTGTGAAATACTGATTACCTCCACTTTTGGTAAATTTTGGTAGCGCCAGGCTATTTTCATAGAATCCTGAGGATCTTCAGACTTAACAGCTGTTGCTTCTTCTCCCAAGTCACTTCTGTGGGTATCATCAAGCAAAGGGGCTGGAAGTTCCTACAGGCGGAGAGTGAAAGAATGTCAGTTATCTATAGTGGAAACAGCAGTTCCAATTTTTAACCCCTCCAAAAAATTGTTTGCCAAGACAGTTACCTTAATATAATAAACAGTTATAAAATCTGTAACAAAACTTGATTAAAATTACTGTTCTTAGAGACTGGTTCCTACTTCTACTCGGCATGAACAAACACAAGTAATTATTATGGGAAAAATGAATCATAGAAAGATAAGAGAATGGAAATATCACGTTGTATACTGTATTTTACACAAACAACGCATCTTGAGCAGCACCTACATTAATTTTTTAATCTTTCATTAAAGGTTGGTCACCTATTTTATTTCTGAAAACAGATATGTTCTCTGCATAATGAACTTAAGCCTATCTCATAAGAAGGTCACTTTTCTTGTGTGAATCATTTAAAAGTATTCAACAGACCACAATAGCCTACAGACACAGGCTAAAAACAGCTGCCCAAGTTGAAATTTCTCTTCTGCTAACCACTAAGCATGATCTCTATTAATAACAGATACCTCGTGAAAACAAACAGCAAAGCAGAAGGAAGGAGCAGATATTTAATCCTGGAATTTTAATAAGTTTCTAATGCAAACATTCCTGCCAAACCCCCCCCACAATTGACATCACACATAGGTAGATTTTACTGTTCTAGAGGACAGAACCACAGCTTTGACTTAGACCTAGATTGCGAACAATGTTTTATTACAAGTTTTCTGCTTTCTACCTTTGTTTAATTGCTGAAAAAGGGAACAGCACTGGGTGGGTATGAAGCACAGCATTCAGAATTTACACACTGAGTGCCTGCACTTAGTAGAGGAACGACATGCAACTAAGTTTTCTGACTCAACTTTATCACCTGCCTGTACAAGCTGGAGGGCACAGGAATGCTTTATCTGCTTAAAATAGATTGAGACATATTTGAAAATGAAGCTTTAATTAAGCAAATACTCTTGAGGCAGCACTGAAACATGGTGTCTTGGGTTAAAAACATATAGAGCTACCTAGTAGTTCTTTTACAAGGTATTAGGTGTGAAGACGTAAGAACAATAAATATGAAAACTCTAGGAAAAGAATCTCGATGGAGGTATGGGATAGACATGGAATACTGAACATACACTATGTTGATACTGACCATAAAAATCTAAATTACTTTCATGGTTTTGTGTAGGCAAACATGGTACAGACACATACAGAATAAAGACAACGAAAATTTAAATGAGTCCATTTAAGTTTAGTATCATGCTGAGTGTTAAAGGGCAGAGGATAAAAAAACCCTACACATTGTTCAATACATAATCTTATGAACAAGGTGCTATTTTTGTTTCTTTAGTGTAAATTAATATAATATCTACAATTATTGACTAAATCGAGAACAAATGTTTCTAGTTTCAGAAGAGCTGTTTCTGTCTCTCTTTCAAGTGGTTGGTCTGTACACCCTCCAAGATAAAAGGTAATGGAAGCTATGAAAATGTTTACGTAGTTACTTCAATACGGTTGCAGAAAGAGAACAACTGTACCTCTGTGTTTCAGCAGCTGAGCAGAAGATAGAAGACACACCTCTGAGTGATGCATGAAATCTTGCCTACTAGCGTTTCATCAAACTCCCTGATACTGCCTCTGTTGCATATCCTACTACTGATACAAGAAGTTGCTACCTCATCTTGCTGTAGCACCACTGGGCAGCTAAAGCATATTTCATCATTTACCTTTATTGTAAGTAAAGAGAAAACCAGCACCAATATTTTCTTAAAGCTATTTAATATTTTTGTCCTCTAGAATCACTGCAAATATCTGTCACGTACTACTGGGTCATAGTTATCATATAACAATTGATGAAGACAAATCTGAGACAGAGACATTTAGCCACATACATGTGCTTTTATATAACCACACATAATGTATGCTGTATTTTACGCTAAAATAGAACAGAGGTGAAGACAATAGGGATGAGAAGTTCTCCAAGTATAATTGATAAAGTACAACTTACTTCAATAGCCTTATGTTACACTGAAAATAGTTCCTGCCTTGCAACCAAACACATAACTTAACCTCCTTATGTAGGATTTTATGGAAGGGAGATGAATACTAGCTGTTGGCACCCAATCATATGTAAAAAGCATTTAAATTCTGCTGAAATTATCAGAACTTTAAAAAGGATTTGGCATTCTGAGCCTATTGAGGATTAAAAATAATTTATATTCTTAGAATCAAAATCAGAATTTCAGAAAAATAAAAGATAATTAAGGGGTTTAAAAGTTACTTCAAAAATTTAATCCAGAATTTGGAAAGAAATGTGTTTGTTATTTAAACAAAAGACTAAGAAAAGGATAGTTGATTTATCAGCCTGTAATCCCTCTATTTAACCTACTTCTGCTTAAAAATATCTCAGCTCCTACACTGTATTTGAAAGGCTTTGGGACTGACAATTTTGTGGCATCAGTGTGTCAACTTCTAAGAACTGTTACATTCTCTCAGGCTAAAAAAAGACAAATCTCTTATAAGGTAAATACAAACCCAAAACATGTAGCAGTGCAATAGTTAAAATAAAAAATAAATTAAAAAAAAGAAGATAATACACAGAATTTCCTGGGGTCAACTAAAATACAAGTCTTTGCTATGCATCACAGATATACAAAAAGGCAGACAAGTGCTAAAGTTTTTAAGTGTGGTTTGGTTGGGGCATTTGTGTGTGTCTAGAGTGAGAAGTACTGAAAAGAAAGAAAAAAGAGAGATTTGTTGCTATGTTTTAGAATAAATAAGTTTTGGAAAAAATGGTTTTCTAAAGCGCTAACACTAAATGACAATGCAATTAAAATAATTTTATTTCCTACAAACCAAGCTTATGACGGTTTTATTGCAAACATGAAATAATTTATTTCTTTAATAAATCTTTCATTGTTGCAATAAAATGATGTACAACCTGTATCTGCAAGCAATCCAAGTCCTCCTGTGTTTGCGGCCACATTACTTTGCTTGCCTTGTTTTGGCAGATGCACGCAGCAAAATCAGATTCTAACAGTTTGACCTCACTCACTTCTTACGTTCTCTAGGGGACAATAAAATCCAAGATACAATCCCACAGCAGTTAATGAAGCTTAACCTCACATCCTCTTAATTACCAATGCATTACACCAACTATAGGCATCATACTCCTCTCTAAGCTATTTTACAATGCTAAAGAAGTACTACTGTGCTATTATTTAGCAACATAATCCAAGCTATATGTGAAATCCCTCTTATATAAAATCCTTTGATCCTGATGGGTTTCAATAACTGTATAATTAATAGTACTTAAGAATTTTAAACATTTATTTATGTATCAATAAATATGTTGTTCACACGGTTTTATGCAACTATTTTGCAATCCCATATTGTTACAGGCATGATAAAAGATATGAAATAAAAAAATATTAAAGGGAGTACAATTCACAGTTGCTCTCTAATTGCAATGATATTTAAACAGTTTAAACTCACATGAATTTAAGGCTCTTTTTCATTATGTTAATTTTTAGTATTTAAAGGACACCAGATGGTAAGTCAGGAAGGGTAAATATTTTCTTTTCAATAATGTATTATATAAATGTCAGTTTAAAGGGCCCTACTCCCAAAAGGGGGGAGGATTCTATTTTGATTGTAAACACTTGTGAAGACAAGGTCTATTGTTAAAGAACACAAATGACTGGATATAGAATTTTTCTCCTTCCAGGGGCCCTTGTACAACCATTTATTTCCATCGCCAGGTAAGGCTGTTCTACAGAAATTTTTCTTTGACAATCAAAAGTACCAAATGGATGTCAACCCAGGATGAATGAGAATTGTGTGAGCAGGAAAAGAGATGTAATACTCCTCTGCTTTATGAAATAAAAAAGGTTAATTGAAAGTACTCTAAGGGGTAATTTTTTATTCTCTCCTTCACATACACAGAAGTAAGGCCCACAGTCAAGTCATACGACTCTTTGCTAGAACTTCCTCACACAAGATTGAAACTAGGAACACATACAAGAAGATTAGATTATGGGGTTTTTGTTTAATCTTTTTCTGAATCACTTCACCAATGATTAAGTAAGTAAAAGATAAATACAATAAAAGAAGAGAACAACACGCTAAAAAAAAATGTCAAGAAACTAAATGAAAATGAGAGTGCCCTTGACCAAAGTTCTGTAAACTCTGCTGCAATGTATAACACGCTGGTCTAAATAAATCTAATAACAGCAACATTATTTACGAACTCCTTTAGAGATGAGCACTGTAAGCAACAGCTCACTCACTGAGCAAATAATTCTACAAAGTTACCAACTAGATATGTAAAATAGTCATTTGTGAACACTGTAGCCTAAACATTTGGGTTTTTTTTTTAAGCTAATACATTTATGACACATTTTAAAAGGCTAATTTAATAACTAAGATAATGAAAGAAAATATCCTAATAAACTGTCAACAACTGGTAGTCAGGAAACCTGAATTTAAGCCAACTACTTATTTCCTCTTCTTCTGGAAAATCTTTTTATTACTTTGGTGGGAACTTTTGACATAGCCTAAGCTTCACACTTTAGAGAGTTCCCAGCATGGGTACTGCTTAAAAGGATTTAATTCTCTTTAAACAGAAGTGATCTTTTTTTCCAGCATCCTTTTTCAAACCCATACATATTCTCTATCAAGTTTATAACAGTTTTGTAAAGCATTTTAATACAGAAAAATGTAAAATAAACATTCAATTTATTCAATACACAAGAAAGAAAAGTAAACAGATAAGCAAGAGCTATATAATAAAGAAATCAGTTTTCTCAAAGCAACTTTCAAACTCTGAGGCAGCTTCCAGTGTTAGTTTTAGCCCTTGTCTTTGTGACACAAGGTTCTCTTTATTTCAGAAAGAGGGAAAGTTCAGTACTGCTCTAAGTGTAATTAGATTTCCGTATATTAACTAACAAAATTTAAAATCACACAGCAGCCCAATAACTGCAATAAGCTCACGTATTTTGAAAATACAGTTGGGAAAAAAGGATGAAAGGAATATGGTTCTGCATACAGATGTATTTTACCTTTCAAGTTGCTATGTTTTTAATTTCTTTATGTAGCATCTGAAAGTGTCAGATGACAGAAAAAAATACCTCTTGCCTTCACGCACAGCTTTTTTTCACACCACCAGATAGCAAAGAGACAGGAAGGAGTTACAGTAGCAGGTTGAAAATGGAACCTTGGAAAGCCTTGGTCACTAGCCTGTTCGTTTCTTCCTGGTTTGCTTTCTTCGTTTTGACAAAATAATGCTTTAGAGTCACATCTCTGAGGGAAAAAATGCAAGCATCATGGTTGAACATACTTTGCTACAATTAAAAAGTCCACGTAGACAGCTATGCTTTCTTTCAAGAGGTTGTTTGCAAACGAAGTAATGCAAGAGCGAAGCTCAGCGAGTTGTTTATTGCTGTTGTTTTATTAAGTAACCTTGGAAATAGAAAAAGCACATTTTGCTAGATTCTTTCTGCATTCACCTTTGTAGTGGGAAAAGAATAAGCGTGCACCTTCTGTTCTTCAAGTTTGCTCACTATAACCAGCTTGTCGGAGGTGGACTTTTCCAGATGTCATACTTAAGCAAAATGCCGTATTTAAAATACACATTCACTTTCGGCTTAGAGATCTTTAGAGGTCTTTTCAGCTTGGTAGGAATTAAAAAAAAAACAGCCCTGTTTCTGGAGGGTTTTTTTTTAATAAACCATTGTACTTCTCTACATGTACCTCTCCGCTCCCTCACCAAGTGATGCTGATTTTTCCCTTTGACTGTGGTTCCCTAGACCACTAGTGTGACTTCTCCTGACTGATCTGTCTTCTGGATACACCCAGCAAACACAGTGAAGCTGCGTATCTCTGGATGTATCTTCTTGGACTTCAGTAAAGCCTTTGACAGAGTTTCTCACAGCCATTCTGCTATGGAAATTGTCAGCCTCTGGCCTGGACAGGCGCACACTCTCCTGGGTGGAAAACTGGCTGGATGGCCGGGCCTAGAGAGTGGTGGGAAATGGCGTTAAATCCAGCTGGAGGCCAGTTACAAGTGGGGTTCCCCAGGGCTCAGTGCTGGGTCCAGCCCTGTTCAACATCTTTATCAATGACCTGGATGAAGGCATCGAGTGCACCCTTAGCAAGTTTGCAGGCGACACTAAGCTGGGAGCTAGTGTGGATCTGCTGGAGGGTAGGGAGGCTCTGCAAAGGGATCTGAACAGGCTGGACCACTGGGCAGAGTCTAATGGTGGCATGAGGTTCAACAAGGCCAAATGCCGGGTCCTGTACTTGGGGTACAACAACCCTATGCAGAGCTAGAGACTAGGAGAAGAGTAGATAGAAAGCTGCCTGGGGGAGAAAAGAGAAAGCTGCTAGCAGTGTGCCCAGGTGGCCAAGAAGGACAATGGTACCTTGGGTTGTAATAGAAATGGCATGACCAGGTTATTCTCCCTCTGTACTCGGCCCTGGTGAGACCACACCTCGAATACTGTGCTCAGTTTTGGGACCCTTGCTACAAGAAGGATGTTGAGGCTCTGGAGAGAGTCCAGAGAAGAGCAACAAAGCTGGAGAAGGGGCTGGAGAGCAAGTCTTAACAAGTAGCGGCTGAGAGAGCTGGGGTTGTTTAGCCTGGAGAAGAGGAGGCTGAGGGGAGACCTCACTGCTCTCTACAACTACCTGAAAGGAGGTTGTAGAGAGGAGGGAGCTGGCCTCTTCTCCCAAGTGACAGGGGACAGGATGAGAGGGAATGGCCTCAAGCTCCACAAGAGGAGGTTCAGACTGGAGATCAGGAAAAAAATTTTCACAGAAAGGGTGATTGGGCACTGGCAGAGGCTGCCCAGGGAGGTGGTTGAGTCACCTTCCGTGGAGGTGTCTAAAAGATGGGCAGATGAGCTGCCTGGGGATCCAGTTTAGTGGCAGACAGGAGCAGTTGGACTCGGTGATCTCAGAGGTCTTTTCCAACCTCGTTATTCTATGATTTTATGATCTGATATATGGGCATAATAAGGCCTTAGCTACTCAAGAGAATCTCTGTGTAGTTCTTCAGAAAGCAGAGTTTTTGCACATTGTTAATTTTCAAACTTGGAAGAACAATGACACCAAATTTACAAGGCAAATATCACATTAACACTGTGGTAAAAAACAGAATCCCCATCACAAGCAGTAGGCTCACAGACTATGTCAAAGTTTATTTTTTGAAGGATGTGCTCTTTATCCTCTCTTTTTGTCAAAGAACCTCCAAAAGTCAAGCTCAACAGGGTCCAGAAATATCTTGTAATAACATTCCAGCCTGAAAACAGAAATTCCATGAAAACATAGTAATCACAGAAGGTGATCTTCAACTCTTCCTCAGGAGATGAACAAATGCAACTCTAGAAAGCAGTTCCGGACTTCCCACTCTTCCCCCTCAAGCTTCCAGGTTCCCAATGCAACAGCCATTGAGGTAATGCTGTCCAGGATCCTACAAGGAAATTGTTGGGCTTCTGTGGATGCTGGTTTCTGGTTTTCCGCAGATATAATGACCAATAAGCCCTCCTCCTAGACAAGCTTTGCACAGGCTCCATGGTAAAAGCAGCATAACAGAGAGTACTCTTCATTGTCAAGATAAGCTTGTAACTGGCAAATATAATCCATTTTTTTCTCATTAAAACTTGTAAGAATCAGTTCCTCCCCAAGGTCCAGATAAAATAATTACTCAGGAAAAAAGGCAGACAAATTCTTATATCAGCAGTTCTAGACTTTTAGTGCCAAATTTAAGGTAGGAAAATTGAGAAATACAGAAATGCAGCCATTACAGATACAGATTTTTTCTTAAGATTGGAACCCAACCTTGGCACTAACAAGGAAAATGGACATTAAGCAACATTAGTTACTGTGTTCAATGGTTTCCAAAAGTGAGTTGGGTCCCAGTCTAACTTGGAGTGGATGCAAACCTGTTCTAATTTTGGCTACTGTGATGTTGAAGGAAATATTCAAACCCTCTGCTTGCTGATTCTTACAAAAAACAATATTTATTTAGAAAGATATCTGAAATAGTCTTTAGCATTTCCTCTGCAGTAAATATAAAATATACTCAAATTCGTATGTTCTGTTCTCAAACATATATACTATATGCAACTTCACAATAGCTGGTATTACCTTTGAAGTGCTGAATTATAAAAAAGAGCCACTAAGCACAGTGAAGTTACAGAAATGGATAAAAGGAAAAAACCCATGTATTTTATTCCTTTTTCTGGTTTTAAGCTTAAGCACATAACAGTCTTTCATAAGTCATAGTCTAAACTTAATCAGGTATGGTACTGAAAACGGAATGCCAAGATATAACATTCCTTTCAGTCATTTTATAATTAAATTAATTTTCCATTTATCAATGCAATTTGTTTTATTTTCTGATTGATCACAGTAGTATACTATCTTATTTCTTATATTGTACACTATTCCTAGTTCTCATGCTCTTAAAGTAAAAAGTTGCCTTTTGTTGAAGAACATAATTTGAACAGAAATGTTCTCAAATGTTTAAAATACGTTCTTAAAACCAGCATGTGTATAGTTCTGTAGGTTTTACCAGAGGTGTATAATTTTTCAGCATTATGTCTTAATGCCAATTTCCTGAAGGAGCTTTGACTACAAAAGGCATGAATATGTTTTCAAAGGATGATGGATAAATTGGTGGGTGGTAATATAATATATCTTAGGCAGCTGATCAGGGCTTTTTATCCTCTACTTGTCTTTTAGTTATACACAATTTCAAGATAATTATGGTCTATAAGAATGTCTTTTCCCCTTCCTACTACCAGCAATATTTGTCTTGGTTACAGGTTCAAGAAACTTCCAATCACATCATAAAATTAGAATAGGGCAATTATGGCATCTCAGCAGGGAACCAAATGCATAAATAGACTGACCACGCATTATGGACACAGGGTAGTTAACGAACTGCCTTTACGCAGAACAACAGTTAATTAGAATACTCACTATAGAATATATTGAATCCATACCTGAATTTTCTAAAAGAAGTGTCATAAAATGTATAATACAGGTTGATATGTATCAAATCTATGTTGCCTTTCCAGTAAAGAGTACAGTCCAATCAGATACTGAAAATAAATTAATTACTAATGTCATTAAATAAAATGCAAATGTGATTCAACAGCCAGATACGTTATATTAAAATCCTGACTTGGTGGAGACATCCAAATCCCAAACAGCTCATTTTTATGACAATGACAGGAGTGAATTTCTTGAAGCACCTGAAGGCCCTCTCTTTTAAAAGTCAAGTGAGAAAGTCATGGGGAAAACTCTGCTACCTCTGTGACTGGGAGACCTAACTGCGGCCAATATTGGTCGTAGACTGGCTTTTTCCAGATGAAGCAGTGATGGTTTTTAAGTAACAATAACTGGCATTTCAAGAAATGCCTATGCTTTCTATATGCTTTCTAACTGTGGAAGTACATAATTTTCTAGATTGATGTCTACCATATTACAGGGTTACTTCAGTGATGCAATTTCAAGACAGCAATATGTACCAGAGGAATCAACTCTGCTCTGCCTCGTCTGTTAAGCAAAGGGAGCGGTGAATAGTAAAGGGAAGAGTCAAGAGAACCATTGACAAGAGTACTGCTGGATATATAAATACACAAGAGGAAGAAAACAAGAGAAAACTTATGTTTTCCTCAGCTTTCCTATAGTATTATTGTCCATCCACCTATAATCTCTTATAGTAACATCACTGTGGAGTTACAAGAGGAATGCTGTATTATTACTTACTGTCTACCCCTGAAAGGTGAGAAGGAAAACTTATTCCAAATCAGGCATCAGAGCTTGATAAGTCATATTGAACTAACTGACCTCAAACTGGTACAAGAACAGACGTATGCAAGATGTTTGTTAATTAACTTACAAAAGCGTAGAGAACAGCAGCTATGCACAACTGATTCAAAGGTGAAGGGAAGAACAATAAAATGTATGTTAGGTACTCCACTTTAAGACATTTTTATGCAATGCAATAAAAATACTAATTTGAATAATTTAATTTTAATGAGAAAAACAACCACAATGATCATGTATTGTATGGTCAGAGAGTCGATGAATTGGTTATCACTTATTTAAAACCAAATATTATTAAAAAATACAGCACATTCTTATGTAATTAATACTTTACAATCAAAGTGTAACATACTTATTTAGGCTATATTCTAAACCACAAGAACAAATGATAAAAATTTCACTCCTAAATGAATCCTCTTTAGGTTCAAGATCTTAAAAAAATATATTAGATTTTTCATAACCACAATTGCTTAACTTCATTAAAAATATACTTTTTCCTGAATAGTGAAGAAAACATTGAATAGATAAGGCATAGATTCTACCATTGCTAGGTAGGAAAAAAGAAAAGTAATCATTTTGTCCGGAAATAGTGTCTGAAGATTTTTAAGGAAATAGCCAGACTTCACTTGATGCAGAAATAATGAGTAAATTATATGTTACTTTTGATATTAGAAAAAAGCAGCCTTAGAAAGACATAAAATATTTAATGAAATTTTGCAAGATTATCCTCACAATTCAGCATTATTTGCAGTGTTGATGAGGCTTTTCCCCTTATATAATTTCTTTATAATGGAAACTACCAGTATTTGGTTTGGAATTCACTGAAGTCTGAAAGGAACCTGTCTGTATATCCTGATCCAAAGCTGACCATGTTTCCTATTAGAAAAAGACAGTCAGAATGAAAAGTACGTGTAAAAGATGTTAAATGATTTTTTTCTTTCCTATAGGAGACCACAATAAATAGCTAAACAAACTGTACACAATTTCCACCACAATATATTGGAAGGAGCTTAACAACTCTCCTTGACAGGCAGGTGGAATCCATAAACAGTTGGGTTTACCCAAAACCATTCAGCTAAGACAACCATTCTGTATGGGTTTTGTCCATAATCAAAATAAAGGATAAGCAGACTCATAGCCTGATTTGGCCCTGGGACGATTTTACTCTGTTGTCCATAGATCAAGGCTAGTGAGCTACACTTAATTCCTCAATCTGGCTAGTGTAAATACTCCTGCACTCCCCAACACATTCTTATGAATCACCAATATATACAATATACACACTTTAAAATGTATTTAAATTCATCAAGAGATTACAGCTTTACTTGCCAAAAACTATGAGTCTTCTTTACCTTTAAGATGTTGTCAGGATGATCTTTAGCAGAAGCAACAAACAACTCATGTCCACAGACAACTCCCTCTGCGAGAAAATACTTGAACAACAAATTGGAGTAAAGACCGTATTTATCTTCCTCTGTGAAAACAAGAATGGTCGAAATTTTTTTGGTTTGGTTAGATAAATCACTTTCTTGTATTTGCCCAACACTATAAAAACCCTCTTCTGGTCTACCTCCTATGTACAACAGCGATAACAGGTAAAATATGATTCCAAAGCTTTAAAATTAATGCTCGATATTATAATATTTCTAATCTTCCAAGCCAGAGAAACAGTTCTCAATCATGTATTTGATACTAAGGTATGGATGGGATACAGCAATAGTGCTATCTTCCTAACAAGGTTTCTCATAAGTATCAACTAAGATTACTGAAATCATGGTTTAATGGGAAGGGGTTTTGTTCATTTAGAAGAACTGTCCTAATATTTATATTCTTAATGCTTAAAATATTAATCAACTTGCTTAACATATCTGTTAATTGATGCTTTTCAAAATTTAATCATATTCAGCATGCTAAAGCTACATAAGGGTAGCATTTCTTACAGAGATATTTATTTCAGAACTGTAAGAACTACAAAAATAGGCAAAAAATGCATATGTTGAAATAAAGGAGAATTTGCAACACCATTTTCAAATGCTAAGCAGAGCAAAATCATGAACACACTCAACAGATACATTTAACAAGTGAGACAACACTTGTTAATAGACACTGTGAATACCTGCCTACTGAAATAAAAAAACAAATCACCACTGATATCAGAAAGGCTTTTAACTTGCAACAAAGAAACTGAAGTAAAGTATCAGAAATAACCAGAATTAGAAATTTTTAATGAACTTCATATAATTAAAACTTATCATAACTCAAAACTGTGGGGAAAATGACTGAGTGAATAACATTTGAAATTTAAAAGAGCTCTGATTTTTCTTACTTTTTAGGAAATACAAACAATAGCATATCTCTAATATTTATTTAGAAAAATATCTGATATTTTGTTTGAAAGAAAATTAAACGCAACAATGAAAGGTTTTACTTTTTCATCTGTTAACCTGGATGCTGAAAGATAATACGCAGGGATGTTGTGGCATAAAAATACAGAGAACCAACAAGACTCTTAATACATTTGTGTGACTTTGAAACAACTTCCCTCCATTATGAATCATATATGAAATTATTAACAGAAAAGCCACAAAACCAATAACAAAGGCTGAAAGCAAGAAAGTTGTCATTCATACCTAATTTGTAAAAAATGCTAAAGAATTAAAAAAAAAAAAAAAAGAATATAACTTTGTTACATATGTACCAGAATCCTATCTTTTGGAGCTTAAAAGTAAAAAAGGACCAATGAAGTGGAGTGGGAAGTAAAGGACGAAAGGAGGTGTATACCCAAAAAAGAGAAAGAACATTAATAGCAACTGGGAATCGTAGAAAACAAATAACAAAAAAATAGTGTTGCACTGCTACACCCCTGGTGTCATACACAACTACCGACACTTTCAGTGCTTAGATTAACAAGAGAAAGTAATTCAAAACAGAAGTTTTCAAAATCACTGTAGGAGGAACAAATCTCCCAGAGATATCCCCCGTCCCCCGTGGGATATTGTCAAAACATAATTTATTTCCTGCCTTTATAAATTTCACTTTTAAATTTAGTATTGGAGATACTTCTTTAAAGGTAAAAGAAATGCACTTAAAATTAGGAAGATTTCTATCTTTCATTTCTTTCTTCAGAATAATTCCCAAGGACACAGTGTCAAGATTGCCAACTTTATTAAGGAGAAAGACTTATTTAAAAGTTTCCCTTTCATTAAACCCAAGAAATTAACTAAATATGACTCTGAAGCCAGAAAAATGCTTCATAATGCAGTCACTAAGACAGTATATTATATAAAACTGGACATCCAAATAAGCCAAAGAAAACAGAATGATCACACTACTCTTGCTACTAGTACCAGCCATTGATACATCCAGCTTATTGTAGAATGTGAGGGTTTTAAGAACTCAGATTGTATTAACATAATTTACCTTTAATACTTCTAACCCGCTTAGTTTTAATATTAGTCTTTTAATGTACTTCCAATAACACACTTACCGTTTTTAAAAATAAGTCTGATGAAAAATATGGACAGATCAATATTGGGAAAAATACAGTGCCAACAAACGCTCACTGTTGACAGCACTGGCTTCCTTTTTAAAATTTCAGCAGGACTGATTTCCAAAAGCATTACAGAACTGCATGCTGCAATTTCCTTGAAAGTTTGGAGCTCCTAATATTTGGATATAATATACTCTGACATGCTTAAAATGCCTTTAATAACGCTACCTAAGAACTGCTCTCCTTGGCTCCATACATTTTGCTGTGACTGAGGATCTAGGTCCATGTATGAGACTATGATGGAGACAAGATTTGATTCAGGTAAAACTGAAGCACTACAGTTGCAGAAGGATAAAGTAGAATTGACACTGTCAATGTTAAAGTCTGAAGAAGTATCATAGTCTTATTTTGTAAATACAGTCTTTGGAGCCTGCTTAGATCTTAAATTGCTTCAACAAGACTGAAAAACAAACAAACATGCTGAGTGATTCTCTCTTAAAGCTGGACCCAAGAACTCAAACAGCTCAAGTCCCTTAATGCTGGTGCTCTCTAGTTATTTGTACTTTCATTGCTGACTGTGATATAATTGGTAATATATTATTCATAGCGTATTGACTTCCAGGTGCTAATCTCCATTTATGAAGCTCTCAATTTAAGAACCAAAGCCCTCTAAAAATCAAAGCAACAGCATGAAACTTACTATTTTTTTTTAATAAAAAATTGTCTGAGCTCCCTGAAAGAAGCGAATAAGCCTCCCATATAAACACACCACTGCACTGCAGCAGATGTCAGTGCAGGGAGACAATTTTGTTAGGTTTCCTTTCCTGTGAACAAAAGAGGAAAAGGAACACTAGATGGGCACTCTGGAAGGATCCTCATCTGTAACATTTACTTCATTGTTGGTGAATCAAAAATCTTTATTTCTTACTTTTTTGCTACAGGTTAAAGTTCGCCATCATCATTTGAGGCACAGAAACACTGAGTTGTATTGCGTATTGACAGGACTTAACTGACATTTAATAGAGTATAAGCCAAAACCTTATTTAATCAAGTTATTTCATGGTTTGTGTATGTCCCTGCAACTATACAGAGACCTATTCAAGATTCTAACTCATTTTGTTGAGTGAGAGACTTATTTTTACTTACTTCACTGGTTATACTCTTCCAAAGCATATTTTGCAAAACAATAAAGAATTTTCAGTTTAGCACATTAAAATATCTACATTCAGTGTAAGGACACAACATTTTAGCACGAGCCTTTCCTTTAGACTTCATACATTGATTTTCATCACAGTAAACTTACAATAAAAAATGAACTACTGTAGAGTGATCTAAAGATAAAACACCTTATAGTCTGCTATGGTACTCTAAGGATTAAATCTGTCTTAGGAAGCCTTTACAAACAGTGTATCTTGAATTGTTAAAGTCAATGCATCTGTAAGAATCCCTCAGTTCTTCAATTTGTCACATAGAGGATGGCTTTTTATTGATCGTTTCTAGGTCACTAAACTTTTGTGGTATTCAAAAGATCTAAGTGCACCCATATGGGGCTTTTCTGATAGCATCCATTGTACCCTGGCTTCAATAGTTATGTTACTATTCAAAACCATAGGAGTACAGCTTTCTTCTTGTAAATAAACAAACAAATCATTTAGCACAGGTAATTCAGCAGCTCACTGATTACTTTCATAGGTAAATTGAAGGAAATACTTTGAAGTATATTTGCTCTCTGATAACACTTGGACTTACTATTTTGTTGGCTAGGATAAATTCTCAACTGTTACCTCTGTTTTTCCAAAAGACACTCACGTCCAAAAGAACGACCTCCATTATATAAGTGTAGGGAATAACATGTAAATGTATTTTAGCCAGCCAAGATACTTAAGACAAGGCCAAAAATCTTCATTCTTAGCCTCCATACTAATAAGCTGTCCCATCAGTAGCCTTCATTGTCAACTTTATTTCTAGCTAACAAGGCACATAAATAAATAAGACACTTGCAGCTGCAGACTCTTTTCTGTGTCCAGTCATTGCAAGTCACACAACAGTCCACAGCTCTCTGATTCTGTCTAAACAAAGAGTGTTCTATGGCTAAGTAGCAGGTGAGTAACTAGTGAAGCGTAAAACTATACAAGGAAAAGAGATTATTTACCTAGAAGTTATGCATATTGTCTCCAGGACAAAACCTCTTCTGATCCTATAGATAAGGACATAAACAAAGTAGTTTATTGTGATTATTGGTCTCTTTCCACACCAGCATGCCTTCATGGCTAATGGAGTCAAGAATAAAAGGCAGTATTGTCAGTATTGGTGCAATGAATTCCAACATGTTGAAAACTAAGGATAAAGACCAATTCCTATTTACAGCTCTTTTCAACCCTAGACTACTGAACAGGTAAGAGACTTTCTCAACACAGTGACACATGCGGACTGTCTGCAGCTACTCCTCAGAGAAACCAGTGGGACAACAAAGACAGCACATATGAATGAGGCACTGTAAATATAGAATTCATATAAAAATTAAGGACAAAGATCTCATCTAATTATGGAAATTGATATGTAAACATGTGGCCTTAAGAAAAAACCTCTAGCCATAACTGCTCCCGCTGCACAGAGATATTCATGTTCCAAGGGAGGGATGGAGAACAATCACTATAACTTGGAGAGGAAGAGTCAGGAACAAAATCCACCATAAGATAACAAAGATGTACAGATCACATTTACAACAGCTGACTTCTAAACATCAGTATTATTAAATGGCATGAAAATCTTCTGAAAAATCCAGAGATAATTTGTAGTATAATTGCTTAAAACGAGAGCTGTAAGAAGCAAAACTAAGACTGCAACAATGTAATGTACAGATAGCTTATCTTTTTTTCCTCTGTACAAAGTCTAGACAGGTTGCCCTAAAGCTGCCAGAAGCCTGTCATAGCCTATCAGTATTGATCATTTTTTCACCAGATTGTCCTACAGTACAGTACCGTGACCTAAGGTGTGTCTTTCTGTGGCTATGAAACATCTCTCTGAATTGCTCCAGGTTATAAGATGCGATTATTTCAATAATCTGAAATTTCATTTAAAAGATACTTTTCTAATGTCCATATTTACAAAGCTTGAGGGGATATACTTTGTGTCACTTGCATTTAATTAGCACATGCCAAAGCTGAGTTGTCAAACATGTAAGTTACAATATTTGGCATTTGACCATACTTGAGGAAGGTGAATTCTGGTAACTTGTATTTTGTACAATTATATTTAGCAAATCACTGTTTTGTACCTATCTGGAGATAATCTTTTTCAACTTTAAAAAGATAATAAATTCAATTACACTGACAAGTGAAGAGAGCTCTGTACTAGCCAGGTTAAACTGCATGTCTAACAAAAATAGTAGTAGCTAATTAAAGTAGCTGAAACACCTTCAAGGCTTAGAATGTACAAGTAGAAGCCTGTTTTTAACTAGACAACTTTAACTTTTAATAACTGACCTCAGCTACCAACAAACTCCCTCCTACTGGCAATCTTTAAAACATTTAACCATCTATGACCTTGTCAAAACTAGAGCTTCTTAAAGGTATGTCAGGATAGGTTCTTATAGGGAACTCCGGACAGACCTTTGGAGTGTGCTGTAACTCGCTAAGCAGCATGTGTTACACAAACAAGGTTTATATTTACAAAACAAAATAACATCCTCTTGGAATCTCTTCCAGAGCCTGGCAAAACAGAAATACAACAGGTTGAAGTACATCGGAGAGAGGAAGAGGAAAGGAAAGTGTCCTATCCACAGCTGTACTATTTGTTCGTTTCGAAAGGGAAGATTCTTCCAGAAAGCTGACCTTCTGGAGCAGTTAAGATAAAAGAACAAACACGTGGTCTTGCATTCATATTGAACCAACTGTTTCAATAGCGTTCAAATTCCATTTCACGCAGAGTCAAAATGCTTGTTCTACCACTTCTTATAAACCCTACACAGTAATACCTTTTGAAATTAAAGTACGAGATAAAATCCAAAACATTCTTGCTTATATGAAGAAAACCCAGGAAGTTTCAAGTTCTTCTAGTAGCTAGGATCTTGCAAGAGACTACCATGTGCCTTGACTCTTTAATTCCTATATAAATAGAACACTGTCAAAAGATTATAGAATTATACTCAACTAGAAATCACAATGCTCTTTATTACAGATTTTAAAAAATCATGCACTTATATTTCAAACAATATTTCACAGTCTTATCAAGTAACCTGTGCCATTACTATATCTCCAGAACACAACAGTTTGAACAAATATTTTAATACTCTGAATGTACTATTACTTGGTTAAATTAACCAAGATAATGTGTCAAATAATGAAGATGAGCATTTAATTTGCAAAGGGAGCTAAGCTAAAAGTAATGCAATTTATTCTTGCCTTAGAGGATGTTGAAGGAAAGGGGAAGAATTTAACCTTTTTATAACACTTAGAGTACAACACAGAAAGATCTTCCTAGGAGGTTTATCACTGACAGCTTCAATCCTGCATAATATTAAGCTTGCCTGGACTAATCTCATGACAGAATTTTTTTTTTTTTGTATACTGACAGGATATTCTAACAATGCAGTTACAATTCTACCAACTTTAAAAATCGGTCTGAAAACTTTTAGACTAATGAGTCATGAATAAATATAGTTCTTACTTTAAGACGTTTTGTATATAATTATAAGCTTCAAAATAACATATGGCAAGTCTTATTTGGGAAAAAAAAATTAGCTTTCACATCTAAAAGAGATTCTCCTTCGTGCTTCTGTGAAGCTAAGCTTAGTATCGTATGACAAAAAAGCAACTAACATAGGGGATAAGTAAATTAAAACTATCGCTGAGTACTGCCACCTATACACTTGGAAGAGGACGAAAAGAAAATGCAGGTAAAAATCCCATTATTTTCAAATCATTAAGTCTTGTCATCAGCTCTCCACCTTTGTACTTGCTTCATCTAGTGCCACTAAGCTCAGGTCAAATGGATAGCTAACCCTATGCTCAACAGCAGCCAAAACCAGATATCTAGGAAGAGATAGTAAGACCTGAACAAGCAAATCTGATCCTTCACCCAAGCACTTGCTCACCCTCCCATCATTTTTAGCTCAAGAACTTCCTTAGCTGGATTTGGTATCCACTAACCTAGGAAGGCTTTTGCTTCCACCAAACTGCCCAGTTTTCCACTAAGACTGTGATTTTTTTTTTTTTTTAAACATCCACAACACCCTGTGGTAAAGTATTCCACCACTTAACTGCATTCCACTGAAGAAAAACTTTATTTTGTTTAATGCAGTTTTCAGCTGCTAGGTTCATTCGATGCTGCCAGTTCATCTACTGGAAGTGAATATTGTAAAGGGAAGACAAAACAACACTCATCTAGTTTCATAAGCTCTGATCTGCATAAAATATGATAGGCTTCAACATTTTTTTTCCTCTTCTCTGTCCATAGCAAGATTGAAGCTTTTCTCAAAACGAGAAAATCAAGACCTTCATTGAAAGCAGTAAGAGACAAAACTTCTATAATTCGTCTTGAATTCTCAGAAATTTGGGTGCAATTTAATGAGAAAATCAAGCTTAATTAGCACTTTTTGCCTTCAGGAAGGCCATCTGCTTTCTCTCCTAGTCCTCACTGCGCAGTCCTCTGTTCCCTTGTGCTGGTTCTGGTGCTCATCTTGTACATTAGTGAGCTGATTCCAGAACAGAAAAGTCTCCACTCTATTACTGGGTGACTTTTCTCTCAACTTGTAGAGCTGAGATTTGAAAAACACTAATGCCAGCTCAAGAAGCAATAAGATTGCATAGCCAAGAACGGGGAGAAGGATTTGGACAACTTCTTTGCAGCAGTGAACTGCTGCATCAATTCAGTTTTCTCAAAAACTCAACTGCAACGGTAGTCATTACATAGCTGGTGGCCTATGTGGCATTAGGTAACATTAGTTATATTTTGTGGCAAGCAATAATTAAAATTTCTTAATCTGCACCACAACATACACTGATTTATACATTTCATGTGAAATTCAGTATTTTCTAAGATTTAGTGAGACAGCAATGCCCCTCTCTAACGATGGATAAAATGCAGAAATAAAACCGAGCCTTACAGTAACAATGAGCTGTAATAAGAGCAATTATCTTGCTCACTGGCTAACAGAAAATGCAGTTCAGCCTCTCGTGAAGGTTCATATGAGCCCTACACCAACAAAAGAAAACACTATGTAATCCCAATAGTGGCTAAAACAGTATCCAAATAAGTTCACCTCAAATCTCACTGTTAGATTTTTTACTACTGAGGATAATTCAAAATATTTTAACAAAAATTCTAGATACAATACAGACCAAATTCAAAAAAGAAAATCTTAGGAAAATTTTCAAAGTCCTAAAATTTACTAGATACTCTGCTTCCAAACAGCATTTGGCAGTATTCTGCTTGGGGGCTCAGCCTCTCCATACAGTTTTGATCCACCTCCAGTAATTTCTGAAACAGACAACAGTCTACTCTGAAGGCTATTCGAAGTGAAGGGGTCTGAGAGTTATACTTCTTCAAGTTTAAAAAACGATGAAAACAACAGTTATTTGACAACTGAGCAACACATAGCAGAATATGGTTTAAAGTATCTATATATTCTATACTAACCAATAAGAAGAAGGGTTCCCACAGCTACGCCTCCACCTGGAAAGAAAACAAAATGAAGGATAAAGTAAGAGTACATTTTAATACTATGTTAGAGAACAATTAAGTTTTCTTAGTTTATAAGCCAAAGAAAGGTGATAACAGGGAATTTAAAAATATAAAAGTGAACAACATTTTAATTACCTTTGCAATACTTCCTACAATTCTCTATTATGAAATAATTATACATTACATGTAATTATGTATTACACGTTACAATTACTTTTACAAGATACTGTACTATCATCATTGTGGTAAAAAGATCCTGCAGAGCTCTACACAACTACGCTTAAGTACTACAATAGTGATGTATGGCCTAAACCAGTGAATTTTTACTTGGATGAATCAAGTGAGTAAACATTCTCCAAATTAAATCTGTGTTGATAACTACAAAGTGATGTTCCTTTGTATCAAGAAGCATGCATGCAAAGTGAGCTACTAAGAGGCTAGCAAACTTGCAGACGGGTCAATCAGGCAAGATCCTGGCTCCACTGGTTTTCATCTTATTATTGAAAACAGACATGACAATAAGGCATGTAGGATTCCACCCAGTGAAACCTGCACTGACAGATCATAAACATCATAACTTAGATCTGAAGAAAACATACTATTAAAGACTTCTACGGTATGTCTTAGATATAAAAACAACTCTACGAATGCAGTTGATTGAAATATTTGTTCAAAATGGAAAATAAATTTTGACAGATTTATACATTGCCACTTTTTTTTGCTTAAACAATTACAATCAATGCTTATGTTCTAATCACAAACGACTGAACAAATGATAGGTAGAATACTCCCAATATGTTTTAATACATGGATTCTTATCCCATTGATCTCAACAGTGTGGAGGACCAGAAAAAAAACTATCTATTAACTCCCATTCCAACTGCTTTATGTCCTTCTCAGAGAGACAGCAAGCATAATTATGTAAAGTCAGTTTAAATGGCTGCTGTAAGAAGGAATTTAAACAAAGACAGTAAAGAGGAATTCATATTTTATTTTAGATGAAGAATAATCTGTTCTATAAACTGAATTCCATGACTGAAAATAGTGGAATAACTCAAAATCAGGCTACAACTATTCTATTGTACAATCACGTAAGACTGTGGCAGGAAATCTCAAAATCCCTGGAAGTGTTCAGATGGCCATATGTAACTAGCCTGGTGCAGTGAGGAAACTGCAGCACGTCTCCTGCAATTACATACTGCTTTAAAAGCACTTTAGGAGCAAACTGAACCACATCAGCATAATACCCAAAGCTCTTGATAAAAGAGGTCAATGCCATACTACATAGATGAACTCTTGTGAACAGGATAATTCAGTCTATCAATATAAGAGCTCATTAAACTTCAGTTGAAATTGATTCCAATAGGGACCAGATCAATTTATTAATCTTTAGCTCTGCTGGTGGGTTTACAATGTCTGTGGCACCTGTAATGTTGATACATAACCAGAAGGAAAAGAAAAAGCAAATTTCTCTCCCAAAGACCAAATAATGCTCACACTGTTGCATAATAACACCTGAATTGAAATGACAACAGAATCACTTTGTTGTCACGATGCACCAGAATTTTTTGCATCACAGTGCAAATGTTTGGTCAGCTACTGATTTCATAGCTGTAGTTCAGCACATCACATTAAGCTGGGCTCCTGAGCCAAGATGTACAAACACCTCAATACTTACAGCAATCTTATTAAGCAATTGAGCATTTCCTATGTACTTAAACCCCCTCAGCTATAAGTACTGTTTCTTGGAAAGTGAGAATCACTCATGAAATCACCAAGTTCTAATCCACCAATATTTGTTTAATTTTATTTGTTTGAGAGAGAAATGCAAATGAACCCAAAATATATACTATGAAGAAAAGGAGAAAAAAAGACCAAAATCACTAATCATAAAGTGGTTAATACAAAGTATGCTTCCAATATTCACCACATTCAATCGTTCAGGGAGATAAAACACACAGGTTACTAACAACAGCTGTTTAAAACCAGCACATGTTCTATAATGTACACAGAAAAAACCAGCACCAAATTAAGAGATTATATAAAATCATAGCCGGACATAGAAAAGATGATCAAAATGGCCATAAGTAACGCACGACATCAAGGACTTAAAAATTCTGTTATAAAAACCTCACTTGTGGCCACCACAGAAAGAGTGCCTTCCGCTTTTAAACTGCTTGCACAAGAAAGGATTTGTTTGTCAAACAGTATGCCAGTGCAGTAAAAATTCTCACAAGCTGTATTCTCAGATCATCAATTGCACCGCCTGCTTCTATAAGCCAGAGTCGTAACATATGTGCGCATAACCTGGTTGCTAAAGGCAAACTCGGGTCAGAGGATTCACTTTACATTATCAGATGTAGTGAACAGTTTAAACAAGTGTATTCTATTAGATGGAAAGAAAAGCTATTGCAGTCACCATGACTACATATACATATTATAATAAGCAACAATAAGAGTAAATTAAACAAAAAAACAGGCAACAGGAAAAAGTAGCAGGAATGTTGATAGAATCAAAAGGAAGAGGTAAAAACTCCCAGCTTCCTAAGAAAACTGCTGTGAACTTGTAATTCTTTCTTATTTCGCTAGTTTAATTTTTCTCTGCCGGTATCTAAGGCCATTCTACATGTAAACAACTAAGTAAAACTGAAAACTTTCTGCATTGCTACGTATAGCAGTGAGATTTAAGACATTAGAGACAGAAACACAACCAGCTTTGCAACTTGAGAAGTGGTCCAATTATTTTCAAAGCATATCTGTCACCTTTTTCACGCAGCTTGAAAGAAAACATTCAATACCAAGCATGTGATGGTAATACGACACAATAGGTACAGCCCGTTACAGCCCCTTACAGAGACCTGCTTTGGCACAAATGAGGCATATATGGTCTACAAACCTTGAAAGTAAACTTGAATATAAATCCTGGAGAAGCAAGAAGGACCTTAATGGTAACATGGAACTGAAATTCAGCATGTATCTATGACCTCTTTTTGTAAAGAAACACATTTATAAGGAAGAGCTGGCTATCAACAATACTGTAACAAATCAGCCAGTAGCAGTAGGGTAAAAGAAATTCCTCCAAGTATCCTCTGCCTTTTCCACTCTCCAAAAGTTTCTAGTTAAATCTGTGGAATAACACTATGCTTTCTCTCCCTCACAGTTATTCATAAGCTGTATCTTCATGCCTGGCAAACAATACCATATCTGAGCTGCTGCTTTCAGACAAAGCAAACTCAAATCCACGCTCAAAGTGTCAGAACAACAAGACCATGCCTGGTGACTGTTAAAAAATGTGTCTTTCTAAGACAAATACCAAACTAAACCATTTTATAGTAATTTCTATTAAGTATTTTTTACAGTCAACTATTTAACTGCTAGTGGGCAAGATGAAAGAAAAAAACAGCGTTCTTTAAGAAGCACGTAAACAGCATTCTGCAAAGCATTTATGAAGCATTTCCATACACACACACAAGGAGGACACAAAGGAGACCAAGTACAATACTTGTACAGTCACCAGCATAGCGGGCTGCATGGGCTGCATCAACAGAAGCTCAGCTAGTTGGTTAAGGGATGTGACTACTGCCCTTGACTCAGCACTCATTGGATCACATCCAGAATACAACCTCCAGCATTGGACTGGTTTCTCCATTGTGAAATATCTGCCGCTGCAGATTTTTGAGACTCAACTAGACAAAGCCCTGAACAACCAACTCTGAAATCAGTGCTGAGCCTGCTTTAAGATTGCAGTAGATGAATTCCTAAGGTCCTTCACTCCTCAGTCTCCCAAAATAAGGGTTCTGCACAGGTCCACCTAGCTCAGTGGTCTGTACAACAATGCCTAATACCTGGTATCAATGGAAATTTTATTATGGCACAGTATGTTTGGCACGAGTCTTTCCAGGCCTACCCACTCAGCCTCCAGAAATCAGTGACGTAAGAGCTAGAAGGTTATCAAGGACTTAACATACGAATGAAGAGTCTTCCAGTTTTTCGGAAAACAACCCAAACCATTATTTTAGAAGCATTTTCAAAAGTTGCTGTTTCTAAGGTTGAAGAACTTTTTCTTGAAGTTCAAGCATAAAACTTGTTAGGGTCAGGAAATTACTGAGCATTTAACAGATAAGGAAAAGGTACTTTAGAAGGGATCCTGGGCTTACTGGAAGAAGTGTCCCCCGTTTCCATAACAAACCACTAATTCTGTTAGCAAGTGCCTGGACATTTAGGTGATTGCCACCATGGGAACTGTATACATCTTCTGACCCATGCTGTGCAAAATCCACTGTTTACAAAAGGGAATATGAAGAACTGGAATATTCAATGCAAATCTTGTATTTGCACAATCAAAGGGTTTCACAAATTACAATCACTTAATGAAATACTTCTGTCTCAAGGAGGAAGAGCTTTCTCCACAAGGATGCCAATCTCTGATGAAAGTGCAAGTGTTCCCTACCAAACAGACAGACACACACAAAGATATAGAAGCTGGGATTCTTCTTAAGATACATAGGCTGAAAAAACTTCTTCATAAAATGGATACAATTTTTATATTATCATTACTCACATAGAATATTCTTAGAAAGAATAGTGGTATATTCCTATATTCCATGCAGTTCTGCAGGAATGAATGAAGAAAGGCAAGCCTTCCACACCTAAACATGGGCCCATTTATGTACACTGAAGATGTACTGCAGCTGTGTCAGTAGTTAGTAGAAGGATCACACAATCCTGTGTGATAAAACAGATAAAACCTGCTGTTTATAGCTGTGAAATGAATTAGTTCCCAGTTACAGAACCACAGAATGATTTGGGTTGGAAGGGACCTTAAAGATAATCCAGCTCCAATCCCCCTGCCATGGGCAGGGACACTTTCCACTAGATCAGGTTGCTCAAATCCAAGTAAATGTTGCTAGTTCATGCCATAAATGACAACATAGCAATAGTCACAATGGATCAGGCCAAAGAACTACCTAGCACCTTGACACGGACAAAAGGCAAAAGGAGACTCACAGACAGCAAGAGCAGCATCACGCCAGTGTCACTTATCCAAATGGGGCATTTATGACAATGTCCAGTGGTGAGCGAGACAGAAAAGACACACTGAGAGTCCAACCTTATGGTCAAACACATCCTAAAACCTGTCATACTTAATCACATAATGGTTTGGGTTGGAATGGAACTTAAAAGATCATCCAGACCCAGGACACCTCCCCCCAGACCAAGCTGATCAATACCCTATCCAACCTGTCCTTGAACACTTCCAGGGAGAGGGCATCCATTACTTCTTTGGGCAACCTCTGCCAGTGCCTCATCATCCTCATTGTGAAGAATTTCTTCCTAATGCCTAATAGAAATCTTCCCCCCTCCTATTTAAAGCCACACTCCCTCGTCCTATTACTCCATGCCCTTGTAAAAAGTCCCTCTCCAGCTTTTTAAGAACCAGAACTACACCACGTTCAACCCCAAGTTAATTCACCAATCATGTTATTCAAATCTGAAAACTACAGACCTTTTAATGTGACAGCTTGAAACATGACAGCAAAGTAAATGTACAGAATCACTTTCCACTCCAGAAGGGTCATGGAAAAAGACTGAGCATCCTCTACACCCCATTGCCAGCAAGCGCCTTCCCTCATTCAAGGCCAAGTTGGATGGGACTCTCAGCAACTTGGTTGAGTAGAAGATGTCCGTGCTCACTGCAAGGGGGTCAGACCAGAGGGCCTTCATGGTCCCTTCCAACTCAAACCATTCTCTGACTCTATGAAATGGATTTAAATGAGCTGTGAAGAGCAATCGTCCTTCCGACTGCAAAGCTACAGCTTTTGGTAGGTGGGAAACAGATCCTGCTTTGCCCTCTGCCCTCTATCCTTTCTCCAATCCCAGGAACGCAGGGAGGGAGGAAAAGCCTGTGGGAGCTGCTGCAGGTTACGGGAGGTAAATCATAGAATAGTTTGGGTCGGAAAGGACCTTAAAGATCATGCAGTTCCAACCCTCCGCCATGGGCAGGGACACTTCCCACCAGACCAGGCTGCCCAAAGGCCCATCCAACCTGGCTCTGAAACACCTTCAGGGATGGGGCAGCCACAGCTTCCCTTGGGCAACCTGTGTCAGAGCCTCACTACCCTCAGCGTGAAGAAATTCCTCCTTACGCCTAGTCTAAACCTGCCCCTCTCCAGTTTATGCCCACCGCCGCTCGCCCTATCGCCGCAAGCCCTTACAAGCAGCCCCTCCCCGGCCCCCCCGCAGCTCCTCCGGGTGCCGGCAGGTCGCTGCGCCACGGGCAGGGCGGCCCCGCTCCGCTCCTCACGCACCTAGCACCGAGTCCAGGGCGGGGAGCCCGCAGGAGAGCAGCAGCTGCCCGTGGCGAGGAGACGGCCGAGTGCCCCGCAGGGCAGCCAGGCGGCCACCGGCCCTGCGCTGGAAGCTGGTGGCCATCGCGGGGACGCCGGGAAGGAGCCGGGGCCCGCGCCCCGCCAATGGGAGAGCGGCGCGGGGGGCGAGCCGGCCAATGGGGAGACGCCTTGTTCGCACGTCCCGGGCTGCGGGTGGGGGGGCGGTGAGAGCGGCGGCCGGAGCGGGGCGAGCGGGGCGGTGAGCGCTGAGCGGGGATGATGGGTCCGGGGCTCTGGCTGGGAGTGCCGGGAATCCAGGTGGAGCTGCGGGTCTGGGGTTCCTTGAGCTCTGGCGGGGGCCGGGAAGGGGCCTGGGGTTCCTGGAGCTCCGGCAGGGTCTTGAGGGGGTTCCTGGTGTCCTGGAGCTCCGGCAGGGTCTTGAGGGGGTTCCTGGTGTCCTGGAGCTCTGACCGGGTCTTGAGGGGGTTCCTGGTGTCCTGGAGCTTTGACCAGGTCTTGAGGGGGTCCGAGGGTCCTGGAGCGCCGGCAGGGGCTGGGATGAGGTCTGGGGGTCCCAGCCGGGGCTAAGTGGGAGGTCTGTAGCTCCTGGAATCCCAGACGGGGCTGGGATGGGGTCCGGTGATCCCGGTGCTCTGGCGGGGATTGGATTGGGGGTGATTCGGGAGTCCCGGGGCTGGGCTGGGGTCCTGGAGCTCCGACGGGTTCTTGAGGGGGGCCGGGGTTCCTAGGGCTCCAGTGGGGCTTGTTTGGGGGGGGGGGGGGGGGTGGTGAGTCCGGGCCGGGGACTTGGGGCTCTGACCGGGCTGAGGGCCCAGAGATCCCGGGGGTTTGGCCGGGGCTGAGCGGGACCGGCGGGAGGAGGCGCGGGGCCGGTGACTCGGGAACTGTCTTTTTTCCCTCTCGGGGGCCTGGGTGCACGGGAGGTTAGTAAAGGCTGAAGCGGAGTGAGATGAAAAGGGAGAGGCTGGCCCGGGGTGACCCGCCAAGAGCTTCACTGTGTGCGCCTGGAAGGAAAAACTGTTTGTAAACCATCCTTGTTTAGTAATGGCGTTTAAGTAACTCTGTAGCAAGGTCTGTAAGTGTGCTTGGGAGTCGCTCTGTGGTTTGTAAATAGCCGCACATCTGTAATAAATCTTTGATTTAAGATCTTCTATCAGTAGGATGGCTCTGGACCAGAGCTGGGGTTGTTTAGCCTGGAGAAGAGGAGGGTGAGGGGAGACCTCATTGCTCTCTACAACTACCTGAAAGGAGGTTGTGGAGAGGAGGGAGCTGGCCTCTTCTCCCAAGTGACAGGGGACAGGATGAGAGGGAATGGCCTCAAGCTCCGCCAGGAGCTTGGAGGCTGGACATTAGGAAAAAAATGTTCACAGAAAGGGTGATTGGGCACTGGCAGAGGCTGCCCAGGGAGGTAGTTGAGGCACCTTCCCTGGAGGCATTCAAGGCATGGGTGGATGAGGTGCTGAGGGACGTGGTTTAGTGATTGATAGGAATGGTTGGGCTCGATTATCCGGTGGGTCTCTTCCTACCTGGTTATTCTGTGATTCTGTGATAAGCCAAGGGCTATAGAAGAAATCATTGCTTTATGTGTGAAGTGTAACTTGTGTGTTTCATTAGCATGTATTGATGAATTGCTAATAACACAGAAAGTTATTCTGCATGTTTTGGAAGATTGGCATGTCCTTTGATCTTTATTAGCTGTTTATGGACAGCTTCCAGTACCTGAAGGGGCTATAGGAAAGATGGGGAGGGGCTGTTTACGAAGGCTTGTAGCGATAGGACTAGGGGCAATGGGTATAATCTGGAGAGGGGCAGATTTGGACTAGACATAAGGAGAAATTTCTTCACTGTGAGAGTGTTGAGGCAGTGGAACAGGTTGCCTAGGCACGCTGAAGATGCCCCATCCCTGGAGGTGTTCAAGACCAGGTTGGATGGACCTTGGGCAGCCTGGTCTGGTGGGAGGTGTCCCTGCCCATGGCAGGGGGCTTGGAACTGGATGATCTTTAAGATCGCTTCCAACCCAAACTATTCTGTGATTCTATGGTCGGCCCATGGCCTTGAACATGGCAGTAACCACCCACCCTAAACTGAGTGTATGTAAAAAGTTGTGGGTATCTGAATTCAGTGTTTCCTTTTCTTTTCCTGATAGTTACAAAGAAATTAAAGTGCTTCTTGTCTCCATAAAAACTTATGGTATGGTTATTTTGTAAACCAACGCTTTACAGGACCCTGAATTTAGGCAAGATCACTGTGAGCACATAGAAGAGCCACTGTCACAAGAATTTTTTAATAATTTTTAATCTGTTGGTATTTTGGATGCACCAAAAGCTACCTGAAGACACTTCTACGTAGCAGGATGTACTAATGAGGCTCTAATGTCATAATTCTCCACTCTCCGTCTTCCATTTCAATGAATGATTTTTGTTACTGTTCTAAATCATGGTTTTTTTGGACACCTGTGGTCATTGACCCTGTCCCATTTTTAATTGAGGAGAAAAAAATACTCTTATTAGATATGAACAGCAAGAGCAACAATATATTAACAGTATTGAACTTTGACATTTTGCCTTCATATCACATTCATAGAATCATAGAATAACGAGGCCGGAAGAGACCCACTGGATCATCGAGTCCAACCATTCTCATCAAACACTAAACCATGCCCCTTAGCACCTCGTCCATCTGTGCCTTAAACACCTCCAGGGAAGGTGACTCAACCACCTCCCTGGGCAGCCTGTTCCAGTGCCCAATGACCCTTTCTCTGAAAAATTTTTTCCTAATGTCCAGCCTCCAAGCTCAGAAGCATGAAGTTTCAGTATTAGGTCTTCCTACCTGGTGAAATTACATTTATTTTGCTGCCTGCCAAGCTTCTTTATATGTTAAGGAGTGGACTGATTAGATCTTTATCATAAATATCAAGAGTTTGTCTTAATGACAAACTGTGAAATAGTGAATAACAGGAATTTAACTTTAAATGTAGATTGTTGTCCAGTGGAAATTAGAAGAGGGGAAAAAACCCAATAATCAAAGGACACACTTGAAAATATGGCAGTAAGTAAATGTTATTTCTGTTGGATCTGATTGATTTGTGAGTATCTGGAAGAGGAAATACTTTAACAAAGTAAAAGAATTGTGAATTATACTTCATGGTTTTAAGAGTTCAAGAATCCATTATTGTCAGTGGGAACCTGTGATGCGATTTCTGTATAATTGAGAAGACTGCAAAACCCATCACACCAGCTCTTCCATTTGTCACTGTACTATTATTACAGTGTACAGATACTGAAATATTTCATACATAAGTATTTGAAGATGTGTGTACCACTTAAAAAATACATCTCTATAGACAACTTTATAGAGCGCTTGTAATGCAAAGAGGTTGTCTTTGATGTCATTATTTCCCATTAGAAAAAGAGTCAAATTATATCCCATATGTCTTTCGTCTCAGTGATGTCTCGCAGTCCCCATTCCAAGCAGTGCAGTTCTGCTACTTCAATGACAAAGTATTTCCTTGCTTGTTTTTTAAATAAAGCATACTAATACAGGTTATTTTAACTTCACACAATAAATGTAAATATATACCCAGGGCTGAGCCTCCTCTTTTTTGTTTTGTCCACTTTCTCTTAAGAGTTAGATTTATACTTTTTTTTTTTTCCCCTCATTTCCATCCTGGGCAATTAAAATTGGAGGCTAAATAATTCTTTTTTTTTTTTTCTGAAAACATTTTGCAATTGAGAATACTTGTACTGTGGTCCGGCCATTTTTAGAATTTCTTGCCTGAAGTGCAAGTTTACTGGAAATCTTTATGTCTCTGCAGCTGGTCTAATAGTCAGTGTTGTTAGAAGAGGAAGTCTTGTTTCCTTTTCTTCCTCTGCTTCCAGTGATTCAGTCCAGCAAACCCTGGTGCTTGTCAGATCCTTTCTTGAACTGATTCAGCTCAATGATCTGACTTGGAATTGTCTATTGACTTTCGCAACAGGTTAATTTTGTGTTATGTTGCTGAGTTGATGCAATAAGGAAAAGGGCACGTATACACAGCAGGGAGGAGGCAATGCAGCCTTCCACCTGTTGCTGTCGGTGAACTGTTAATTCACTTCACCCCATGAACCTTGCAGCTATTTCAGAATTTTATGTATTTTTAAATAAAGTGAAGTTTTTGTAATAAATTTTGTGTGTTCACATAATCTAAATTATTGAGTAACTCTTACATTTTAACTTAAAACAGGAGAGACCATTTTGGATATTACAGAAAGTGGCGAAAAGTAGAAATAGTTTTAATGTAAGAACTGAACTTTAAAGTACTGTGGTAGTTGTTTGTGATGCTCATTTTTCCTCTGTCATGTTTTAAGATGATGGGTACAGTTAAAATTCTACCAATTTAGAAAGCTATTTTTAAAATATTTTTTTTTGAAATATGTAACTTTAATATAATAAAACTTTACAAGTCAATATGTGCTTGTGAAAGCGCCATTTACAGCACCTGACTTTACCTGTATTTTGTTTCAAATAGAGAAGAAAGTCAATATTGTTTCATTTTCAGGAACAATAATAGCTTTTTCACTCTCTTTGATACTAAGTTTGCCACGTTCACATGTCTGCTTTCCAAAATCTGAATTTCCAGTGATTGTAAAAGAACCCACTTGCAGCTGCCAGATCAGAAAGCAAGACTGCAGGAACTGTAACAACTCTGGGTATTATGATATAACCCCCCCCTCATCTTAAATACACATTAGAAGGTAGATAAGTCCTGTTATTCCTGCTCTAGAGGTGGAATTGAAATGTAGAGCAATGTGGAGAAAATTGCAAGTGATCAGGAAATGTCTAGGCAAGTTATTTCTTGTCTAGTGCACTATGGAAAGTGAGCATGGCTCGCTGTAAGGTGGAGATGGTTAAACCTTTGTGTCTAGATTGGAGTGTCTTAAACTGTAGCATAACTGACTCTTTGTTCTCACTGCTTGCATATTGTCGTGTAGTCCTGATCAAATGTTTATATCGGTTTTAACTGCAAATCCTAACTCTAGTATGAAGAAATCAAGCTCTATATTTTCCATTGCTTGTAAACTTGCTGATCCAATTCAACTACTTGCCTGTGCCCAATGCAGATTCTAAGATGGATTAAGAGGATTTTGGGTGAGAATTCCCTAAGGAAAAAAATGGAAGGAGTGCAATGAGTAAGTGAGAGAGCAGTCAAAACATTTGGGAAAAGGTATGCTTGGAATTTAATCTGCAAGTATGTTTGTCATTTTTCTTCACAAGCTGTGGCCTACAGACTTGGTGAAATCTTAGTGTCCCCAAAACCAGCAGTACTTTTTAAAGTGTACTTCACATATTTTGTCCTTGATGGGAGGAAGCTTGCGTGTCGTGGCTGTTGTTGCCACTTTTCGTTGTTTATTGCGTGCAGCCTACGTGCGTTGCAGATGTAAACGCTTTGGATGTTCAGTGAATGGAAGCTGAGGCTGTATTGTTTGAGCAGTGTTTGTCAACAAGATGATGTTATTGATGTACATGTTGTTTTCCTTGATTTCAAATTAATGTTTTTGCTATGTTTTAATTGTGCCTCATAAGATTCAGCATATGCTCTTGTCCTTCTGTGGCAATGAGCAAAATGCTCTCTAGTTTGGAATAAAACATGAGTGCATTTTCTTGCAAACCCATATGTCTGCCTGATCAGTTCTCAGTGATATTTTTCTATTGGTTTTATGTATGGGCTAGAGAACTAGAAATCTGCATCCTAGTGGCAGTTCTTATTGATAATCTTATTAGCACTTGCTGTTACATCGCCAAGCTGCTTCCCTCATCAGTTCTGGAATGTGATGGTATTAGACTGTACTGATTAAACTTTTATAGTCACCAAATCAGATTAACTGCCGCGTCACCTGACTAGGTAGGGCTCGCAGTCATGTGATCCCGCGCCCTGCTGGGCGCCTGCTGGGCGCTGAAACAAGGTAGTTTGCTTTTGAGATGTTCTTAAGTATCTAACAGCATGGGTCTTGGATTATGGCTGCAAAGAAGATGGCTTCATTTTCCTGATCTTTGAACTAGCTAGAATGGAATAAGTCTAAAAGTGCAGGATCTTCAGGCCATGAGCCAACAACTGGAAAGAATGTTTAATCCTGGAAGTTCTGACACCAAAAGACCTGTTTTTTTTTTTTTTTCAATATGAGAAAGCTTAAAGACTGCTTATCCACTCAGTCTCTGAAAATGTGAGGATTAGTGGGAGGGTTTAAGACATACCAGATACATGATATTGTATAAAGCGTGATATGTTTTTCTTCAGAAAGCCTCTGGATGTTATTTAGGTGCATCCCTGTGGGTATACTGAATAACAGTGATAAAACATTTAAACCTGTGTCAAATCTAAACAGCTCTTTTAAAATAGAATTAAATAAGTTAGGAGGTCTAAGTTAAAGTGGTATGTTCTGAAGACCATAGTTTACTAACTCATGAAGTTATTTAATGCTTCTTTTATTCAGATAGTAAAAATGTACAGTGTAATATTACTGAAACTTGAAGGTGAGATGAGTTGATTGTACTTTCTCAATAAGCATTATACAGATTAATGGTATATTTAATAGAGATAGTTTTTCTTCTGTTTACCATTAAAAGAGGAGTTAACTTTTTTTTTTTTAGAAATAATCATACTTATATAAAAATATTTGTAAGACAGAACTAAAAGCAAATGGGAAAAACCCACAACCTGACAACTAGAAATACAGGAGTATTTTTATTATGGCTTTTGATATTCTGTAATGTTTTCCCTACTGGGTTACATGTCCATGTAAAGCTGACTTCAGGATTAAAAACTAGAAATTAAGACAAATGGACTCTAGCCTTTTCAGATGCTTAACACATGGAAATCCGTCTCCTGTGAGAACAAATGTCTGTCTTCAAAGAATAAAAGTTTGTCATGTCAGTGTGTTAGTGGAAGAGGTGAAGAGTAAACTTTGTGTTTCAAATGGAAAACTGTAATTTAAATGCTTTTATATTTTGAGTTTTGGGTTTGCCTTCCAGTTGTATCTGATTGCACATATTTCATTAAACAGGCTTTTCTAAAGCCAAGTAAATAATGTAGGTCATTATGATTTATGAAAAGGAAAGGTTAATCACTGTGACTTTTAAAATATAATTTATATTAGTGCAGTTTGTGCAAAAGTAAAAGATAGCTTGTATTATGTGTGCTTTTAGAGCCTAAGTTTCACTGAATATCTGTGAAATTATATATATTATGGAAATTAATTTGTAGTTGCTGTAGCATATTTTCCTCATATGCTGGTGTTAAAAAGACATTATTCCAAATAACCATTTTAAGCCTATGACAAACTTACAATATCAGCAGATGCTGGAAGACCAGCAATGTTTGCCCCTCACCTATGTTGTGGGTTTTTATAAGAGGTTCTTTTTTTTGGCAGTAGTTTCTGAATTTAAAAATAAAGAATACCTGGGTTGTAATCTTCTAGTTGCACAGCCCACCTCTCTGACCTCCTCTCTTACATAAAGGAAAGCTTATTAATTATTCTTACAGGTGACTTCTGATGTGTAGAATCTATTGCTGACATTTTTCCGATTAGCTTTTAACTGGCTCTGGCTTCTGTTGAAGTGCTGACGTGTGAGCTAGGTGAGGTTCAGAAAGTTCCTCCTCTGGGCTAGAACTATGGACTGACAGCTAACTGAGAATAGATCCCAAAACCTCAATGCTTGCAAAGTTGGGAATCTCTACCAGTGTGCTTGCATGTGAGGATGTAACTTCTTGGCGAGTCCCAGAGACTTGTAACTTCAGCTTTCCAGTGTCCTGGCAAACAGTGTATTCTGATCATTGTAGCTTCCATAGATACTCCAGCCAGTATCCTCTAACAGGCAGTTTTGCCCCCCTTCTTGCCCATTCTGTCTTAGATTTATGAACTACTCAATCTTTGCATGTCCGATAGAGACAGGCAAAGGAGCAGCGGTTGAACTGATATGAGTACAGGTGTTTTCAAAGAAGCCAGGTGTAATTCATCTAGCGCTGTGAACAGTGATACAGCTACTGATCCAGCTCAGGGTAATGCTAGTTTGGACTTTCCCAAGTGATGTTGTTGGTCAGCAACTCCACAAAAGTGGACAACCCTCAGGTTTCACTCTGGAAGAGATCCCACAGACTCATAGGAATATTCAGTGGATTTCCATCTAGTTTCACAGCACCATGACCATACAAACATGGGGGAGGGGCTAATTCTGCTTCCTTTAAATACAATTTTATGTTTGAAAAAGCTGTTGCACACTCCTGGAGCTACACCTTTCCACCATTTCTCTGTATCAGCTGTGCTTCCATTGTTTTAAGAAGTGTGAAGCAGCACTTGCTATTGCAAAGCTGCAAGGTTTTTCTTTAAATAGAATTTTTAACTTTTCTGGAATAAAAGACCTAAAATTCACAAACATTAAATTGTAGGGAGCTCATCAGTCTTCTCAGCACGTACAACAATATTTGTAAAAGGAGCTATGTGACCAGTCACTGTTTTGCCTTTTAAAAAGGCAGTGTATAATGAAAGAAAGGGCAAGCCAAATCAGCAAATTTTAGAGAAGATAAAATCTTATCTCTTATTAAAAACTTAAACTGTTTTTAAGAAAGCAATTCAGCCGGAGAAGCTTGATGTTAGTGAAGTTATACAAGTTCTGTAGTTGTTTTCCATTTTACAAGTACTTGTGTCCTCATTTGAAATTTGGATTTGGGGTGACTGTCTCTGGTAAAATAAGCCTTATAAGCACTTTTTGGTGATCTGTTTGGTATCCGTGATAATGCAGCCTGTGGGGCCGAGTGTGCTCACTGCCTTACAGGTACATTACACCTCAGCATATGACCACTTGCTAATTTGGAAGAAGGCACCTCTACTTATTTGCTTCACTAAGTAGTCAGTTTTCTCACTTAGTATTGTGTCAGCTGTGTCTTTTACTTTAAACCATCAAATTAAATAGTAGTTTATGCTGGCTTTTTATTTTAGTTCATGCATTTAAAACCTGGAACTCAGATAAAAAGATAGTTTCAGAATAAATTCAGTGTATTATTTATGAGTGGAGCAACACATTAGCATTGAGTTCAGAATAGATCATATCGCTTTTATTCCATCTTACAAGCTTAGCAGCACAAACAGAATAATCAACATATTATTTGGCTGTCATCTGCTGAACAGAAACCAGAGATCACAAGGAGGTTTTCCCTAGCTGCAGTGATGGCCTTTTTGTTCCAAGCCCCCATCTGGGAGGGCCATGGTGTGTTATCATATGGAACGCGGGGTTTTCTGTAATCTGCTTAGCTGCACTGCAGTTTGAATCTTTATTCCATGTTTGTGTAATTTATAATTTTAATGAGACCATGGCTCTTGTGGGCTTTGAAATATATTAAAAGCTCTTTTGTGCATATGCTTTTGTTCTTGTTTAATAGGCTCAGTGTATTTAAAACTGATGAATTTTTATTCATGGATTTGGATGTCTGGGGATTAACTCAGACTGAATATCATTGCACTCGCCTATTGATGTTTGGAACTTTTTTTTTAATACTTGTATCTGTAAATGGAGAAGAACTTCCAGAACTTGTGTTTTATACAGAAAACAGCTCGGATACTTGGATATAATTAATAAAATTGTATTAAGCAATGGGAAAAATTGCAGCTTATTTTTACTGCATAAACTCACATGAAATACAATTTATCCTATAAAAAATAGCTGAATTCAGGTGCGTATGTGTTTAGAACTTCGTAACTATAAATCAGTTTGGGAGAGTCATCAAGATTTTTGTAGAATAATAGCAGTGACAAGTGTCTGATTTGCATTTTTCTTCTGTTCATGTAACTTGAAAAATATACTGAGCTCACTTTTGTCTGACTGTTTCCTTTCTCCTGTTTGTAAATGTAGTTTTTAATGCAGAGGATACATGAGATATTTTGTTAGAAGATGATGGTCATAACTGGCAAGTATTGATGAAGGACCTACAGGAACATTCTTTATTATTATTATATTTTGTGATCCTGCTAAAACTGGTCTTGTTTTTTTTTTTTGTTTTGGGGTTTTTTTTGTGTGTGTGTCAAATGTTTAATTGCAGCTTTGTACTGTTTGTGTTGAGGTCTGAAATGTGTGATTTCTGTGTTCATAAACCACTAAGGAGTACTCGTCATTGATGGCTTTCTAATCTGAGACTAACACTGCAGATAAGATTAAGACACTTGTACTTCTTCCTAAACAGTTTTGGTGGTGGTGTACACTAATAGGTTGTGTTGTTTGATGTGGAGTGTATTTTGGTTTTTTGTTTGTGATGGTTTTGTTCTGTTCTTCATGCCAGTATGTTTGTGCTGTTCTTCATGCGCTTTGTAGTGATAAATACATTAAGCAAATAGCCTTTTTACTTGTCAGCGCATAGAGGAATTGTTTACTCCTCTTCTATCCACTGCTTTGAGTAGTATTTCCAAAAATACCTGCATCCTTCTCGAGGGTGAATCAGCATGGGGAAGTACAGGGGATATGAGTCATGGGCAACTTTAATTGCTGTAGGGTTGTAGTTTTTAAGTACCTGATGTGAAAATTGGACTTGTAACTCTTCGTCTTAGCTAATTTTAAAATAGTTTTAAGTGTCTACAGGTCTATATAATAAGAAAGTGATTTAAAAAAAAAATTAAGATAAACACATATAGTTCAGAATACAGTTATTTGACCCTTGTCACATAGACATGGTGTATTTTTCACAGTTGCCAAGAAAGTGCTGTCTGTCGGACCTTTGGTGTTAGTCCTGACTTTGACACCACTACAGAAACTGTTAAGTGAGTATTTCAGCATCCCTCAGAGGCTAAAACTTGGCAGGTACAACCATGCATTTGCCTTGCTGTTTGGAAGTCACTGTTCAGCAGTGGTGAGAGTGTAGAGCTGCAGAGGAAGGTACAAGCCCTGGAATGCACCTGACTGTCAATACAACATTTTATGCAGGGTTGTGGGATTGTTAGGAGTTGTTTCCCGAAGGTAAATAGAACCAGTGAGAACCACCTGAAATCTGTTTTGAAATACTGCTTTCTTATGTAGTCAGTCTCTAGTAGTTTAACACCAGAGGATTGCATTATGTGAATTTATGTTTACAGGATTGAGCTCTTTGTCAGCTTGGAATCAGTAGGTGAAGGAGCACTCGTTGGAGACAAACTGTCAGTGCCTAATGTGGAGCAATAATCTTCTCTTCTAGAATATCACCAAGCTTTTTCAGATTTGCCAGACTGAATCCAGTGTTTGTTCTAGAGAAACCCAACAGGTAGAAATGAAAATCAAATCCTGTGTGATCCTCTGCATGGAAAAACGTTTTGAAACTCTTCCATGTTTTGCGTTAGATTTTTGGAGTCCTCAGGTTATAACTGAAGTATTTAAAACACTTTATAGTTTAATTGTGTATCTGATATGGGAAGAATCGTTTGCAATAAACATGATACACCTTCTTCACTATTCCAGCTCATGTAACATTAACTTTATGCAGAAGTTTCAAAAGAATAGATTAAAGTAAATAACAATTCCAACATAAATATTTAAGCAGTGTACTCAATGTACAGCTTTTTTTTTTTCTTTTATTTTTTTTTTAATGCAATAATTTCAGACTAATTCTTTGGGAAATAGGTGGGGCAAGTCATGGGATTACCTCATGTGAAGAAAGGTTTCTGGTTAGAAGCAGAGAATGTTAAGAGAGGAGTTTCTGTTAGTTTAATAGTTTTTCCTTAGCTATCCCCAAATATTCAGTGAAAATTCAGAATTGGAAGCATTATATAAAGCAAATGTGATTGGAATTTTTTAATTATAGTGATAAATCTATTTAAAATCAAATCCAATAATTTGTTCAGTCACACTTTGATTGGCTGAGACTTTGATTTTCCTGTATTTAAAATTTTGGCACTGCATGTTAAACTATTTTACACAATGACATTGTTTATCTGGAAATGATAAATCTGCTCATTGATTTCCTAATTTTATTATGTGCACAGTTAATTGTAATCCAAGATTACAGCAAACAAAATGTTAATTTCTAGACAACCTCTGTATGTTTCCCCTCAGAGTGTAATTGTAACAGAGGCAGAGAATACAAAGAGAATACCATTTCTACTATCCTCACAGGAGCTGTCAATAAAAGATGTAATAGGGGATTTAGGAATCTGGAAATGGCCAACTAATTTATGTGAATCTATTTTATTTCAGCTAGAAAGACCCAGCTCTGTTTCGTCTGCGCTGCATATTGCGGAGCACAGGCTGTCTATAGAAAACCAGGCGACTGCATATGGATAGTCCCTTGATATCATTCACTTGCTGTGTAATCTTATTATGCAAAGTTCTAATCTTCACCTAGAATGAATGCCTCTGGGTCAGAATATAGTCATATCAGGGTTTTTGAGGTCATGTTTTGTGATCCTTAGCTTATTCTTCTAAGTAGGGCTGGGATTTAAAGAGTATTCCCCAGACACTAGCAGAGATAGATGGCAAAACCTGCTGCCTTTTTGGAAGACAAGACCAACATGAGGTCCCTGGTAGGATTAAACTTGATTTGTAGCTGTAGGATTTTTTAGCAGATGTATTATTGGACAGGGAATAGGGGGCCACCAGCACAGCGAAATTGGATCACGATTGGCATTCTCAGGGAGTCCGCTGGCTGCTAAAACAGCAGCTGCTTGTGGATTTGACTTCTTTCAGGTGAAGCGACTTCCAGTCATTTGGAAAGGATGGGATGAAAAGGAACCTTGGTGATAATTTTGATGTCTGCAAGATTTAGTACCAATGTAATGGGATTATCGGTAACACCTTCACTACAGAAAAAGCCACCTGGCGCTATAACTGGCAGCAACTGAGAACTAATCCTTTCCCATCTCTTGGATGTCATTCATGAGGCTCAAAGTGATTTCTACCCTGCTAGCTGTGATTAATTTTATAAACAAACAAACAAAAAAATCAAATGATGAAGGCATAGGCTACGTAAGGAAAAGAGAACAAAAAATAATAATAATTGCATTCTGCTTTGTTTTTGCTGCAAGGGATAAACTATACAAGTCTTGTAAAATAACCATATTGTATTCTGTGTGATAAATATTGATGTGTAACCTTTTTTTAGTCAATGTCTTTTTTTGGTGTAAAAACAGTGCCTATTTAAGTATAAAATTTTCAGCTACGTACTATATAATAGTAAGTAGTACCTGGAATTAATTACAACAGGTTTTATGCTGTTAGTTCTGCGATAAGAATGTTTATACAACAGAACCATTAAGTTTTCAAGGAGCTTGTGACTTAAATCTTTTGTTTTATTGTGCTTAATGGTCTTCTGCTGTATCTGGTGGAGTTGCCTGCCGACAGCACTTTGTATTAAAATTAATTGTGTTATATGGAAAAATGTTCAGCCGTTTACCTTGTTATGATCAACAATATGGCATTGATTTTTAAAGATGTACTGATAAATGGTTTTCTGAGAAAACAATTACATTACATTGATGATAGAGCAATGGTGAGATAAATATTACCGTGTTTGGGTTTTTTTTAATAAACTAGAGTTATTTCTTTTTTTGACTGGGCTAACTCTTACTACAACCATTTGCTTATTAACTAGAAGCTGATACTTAAAACGGCATGGAAAACTTCAGGATTGTAGTTATTGTATGGAATAAATGTTAGATGTCTATAAATGTGGACTTAATATTAACTTTAGAAGACTGGGACTTCTGTTTTTATCTGGATGGGTTCAAACTGTGCATAACCTAGGTATTATATATATATACATATGTGCGTGTGTGTATGTATATGTATGCCTTAATTTGAAATCAACTTGCTTGAGCAGTAATAAAACAAACTCATATAAGAGGTAAGAGGTTTCTGAATAATTATGAACATTTGATAAGCCTGACCATTTAAAAAAAATCCATTGTGCCACATTTATAAACTGGGACTGGTGGAACGCATGTCTTGGATTAAGAATTTATTTTAAGAGAACTGTAAACAAAAATTGAGACTCTTAATTTGTGTTCTGACCTTATGGTTAGTTTTATACCATAACAGCTCTAGCAGTAGGTAAAGCTCACTCTGAACCCTGCATTTCCCTAAATAATTTGCAAATCTATCCCTCCTAATTTAAAGTTACTTGGAGACATCAGAGAGAAATCTGTGTGCAGTGTAACTGTTGGGAAGTACCTGCTATCCAGAATCCAATAGGAAATCAATTGCAGTGAGTTTGCGACTTATTTTCAGAAACACGGCAGTTGTTTGTATACTGATTTAATAATAAAAAAATCTTGTTTATAGGCTGGTGGCTGTTGACATAATAGGTTTGCATTTTCTCTTGGTGAGTGTTGCCATTCCGTTTGGTGTAGTCAGCAGTACCTCCCTACTCTGGTCAGTGTAGCGCAATGTTCATACAATTGCTTTTTACCTGTAACATCCATAGGTGTCTTAATATTGTACTGTATCAATATATTAATATAACATTTCTGAATAGCCTGGATCTGAAATGCAGGATGGTTGTGCAGTAGTTTTTGGTCTGCCTCAATGGAGAAGCAATGTGAGCTGCTCTTCTAGCAGGTACTGTTAAGAAGTATCAATGACGTACTCCTCTCAAAAGATAGTTGTGGTCATTCATTCACACTAATTGTACAACTTCAATCAATCTACTGTTATTCTATCCTCCTTTTGTCATCTGTAACTCATTTCTGAGCTCATTTCTGAGACCAAGGAGCTGGTCCATACTTTTCATAGTGCTGTGAGTTGAGAAGAGCAAACCACTTTTCTGGCTGTCCAGAAAAAATAGTGCTGAAAGTGCCTTTCGCTTACAACGAAGTTGTTTCATTTTCTGCAGGGTGTCCTGTGGTGTGCTGGGCACTGCACATGCTAATGACACAATTCAAGACTTTTCTGTTTCCTGTTGCATTTTGGTTCATTACTGTGAAACCAATCAGCTAATGTTAAAGATGATGAACCACAGATTGGTTTAAGTGGATTTATTCTGGAGAACTTTTAGGTTAAAAAAAGGCAAGTACATATTTTTTGGGTCACGGAAATGAACTTGGTATGAAATACTGTCCCCCAAGAATGGTAGCCTTTGTCTTTATAAATACTAAATGCAAGGAACAAAAGCCACTTTTGACTGTAATCAGGCAAAATTTCCATTAACTTATAGAGAAAGTTGTGTAAGAAAAGCACTTTTAAAATGCCAAATTTGCATTTAAATAGCAAAATATCATGAAATATGGAAGGACAGGTCTTTACGTCATTATTAAGTAGGGCATATTGTGTACACAGCATTTTTTTTCTTTTTTTTTAGCCAACTGCATTTATTTAGCAAGCTGTATTGGCCCATCTTAGTAAGCGATGGAAATCTTGAGGTGGTTTTAATTCCTGATAAAGTTGATACTGAGTTTAATGGAAACAGATTCATTGTGTAATGTAAAACTTACCTCAGTTACTTCATTATGTGTGTTTTCCACGTCCTTAAACAGAAATATATATATAAAAATGTCTTAAAAGTTGGAGTAAGGAAACAGATTAGCATTGCAGGAACTGCATGTAATAATCAGAGTTTGATTTAAACATTTGGAGAGAGTCAGAATATATTTACAGTCTTAGGTGTTGCAGAACTTATGCTACTGTACTGGAGCTGAGAACAGAAAGACCTAATGTGTTATTTTTATATGAAAGTGTTTTGGTAAATGGGAGTCTAGTCAAAGGAAAGCACTGGAACACCTCCAGAATTCTTATCAACATCTTCATTCTTTTTCTAGTATAGTCTTCCTTAGGCAACCCATTTGGGACGATTGACCTTAATTTTGTCTAGATCTTCAAGCTGTTCTTCATTTGACTACTTGATTACTCCAGTTCTCTGTGAATGTAATTTCAGTTGCGAATTATCTTCAGATCAGTCCAGGTGATTTGATGCTTCTCAGTGTTGTTGCAGACTGTTGTTTTAAGTACTAGTGCTTGGAGAAAAACAGTGATTTAAATTGCACTGTCTCCACATGATTAAAGCAACTCTATCAAGTGTTATGTAATAAATAACTGCATCTGAAAAAATACATGGTCCAGTCAAGAAGTCAAAGGCCTGCATTGAAGGTATGATTACAGCTTTCCAGATTCCATTCAACCAAGCTTCGTGGAAGGGAGGATGTTCTCCTAACTATTGCAGATATTTAGACATACGTCAGGGAAGCCTGTCTGCAGTCTCAACTTAAAGAAGCCCAGCTGAGTCAGCAGAGAGCACTGATACCATTCTCTCCTATTAATTTCTCTACTTGGCAAAGTTTAGCTTTTTTTTGTTTCAGCTCCTACTCAACAACCTCACTAATAAGTTGATGTGATGGATCAATTGATTGTATAGGTAGAATGATCTGTGTAGTAATTTAAAACCTTTGTAATGGCATTCGATTTTAAACTGTATCCGTCTCCTCAGATAAATCTGATTATTTGTTGGTTTTATTCACTGTCTTTTTAAAAATACTATGCATCAGCTGTTAGATACAAAAAATAGTTTTGTAAATGTTAGGTTGTTTGTTATCAAATGAATGATATTCTTCTGTTTTACTGTAGACTAGAACCAGCTGAACGACGTAACACTGTGCCATGCTTCGCAATGTCCTAGGAAAGACATTTCGATTTCTTGGCTATACTGTACAATATGGCTGCATAGCACATTGTGCCTTTGAGTACCTTGGAGGAATTGTTGTGGTAACTTCATTTTCATGACATTTAAAAGAAAATAGAACTATAATACTGAAATTGTTAGATGTGATAATGCCAATATTTCAGATTTATTCATTTTGTTAAAACCTTTTTCAGAATGTGTTTGCTAAATGCCTGTTTTTTTGGATGCAGGTCCAGCCTTTATGAAAGTTATTCGAACTTTAGGCATTCATATTTTTCGCCAAGTTATGGTTTGAGGCATTTCTGAATCAAATGGGAAACTATGATTAAGCACTTTGCTGTTCTTCCAGGAAGACTGGAGTTACTAATAGTGCCATAGGAAATGCTCCTTTCCAACTCTGGGCAGATTTCTGGATGTTTTATGCTGCCTCCTGCTCCTCCCCGTGTTCTGAACCTAGCAGCTGTTGCTGCTGGACATAGTGGATTTTAGCTGTGAGCAGCTCTTGCAGCTTCTGTGGTCGTTCTTTTTTACAGAGGCTGATGAAAGGGGTAAACTGGCAGAGTGCTGAGTGCTGCCTCTGATGATTTCCTGCAGATTAGGTGCTGAACTGAATTTGTAGGGGCTCGTAGCCCCTAGTGCAGATCAGGAACAATCCTGGGCGAATACAGAGCTGTAATGGAGTTACAGGAGCTCTGGAGGTTGTCCTCAGCTTTTGATTGTATCATGTTCCTTGGAGATCTCACTTTTGTAATTGTTCTTTACGTTGCATATTTTCTAATTTATTAGCAAAAAAAAATATTAATGTATTTCTGATAAAAGTAATTGGAAATAGTAATTTTTTTCTCATTTATTTTTAATTTGCAGTGTTCTGGACCTTCAATGGAACCAACTATTCAAAATTCTGATATTGTCTTTTCGGAGAACCTTAGCCGCCACTTTTATTGCATTCGGAAGTATGCTTCTTTAAGACTAGAATTTATATTCAGTTTGCCAGAGCTTGTCAATAACTACATTCTATCCGTCCTTTATTTATCATATATTCTTCTGCTTCTGAATTGTGATTTTTCATAGATCTCCTATCATTGTTTCTGATGGAAGTTAAAGTAATCAGGACTTACAGCCCAGCGTATGACTTGTCAGAATTCATTTAGAATGTTGTCCATGTCCCTTTTATAGCTTTGTCCAAGAAAGGGAAATATGCCTCCTCCCCTCGCCCCCCTGAAACAGTTTTACTGTGTGAATGTAACTTCTCTCTAAGCGGTTTCATCTTACTTGCAAACCAAGCTGTAGGTATTATTGTGCTCAGATAGGTTGTTAGCACAGTGACCAAATACTTTAAGTACCTTTTATCAAATGTCATTTACTGCCATTTTATGACATTTATCAATGTCATGTTTGTGTTGTAGAGCAGTAGGCTTGGCACTCTCACCCGTTTTTTTGTGGACTGTAATCAGGAGGCAAAAGTAAACTCAGGTTAGATGTTTAAAGTTGCACTGGAACAGTAACATGTGTTCAATAATAGGAACACAGAATCTGTGTATATATATATGTATATATATATATCTATATCTATCTCAACAGGATCAAGTTAAGTGGTGTTCATTTCATCAGAGTGTTATCAATTAAAATGTAGTCTAAATGTTTTATAAATGATCTAAATAACAAAGAATCTCTCCAAATGTACTTAAACTGTAAAATTACACCCTGAGTAGAACTGAAGAAACTTGTAGACAAGAACATTCAGCAGAAGGAAGTATATTTAATCTATATGAGTGTTTTTGGAATATAAACATTGATGTAAATGTATTCAGCCAAATAGTTTGTACTTGGAGTTCTTCTGTTTGTTTTTGTTTCTGTTCTTTCCTCTCAGAGGAGATATTGTAATTGTGAAAAGCCCAAGTGACCCCAAATCAAATATCTGTAAAAGAGTAATTGGCTTGGAGGGGGATAAAGTCTGCACAAGCAACCCTTCAGATTTCCTTAAGAGTCACAGCTATGTAAGTATTAGATTTCTTGCTTTGTAAATTAATGATTACTTAAGTAGGCCTAGTAGGCTGTAAAGGACTTGGAATATTTGAGTATCATCATAAATCATGAAGTATGACATTCATAAATTATTTTTTTCTTCTTGTGTATGTAAAGTATAATGCTGTAAACATTTTATGCTAAGCTGTCTTTGTCAGTGTCTTTTGTCTTGGTGAGAAGTAAAGGCAGATAACATTTCTGCTCTGCCCTTTGCTTAGATCTTCTTCTCTGGTAGAATACTCTAAAATTCTCTGCATAAAGTGCAGTATAGATGCAGTAAAGCACAGACTTGAGGGCTTGGTCTTAAGGAAAAACTTTACATTTTAAACACGAAGAAGTGAACGTTTTGTCTCTACTGTAGCCTTGAGGATTTTGCTTTCAAAATAATACTTTAGTGTATCTACAATTCAGTGTAACAATATTCTAATTTTTCTGAATATGGTTGGAAAAACAGTAATTTTCCTAACTTGTTCAAAAAATGAAGTAACAAGATGATATAAAAAGGAAAAAAATACTCTTAATGCTTATTTGTTGTCCAGTATTGCTGGAGCTTCCTTTCACGAAGGAACTCATTCTGTGTTATGAAGGGGAAGACAGAACACTTAGTTTTTCCATAAATTAAATTGTGTTACTGTTTAATCAAGGAGAAAAAACAACTGAAAATCCCCACCTTTCTTACCAAGCTGAAGAAATTTTCTGCTTCCTATGGAAATGCCAGTTAGGGGAAATATAAATTGCCTGGAGCAGAATGACCTTAAATGGAAACCTGAATTCTATGTACACTGATAGAAGATGCTGAGTTTCTCTGAGTATCATCTTCATCACTTGTCTGAGTCTTGAAAAGGAAGATCAAGAGAGGTTTGTATTTTAACAGGATGTCAGCCTTTATGGAATCCCTGAGGTAATCAAAGGAATATCCAGCAGAACAATTTCTGTTGTAGGTGTAGGATTTGTCTTCAGTTTTAATATAAAATGTAAGGAGAATGAGAGGCTGAGGGATGCAGAGTCCGTTTCTTGTATTCCTGTGTATGTTTTTCATAAAGGCTAATGTGTGGAAATACTGCAGTGTGACATGCAGGCCTTCTCGGTTCTTACATCAACAACGTGTATCTAGGGGGACAAATTATCTAAATGGAAATGCTTTCGTTTGTTAGTGCATATCTGTTTTCCTCCTATCTTCAGTGGCTGTTGAAGAGGGAGATCTTTCCATCTGTTCAGCAGATACTTCCTTTATAGCACAGTATATTCTCAACATAGATATCTGCACTTCACACTCATAACTTACACTGGATTATTCACTAAGTAAATTGTTGGGGAGGGAAGAAGCGATACATGTCTGTGTTTAGGTAATGGTCTAACCAGATTCCCTATTTCAATGAGTCATTGTGCCATGTGCTTTTTCTCTTAATTCAAACACAATTCTTCAAAGCAAATAGCAGCAGATGTACACAGAACTGGCTCTTTGCTTTGTTGATACTTCCTTGAGAATATTTAACCTGAGTTGGGTTTTTGAAAGAAAGATTGTCAAAACTTTGAGGAAAGGCCTTGGCTGAGATCCCAAATGGCCAGAAGTTCTGCCTGCAGTGTCTGGCTGCTGGAGAAAGGTACAAATGCAGGCTGTCTTGAACTGAGCAGAGCCTAGAAATTGTCATGAGTGGTGGTGTTTATCTCGGGCTACTGATTGCTTTTTTTAAATGAGAAGTCTCTGAATGCAGTGACTCAAGAGTGTGTAAGGTCGAGGATTGATTGTTTTTATTCCAGTGAACTGCCCAGCCCTCCTTGACTAACTTGCCTCCTCTTTTGGGGCTCGATGGTGAATACTTGCTGTCATGTTTGCAAACATATTGCAGAACAGTAAATACCAAGTATCAAATGCCAGATACATTATTGAATTGGGTATCTGAACCTCTGCTTCATTCTTCCTTGGCGTTTGCCAGCTAATGGTTAGACATTGTGTGCGAGGCAGGGACTGGAGGTGTCAGAATACAAGAGTACTTAACACAGCTGAGAGGGAAACCAACTCTCAGCAGCAACTTATCACCTCAAAAGGAGAATCCTTGCAGTCATGTTAATAGGAATTGTGCTTTGTCTGTGTTGACTGTGTCATTGTTAGCGGTGGCATATTTTACAGAGTTTAAGTTAAGGATTTTTGTGTTTAGAAGCACTGTCATACATGATTCTTATTCTGAAGCCTAAGGGAATGCTAAAACCAGATCCTGCTTCCAGTCTGTTTCATTCATGAATATACATCTCAGGCTGGCTCATATATAGGAAAAGGAGAATGGAGAACTCTGTTTACAATTTGTGCTCTGTAAAATGACCCAGGTGAGATACTTTATTGCTGCAGACATTGAAGCACATACCTTTAGGTTAAACATAACCAAGAATGAACTAACCTTCCAAGCTATAATAAAAATGAAAAAAAAAAATCATATGTAAGTTGGATAAGTTGTTTTGAAAAGAGACATTTCAGTTGAGGGGAAATGCGGTATAAGCAGTGGCAGTTCTGTGAAAGTCTTTATAGTAGTATAAAAATACTTTTGCTGCTATACTTAGCTGCAGTAATACACCATATGAGAAAAATCGTTTTTGTCAGAGTGCATGAAGTGTAAGGCTGTACAAAAACCTGTCTTTAATGGAGGTGTTGTGGGATTACAAGATGATGGAACTAACCCCACATATCAAGTTGATTGGTATAAATTGTGCACATGTATAAATTAAGGTTTAAGTACATTAGGAATGTCTTTATACCCTTTATGATACACAGTGCATCACGTGCTAGAGGTTGGAGCTTATCTGCCAAATAATTGTGAGGGAAATCTTCCTATTTACATGAAAAGGATGATGAAATTCCGTTTTTTTGAGTAACCTGCTATGGTATTTCAAAGTTAGAAAAACCTGGTTTTTTTTGTTTGCATTGCCTTTGTATTGATATTTGGTGTGGAATATGTGCAATAGACTGGCAGTTTTGCTGGGTTCTTTTTTGGTTTTCTGCTCAGTGATGATGTTTATAGATACAAGCAATTGCATATACTGTAATAAAAATTTAAGAATGCATAACATTTTTACTCTATCGGAAGCAATGTGGTATGAATCCAAAAGATAAAAAGGTAAATAACTAATTTTCAGTGACGTGGTATTTAGACCTAGTTTCAATTATTAAAAAGTGTCTCTATTGATTTATTCATTTAACTATGAGTTCTGAATTATGAATGTTAAAAAAGAAATTACTCAATCACTGTAAAAACCTGAAATGATCTTTAAAAAACCCACCTGCAAGGTTTATTTTGACCTTTGGGTATTTATTTCCTTTTTTTTAAGTCTTCATGCAGATCCAGGTTTATAATTTGGATCGAGTATCTCATTGTCATATTTGAATTTGTTTTAATGCCATTTACTTTAGCTTTAATTTCTTTAGTACCATATGTTCTTGTGCTGAGGCTCCTATTTACAGATTGAAAAAGTGAGGGGTAAGTCATCAGATTAAAACAGCTTGTATGTCATAAACCACCGATACGCTAAGCCTTTGTGTCACTTAAACAAAAGTAGTACCTAATAATGTCACTTAATACAGCTAGAGTCTGCAAATAAGGAACTGCCTTTTGCAAGTCATAGTGATAAAAAGCTGAGATACAAATCCATATCTCAGCAACACTCTGCTGGTAATCAATCACAACACAGCACTAATGCTGTGAGACTGGCTGATGAGGGGGGGAAGTATGTTTACCTTGTGCTAAAATGAGGTTCATTGCGGAGATGGCATCTCTTCATCCTGTGGTTAACTCTGGAACTAACATAATTCTGAAGATAATGCTGCTTACTGTGTTTGCAGATTGGAGAGGTGGTCTTAGGCAGCGCTATTAACTCTTTAAACAGTCCTTGTCAAATGCAGGAAGACTATTTCGTGGGTACTAAGGATAACATAATGTTAATGTAAATAACAGAATATCTTAATTGCTAGACAATACTGCAGGATTTGGATGCACAATATAAGGCACTGAAGAGTGGTTTGATGTTTTAGAGTGCTCAGTATCATTAGATAATTATTTTAAAATATCCTAGATAACAATTAAATACACAGTTCATGAATCACTACCTCTTTTGCCTGTGTCCTTAGTACCTGAATACTAGTTTTGACTCATGGTTTAGCGTTTCAGTAATCTAATTTTTTATAGTTGCTGGTTGTCTTCTCCTTAGTTCTAGCATTCTAGAGACTTGAGAGAAAGTTATGCTGTAATTTTAAGCAGCAGGGCTGCCAAATGTCTGATGGGAAAGGAGAACTAGTTTGGCCTATTTGTTTAGTTTGCGGATTTGTTCAGCTTGCAGACCCTTCCATATCTCCCTACAGAGTTCATCATTACAGGTAATCTTGAATCTTCTGAGAAGTAATTTTAAATCAAAATTCTGATTTGTTAAGACTAAATTATTAAAGGAAACACTAACAATTTTATCAATTTACTTCCCAGTATTTCCAAGGTTTCTTCAGCTCAAGTAAATCGGTCTTTTTACCTTTGCAGTGTTGGTGGTGGCAGGACTTGACACAGCAGCACTGGTACCATTCACCACAGCTTCTCCTTATATCTGTGATGGGTATGCCTGCATCATAGCAGGGACCAGCAGTGAGGGGCTCAGCTTAAACACAGCTCCTGGATGAGCTCCCACCAAGCTCTCTTACAGTGCTTTCTCAAACAGCTTTTTCTTTGTCACAGATTGAACCAAGATGAGACAGCTGCACTGTATCAGGTGGTCTTAAGTTGGGGCCATCTAGGCTGGGTTGGGGAGAGCACTGCCCAACCTCTGACATGGTGTCCTGGTTCATTCCTGAAGGAAAACCATAAAGAAATCTCATCATCACTTTGAGGGAAAGTTGTTTCAACATCACTCACTTCTGAGTTTGTAGGATGTTTTCCTTCCGTGCAATAGTCTTGGCTGCACTGGTCAGTTCAGTTTGAACCTTCAAGATTTTACGATCCTGTTATTCCTCTGCTCCAAGTTCATTAATAACTTCTAAGAAGCTACTCAGGGTGATTAAACCAACTACTCAAGGACTCACAGAAGATTTTGAGCACAAGTTTTAGTCTGCCTATATCAGCTTCACGTCTGAATGAAGGACGTTTCATTTTTTTTCTCTCTATGTACTGGCTAAGGCCTTTTGACTGTCTTAAATTGTAAGATCATGCAGAGCTGAGGCCTCAGATTGATTAGCAGAGATTCAGGTCACTCCTGATGGAGCTGGCAGACAATACTTTTGATTCCTTTACTGTCCTTATAGAGAATTTATTGGTCATTGTTGCTGCCAGGGTTATTAGCTAGGTCACTCGGTACAGGTGTGTCTTTGTCCAGGGCACCAGGGATGGTAATGGGGTTTGTGTGTTTTAACCTTAAACTCCAGTTGGGGTTTGAACATTTAGGCTTTTTGTTCTTAAACCTACACTTCAGGGTGACCCTGTTACATCATCTGTTTTCTGGAGAAGAGTCAAATCCTTCTCAACGATTGCTGTAAAAAAGTATGCAAACTGCTAACTAATTTTTGTTGGATTTTTAATCCATATTTTCTTCCAAAATACTGATTTTCTATAGATTGAGAAAACTTCTAGTAGTCTGGAGTGATGAATCGCAGAAATACTGTGAATTTTTCTTTAGCAGTTCCTAAATGTATCCAGGAAATTTAGTCTTAAAAGTTTTGGCCTATGAATATATATAAAGGTGAAAATTTCAAAACTATAGTGGATTAAAAAGCTTAGATAGTTCTTCACTGTTTAAGGCAAAGCAATTTTGTTTTCAAAAAAGAACCAATTTTAATGCAGAGAGAGAGATTGTAAAAAGTGTGCAAAATCTGTGTGTTATTTTTCAGGACAGCAATATTTGCTTATAGTTTTTTTATTATTTTAAGTTAATTTTAACTGATAATATTTTTAGAAAAGGAACAATGGCCAAGAATTTAATTTAGGGTTGCAACTAGAGATTTTAAAAATCAGATACATAGCTTTTCAGGTTGATTCAGATCAGCATATTTAACAATATGCTCTAGATGTGAATATTAAACAATATTTATAGAAGTCAGGTAAACAATGTAGGCAAGTGTTTGAATTATTTGACACAATTGGTAACTTTGGCAACAGGCAAAAATGATAGTGAGAGAGAGCACATCTTCTCATTGTTTTACTGGCATAGATATTTCTGCTGTGAAAGTTTTCTGACCTTTCCCGTGATGCAGTGAGTGCAGTGATCAAACCTCTTGAGTTCCAAGGAAGCGAGCCCAGGGACAGCAATAGCTGTTTGTGGCTTACGCAAAGTTTTGTAGGAGCAACAATGGTTAAAACGCAAACAGTCAAGTAACCAATGAATGCTTTGACAGGTTACTGCAACGGCTTCCTCAAATTTTTATAGAACACCACCACTCGACTGGTCTGCTTGCACGACAGAGAGAAATGTCAGCCAAATTCAAATCTAAGTGAATACACCTTCATTTCCTTGTAGTAGCTGAGTTAGCATTGCTGCCATTCAAGACTATATGATTTTAATATTGGTTAATAATTGATTTCAATATGTCAAGATAGACAAGTCGTCATGTCTTTTTATAAATTTTCTATTAAAACAATGACTCTTAATATGGAGAATGAATGCATAATATAAATACTTCATCACAGTGAGTTTAATTTCTGTTTAAAAACCTGTTAGTGGTTCATTGGCATATTTGCTCATAACAGCGTGGATCAGGGTCATAATGTGCACTTTTTAATATATGTATTTTAACACACTGGGCCAAGTACATTATGTTGTAGTCATAAGCAGCTTAAACTGTTGAATAAGTAAAAAGAAGATGCTAAACTGTTAGGAAGTACCTATGAATTTATGGTAAATTACTTGTTATGGTTTTTAAGAAGTATTGAATTCCAGGTAATTCAGCCTTCTAGTGGTATTTAGATGTTGAAATAAGATCTGCTGCTCTGTTAAAGTTCCAATGTGGTTGCTACCATTTCATAGCTTTTTCCAGCACAAAAAAAGGAAATGCTTATGCTGATTTTGAAAATACTGAGCTAATCAATGTTGTTGCATTTTATATAGATGGCAACCTTAATATGAAGATTTATGATAATCCTGCAGAAATGGTGAGCAACTGGATCATTTGAAAAAAAGAGTATCTGTTAAGCATTATTCATTCTTGGTTCTGAATTAATAAATAAAGGATTAAGGAATAGTTATGTGAGACTTTAAGTATAGAGTGATACAACAAACTCCCGCATTTCTATGGTGTATATTTTATCCTAACTAGATGCAATTTACTTAAATAAGGCAATTTAATCAGTATTTAGTACATTTGTCACTTGATACTGTAGATTCTTTCATCATATTTCACTTTAATCAAGAAAGGTAACACCTGTGGTTTATTCACAAAAGCTCCTTTTGTTAAATGAACACCCGCAGGCCATGAAGCAATTACATTTGTTGCTTGTACCAAAGTAGGAGGCACTTAAATAGACCTTAGTAGGGATAGATGAGAAGTTGCAGACTTTATTCTTTTGTCTGGCACTGAGATTAGGTCTTATCATAGCTCAAGAAGGAAGCCTCTGAACTGAAAGGAAAAGATGGGAATGATTTAAAGTTCTTCTTAAGTTTGAAATTTTGATATTGCTGGAGGTGATGTGAATATCTGTGACCTTATGAAAGTTCAAACCTCATCTGCTCCCAGCTGATTGTACATACTGATGTTCTTTGACAAACACGGACTGTTTGGAATTCCAAAAGGAAAGATTGCAAGAGATTAGTGTTTATAATTATGTACTTATTTATTTAAAATCCTTATTTCTCTATCTCAGGTACCGTGCTCCCCCAGCCCCCTAAAATAATAATAAGAAAACCCTAACAAAAGAAAAACAACCAACCCAAACTACCAAAGCCTCTTTTCGTCTAGTTGGGCTTGGGGGTGTTTGAGGCAGATAATTTAATCTGTTAATCTTTTTTGCAGTATATTAGTTTTCTAGTATGGCACTTAATGCAGCCCAGGAATCTCAACTCTTGGTTTTGAAGTCAGATGACTCAAGGAAAGGAGTTTGGGTTCATGTGAAAAATACCAGAAGAACACAATTCTCTATATTTCCCTCCTGTCCATTTATGTAAATTGATGTTTTACACAAGTATGCATCGAATGCCTGAGCTGCACTTTTTTGCCACCTTAACTTTACCACCAGGTAAACTGACAACAGCCCCACAGCTTTAGCTAGTTTGTTGCGGTGAAAGATGTTTTTTTCTCTGAGCTGAAACAGAATAAGCTGCTGCTACAAGCTCAGTTGTTTTAAGTGATAATCTTGCTCTTCTGGTCTACCTACCCCTGTGCTAAAGCTTTCAGAGCCTTGGAAGGGAGAAGGGGGAAGCTTGGTGTGTCTGATCAGTGTCCTGTATTCTCGTGTTTATAAGCTGCACTTCAGAGAACTGGTTTTGCCTGAGAACTGCTGCTTCTTGGAAGTAAATCTTCAGATAATCTGCACAAAACCAGAGGCACCGGGGTTGCTGAGGCAGAGGGAGGACTCTGTAGACAATTGGAGGCGGCGTGCTCTCGTGTGAAACTGCACTGCTGTGCAGTTGCTGGTTTTGTATGTGACCTGTGAGGTAGTTGTGTGAAAATTCAGTTGTTAGGCTTGTGAGACTTCCACATCTTCTTTCTGGATAATGTGTAAGGGAGAGCTGAAATGCTGCCTAGCCCACGTTAAATGCTTTTGGTGCTCTTGTCTGTAGTTTTTGTATTCAGAATCCTGTGCATAGTAAAGGTAACTGATTGTAGTTGTACTTCTTGGAAACAACTAATTTTGTCCAAGAGGTCTGTGGTCCGTGGATACCAAAATGCATCGTTGTGAATTGCCATTAAGTGGCTTTCCCATTGCCCTGGGTATTTTGGCAGTAGCAGCCTCAGGTGTGTAATGAATACATTCTTACTACAAATCCAAGGTTTCACTATGGTTATTTTTTTTTGGCTTTAGTTAAAAATATCTCTTATTCCCAGCTACTCTACTCCATAGTATTGAGGTGCTTCCGATTCTGCAAAGGTTGATAGTCAAAGCTAACTTTAATCAATGTGAATAATCCCACTGAAATCAGCGATACGGTCTAGAAATAGCTCGGTGCATAAACTCTTGAAGGATTCTGGCTTTAGCCTTTAATTTTGAAGAGGTGTTAACAACTTTTTTTTTTTTTAATTAATTATTATGGCCTGTCACTGGTATTTAGTTTTACATTTTCATGTAATTAATGTGATTTTTATTGCTTGTATTAATTCTAGGTTGTAGTGAGGTGCCTATACGGTGGACAGGCACTATATAAGGGTGTTCTACTGTATTATCTCTAGATGAATTGTGTGTTGGGACAGTGCCCTTAATGACAAATTTAGAGGTACAGGGTCCTGTCATACATTCCATGGAGAACTATGAAAGTTACCATAAGTAGCGAATTTCAGGATAGAACACTTGCAATGAAGTATATTCCTGTATCTGGAATGCAAATTATAAACGTCTTGTCTAGACAAGTAATTATTACTAGAAGAAGTAGTAAGTAATATATCACAACTGGCAAAACCCCTTGATTTTTTTATACTTTTGGAGCGTGGAAGAAAGATGGGAAAGTTTCTTTAGTGTTCGGATATAGTTTTAAGGGGTCCTTATTTCACTTAGTAACAGATGAGTTTCATGATCTGCCATCTGGGAAAGTGAGCAAGTGTGGGAGCCACTAAAGCAGAAGGGGAGCTGGGAGTGTCAGGAGCACATCGCAAGCAGCGACACTTTTGCTGAAAGGTGAAATGTTAGTGTGTGTTTGCTTTTTTATTTCATTAAAACATCTTCATTGTAATTCCTGCATCTCAGTTTTATGCATTTGCTGCGAGTCTTTCAGAATGACAGTAGTTTGGTGTATGATTTGCAATTCTGGTAGGTGCTGGACAGGAGAGTTTGCACCAGAAAGGTCAGAATGCTGCTTTGCATTGTAATACGCACCTGAAAAACAAACTTGTGTAAGATGTGGGCACAGAGAATGCCTCTAGGTGGGCACACTGCAAAGATGAATATCCAACTAATCTTACAGTTGCCGCTGGCCATTCCAAATATGCTGTCTAACATAAGGTTTCTGTGGAAAACAGAAACATCAACACATTCTCAAATAGAGATCTATCAAAAACTTACTTTCCCATGTGATGGACTCTACATTCCACACTGGTCATTTGACTTTGGAAACAGTTTGGGTTTTTTGAATTTATTCATTTTAAATTGACTTCTGGTTGGTTATTTTGTGTGCAGAGCTGCTTGGGTGGGGTGGGTCATCTATCTGAAACCATCCGGCCTTCCCAGGAAAGCTCTTCCATACGCAGGCCAACAGTCTACAAAATCACAAAGGTGGCAGAGAAGGTGGATGTGGAATTCCTGAATTGAAGGACTAGAGGACAAGAAGTAAAGGACCTTGATGGAACTAGCAGATTGTGCTAAATCAAACAAGGTGGCACTTCTTTGTATAGGCAACTATGGAAGGGAGACAGTTTCAGCAGGTTTCAGTGGCTTTCGACATCTTGCTGGTTTATAGCTCTACATACAGATTCTAAAATGATGAGGCAGGGATGTGCACCCTCTGGCATGCCTAGAGTACCTGTCCTGGATACCCAGGAAATAGAAAGGTGGTTGGGAGAAGACAGACAGGCTCACTGTGCTTTCCATGATGAGCATCTCTCTTTGTCAGAGACAAAGCATTGCTTCTTAGCCCATAGCTTCTACATTAGCCACAGCTCGACAAAGGGGCTCTGGGGTCGCTTGCTGTCCTCAGGTCCTTGTCTGCTAACAGGCGGGTGGGAGCGTGTCTATGCTACAGCCTAAAAGGCTTATTTAAAGTCAAGGTTCCCAACAGGTGTTACTTGGCCAGACACCTACAAGTACCAACACCCACAGGCCAACTGCATTTTCCTCCAGTGTTTATCTAGGGGACTTGGGTTTATTCTTAATGGTTTACATCCCGATTTCACTACTGGAGTCGCATTCTATTTTGCTTAGTCTGTTATCCTTAAACTCTGTATATGTAGACTATTGTATTCATGAGTCCCGAGTGGCTCATGTCTAAAACTTTAATGTTTATACTGCTCAAACTCAAGTGTCATTTGAAATTTTTATTTTTTTGTTGCTACATTTTGTTTATATTTTGTTTTCTATGTTTTTTTTCTCTGAATTGTGGGCATAGTAATGTCTCAAGTACGTATTTGGTTTTGGAAAAAGGTATGTTAACTTAAAGTTCATGTTAAATATTATCTAGATGGAGAATATATTGCCACTTTTAAATTTTCAGCCTGGTTTAGAATTTTAGAAACAAGAACAGCTCAGAAAAATAGTAAGTATTTTATTTGGTAACTTGAAATATCAAAATAGTGGTGTATATTCTAAATGGAAATGTTACTTTAAGACTTATCTTCTACATTAGAGTTTTATACTCTTATGTAGATAACTTATACAACTATGTTGCTATTTCTCATTTTGTCATTGAGTCAGTCCGTGAATGCCATGAATCTATGGTATGCAATATAGTTAATGCAGAATATATATAGGCAATGAAAGGTCTTTGTCATATAGTATAAGGTCACCATCATTAATTTTCAAATTATAAAAAGGGATTTGCTGTTTTGTGATCATCATTATTGCAATATAATGTGTTGTGGATTCTGCCTGCACATAGAATGAACTGTGATCTTAATTAGAACTTTGACAAGCCTACTCCAATAAAATGATGAGATTATTCGTAATTGATGTCACAATCAATTACCAGTTAGTTCATCATGAATCTACTAACAGGTCTAGCCTTGGTGCTGGCCCCAGGATGTTGATGAGTGTGTGGCTGCCCTGTTCATGCTGTTACTGCGACAGGAGGGCAGATTTTCAGTCAACATCCTAATGACCTCTTTTGAAGTCTATTAAATTAATGACCCTGTCACATTGGTCTAACCTCTTACATCTTCATTTTGGATTTTTTGTGCAAACCATTGGGTTTTGAGCACATGCTAGAACAGATACTTTGGAGCACTCCTTCTCATCCCTCCAAATCTGGTGTGATAAAATTACTAGATTCGATAAAATTACTGCATTCTAATTACTAGATTCAATAAAAAAGTAGTTCATTATAGAGTCATGAAACTCAGAACAGATATCAGAAAACATTGTAAAGCAAACTATGCTTAATACCATTCTTCTCTGTTTTCTTTTTACATTTCAATCTTAATCATAGGTGCCCAAAGGACATGTTTGGTTAGAAGGTGATAATCTCAGGAATTCTACAGATTCCAGGTGCTATGGACCTGTTCCTTATGGACTGATAAGAGGACGCATTTGTTTTAAGGTATATGTATTTACAGTATCTAAAAATAGTTGCATTAATAAATTTTTAATGCCTGAGTGTCAAGTACTAAAATTTGCCTCCTTAACTGTCTAGCCAAAGCAAATGTAAAGGAAAGCTTGAACACACCAGCCACTTGCTGTAAAAGGATAATTCAGCAATGAATGTTTTTTTTTGAGAGAGGGCTTGTTTATTGAGCAGCACTCTTTGAGCAGTCACTGCCTTTGAAAACTGAATGAATTCTTTTGCAGACAGACCTAAACCTTATAAAACCAAACGTACACACCCACACCCTGCTGCATGGATATACACTCTGTCCTTAATTTGACTCTTGCCTCTACAAAATGGTAGAAGAGGGCAGCTCCATGTGTCACTGCTGTTGTAATCTGGGAAGTGTTGGTTCCGTAGCCCAAAGAACAAAACAGAGGAAATGGTTATCTTTCTAGGACTTGCTTATGTACTTCAGACACGTAGACTGGCCTTGCTGCTTTGTAACTAAGTCTGTGAAAGAGCCTTATTTAACAATACAGTCAAATCTGTACCAATGAAATTGTCTGCCACATTTTTGTGTATATAAAAAAAAGCTTTTGACTTCATATTATATTATATAAACCTCCTTAGTTCCTTCTGTTTCAGCAGTTCTATGGCTTTATTTCTCCCTAAATTACTTTTTCATATTACCTGTATTATTAATTTACTCATTTACCAAGAAAAAGAAATTACCACAATTTCCTCTCCATAAAAAGATTTATCTAAGAAACAAGAGAGTGTTATATCCTAAGGCACCAGCTTCTAGAAAGCTAAATTTAAAATGGTGCCATTCAGAGCAATAAAAACAGGTTTTGAAAACTGTTATCCTCTATTGTAACACACCACCAAAATATATTTTAGTGCAGCCCTATTACATGCACAGGGAAGAACAGATCTTTCCAATTTAACGGTTTTATAATCTTAATTTACAGTTTTTATGAATGTAGCTTAGGACTTTTCAAAAAACCTTGCAGCTATCAATCATAATCACCACTTGCTGACTAAATCTCAAATAACATCTCCCTCTCAGTCCCAGCACCAAGTTTTGTCTGACCTCTGTTCTTTATGGGTGGCATTTGCTTTGAGTTCTTCCCTAGTCTTCATTGAGAGCTCTCTGTTCCTTCTCTGTATTGCTTGCCTCATCTTGTACACAAGAGGAAAAAATACTGATTCTTCATTTTTATGACCCACGTTTTAGCTTGCTGCTAAAACACAAATGATGCTAATATGCCACCAGCCCTTTTAATGAGAATGTGGTATTTATAATCTGACTGAGCTCCAACTGATGCACAGGTATAGAAAAGTTATGTTCATTACCTTAATGGGCCTGTTAGCAAATAATTTATATATTAAGAACCTATTTATGTGGACAGCCATAATTATTCACAGTCTCTCTCCACACCAATAAATTTGTGTCCAGCTAGTACCCCAACAAGGAAGATGTTTGAGAGACATTAATGAAGTGACTGACAGGTCTGAGTTTATTCTTCAAATGAGTGTTTATAGTGGGGTTGTTTATGGGCATTCGCATTAGAATGCAGTGATCTTGTTATTGTATGTTGCTATTGAACGTTACAGTGAAAGGCAGCAGAATCCAGCTTCTCCGCATGCTGGTAGCTCATTAGCAGGTCACTGGCCAAGAAACCTATGTGTGCTTTTTAATGTAGTCTCCTGGATGTTTAGCTTCTCTTCCATGAAATATCTTTTGCTGCCCTGAGAATGGAAGTGGATGTGCCTTTATCTTGAAGGGGGTTTGGAGAAGCAGATGTAACAGTGACTTTGAATGCTGAGTTACAGTTTTAGTGATGGGTGAAAAAAAATCTAATTTTCAAGTAATGGATTTCGATGGAAGAGAGCGAGCTCGTACTAAGCTTGTTTAGGCAACCTATTCTTGGCAAAACATACATGTTAATTCTCTCTGTAGCTTATCTATGAAGCTTAGACCCAAGATTCTCAGTAAGTGTAAGGACATCAGCTTTTAACTCCTACAGAAATAACAGTATATTTGCTCCTTTTCCTCCCTGCCACCGTATCAACTGCCACACTGAGGGACAAGTTCATTCCATAAAAAGAACACTGAAATTAAGTAGCTGTAATTGCAGTAAAAGCCTAGGGAGTCCCAATTTGACAGAACTTGCACTTCATTCTGTCCTAGGTTGAATATCCTGTGCATTCCCTGGACTTAGGATCCATGTCAAAAATAGACCTGGAGTGGATCTTCAAAAGAGCTAGTTAGCCCCGTTTGTCCCCTATCCATCAGATCAAATTTATGTAGGCCACGCCAAAGAAGGCAAGGGGAAATAGCTGCTAATTGGACTAGCCAGTCTGAACGAACAAGTCATGGTCAACTTCTGTCATAACTTTGAAAGACTTGGGAATTACTACAGACAGTGGCATGTCTTTGTTTCACAGAGAAGGCTCCTTTCCATCTCCTTTCCAACCATAAGTATTGTTTCTCACATTCTTTCTTGCACGCAGACTAGCTAAAACATCATTTTCATTCTAACTCTACCACTGAGATTACTGTGATGAATTTGAAAATAAATTGTCAAAATGATATTTAAAACAATGTGATGGATTAATTTCACTGAAAGAAAGACCAATTGCAATAGGTGTGATCTGAGTTGCCGGAAATAAGATCTATGCCTCAGTGATTGTTCCAAGAAACTTCCTTCTCTGTGTCTTTACTCAGATCAGCTTAGATTTGTAATATGGGATGCTCCTCTTCCCTTTTACTCCTGCTTGCCTTTGAGGCCAAACAATGACCTGACACCAGCCTGCAGCCAGCACAGGCTTCTGGGGAGCTTAGAAGCCCATAGCTTTGCTTCTAATCAAGACCACAAATATCCTTCTGTTGTTGGTTCATATCTCTATATTTGTGTGGAACTTAAAATAGCTCACTGGCTAATACACATGTAGAGACAAGACATTACCTCTGTGTATTCCTGTGTATCAGCGGACGCTTCTCCTTCTGTTCCCTAAGTGCACATGCCCCAAATGACTTCTTTTCTAAGATACTTGCACAAGAGAGCTTTGAGTCTTTTAGAGATCCACAGAACTTAAAACTCCCAAGAATGATTAATCCCTCTGTTTTCATGAGGGCCCAGGAACAATCCAGCTGATGGCAATGTAGCACAGTGCTGCAAGAGGCCTGACAAAGGCAAATGCAGAGTGTTTCTAGCCGTGCACACTCCCAGTCTTGTAGTAAGTTGGTGCTATGTCTTGCTATGCGCGTCCTTAACTGCTTCTACCTCTATCATTGCTTTTTCTGCTGGGGACAAGTCAGAGGGTTTGAAATACTGAGCCTTAGCACTGTGCTGCTTTTTTTAAACTGAGAAAATTACTTTTTTTTGCTTCACACAGAAAGCAGCAAAGGCTCCTTCTGTTCTCTGGCTGTTCCATAAACTCCGTTAAAAAGTTGCTGTTCCTAGATGGGAATTGCATAGCTCCCTTAAGATCTAATTCTAAGGAAAAATGAGCAAGATAAACATCAAACTGACAGATTTTTTGGAAACAAGGTAGTGCATCATCTTTCTCTGTCTTGATCGCTTCATCTTGAGCCAAGGCTGTGAGGTTTTTATGGGATTAGAGCCACAGAGGGCATTTGGTCTTTACCATCATCTCTTTCACTCCTTCCTGCTGATTGCCTTGTGCCGTCTTTGAAGTAACGTGTTGCAAAGAGATGCAGGCAGTTAAGGGTGGCAAAGGACAAAGAGTAAAAGAATGTCCTTTATTCTCTACTACTTTTTATTTTTGCATCCAAGACCAGCCTACATGCAATTAATAACTGTTTGGAGGAAAGTACTCTCAGGAGCATTCAGTGGTCTGAACCGCTAAATAGTTCGTTTCCAGACAGAAAGTTTTTTCTTACTGGTGAACATCATTCTCTGATGCTTGTGCTTGTACTTGGTCATGACTTGTGCTCCTTCTTTTTCCACACAGTAGTCCCCTTCTCAGAGGACCCTCTTGGTTGAAAGCCCCTGATGGTGACAGGCACTTCACCCCTTTCTACCTGTTTGCATGGTATAAACCTACCTATAAGCCTGTGGAATTTTTTTCTAAGGGTTGGTACTTGCAGTTCATGTGCCCATCTTGAAAATACAAATGCACCCTCAGAAGTACTTTCACTCGGAGGTAATGTTGCTGGTATTCTTTCTTCTCCTGGATGTATCAAAAATATGTACTTTGTCTTCTAAATGGGTAATATGTTTCCAAGCTAGAGAACTTTCAATTTGAAAGATATTTTCTAAGAATACATTTAATTCCAAGGCTGAAAAAAATAACGCAACTTGTGAGACTCTCCATAGCACAGCACAGTGTGTATAAATTAATTTTTTTTTCACCTACTATGGAATGATGATTCCTCCTGATAAATAGTATTTATTACTCCTAATAAAAAAAGGACACGGGTGAGAAGTTCATATACCTTGTCAACCAAAGAGGTAAAAAATTTTGCATTTTGTGAAATGATTACAACAATAATAAATAAGAATACTGAACTTTGACTAAAATCTCTTGTAACGGTATTTTGTTTTGCAGATATGGCCTCTGAATGACTTTGGATTTCTACGTGCAAGCCCCAATGGCCATAGATTTCTTGACGATTAAAAGATTTAAGTGACTGTTGCTAGCTTTCATAATATTTTCTACTAAAATTGATGGAACTATTTTTGTTAAGAATAAATACAAGTATTACTTGACAAAGATGTCTCTCTGAGATTACATCTAACTTGAAAGTGGGAATGACATACTGATGTCATCAACAAAAATCATATGCCTCTTACTGTTTCTGCTGGCTATTCACAGTAAGTGCTTGAATTATTAGGAAGTTTTGGGTTTATACAAGCCAAGGTATGACTTAAAAAGGGATGAGTAAGGCGCAATGCGTGGTTAAGTTGTCACACATCCAGAGCCACACTTAGGCTAGGGGCACCTTAGGATTGGAACTGGAAACAGTGTATCAGTGGAGTTCCAAATCTGCTGGTCACTTAAGTGTTTCGTAGAGTTTTCCTTAAATGGGCCTTAGTTTGGCCCCATGGGGGTCAGAGCACAGTGTCCTGGTTAGGTTTCACCTGAGGAGTGATGCATTTGTTCAGATGCTGGACGTCAATGCAAAACATGCTCCTGCTTGAAGCTGAAAAGTTAATGTAGATGCACAGGTCCAGTGCGCTGTGAGGTAGCCCTGAGTGACCAGCCTGCTAGATCTATGATTCTCTGTCACCTCTTTCCAAGGCTCACCTCCTTTTGAGGACTTAATGAAGTTAAATATTTAGAAATAGAAAATGCTCCTGTTTCCCATTAATGCACCCACCTTACTCTTCATTATCTTCAAAGCATTCCCACATGTATGCCTCCTGATTAAATTCTGTCATCTGAGCTGTTTAAAGGATTTAACCTAAGAGGTAGGGCCCAAGGTATATTTAATATATGCTGAGATTGAAAGAAGCTACTCCGTTGTTTGCTGGGAAAGAAATGTCACTTACATCATGAGATATATTCCAGCTGTAGAGAACTTAGTGTTCTGTTCTGGAGGTTTTTAGCAATGAGCTGTTTAGCTGCAGAAGGAAAAAACCCCAAGCCTTGTGTCTGCTGAGCTATGTTAGCAAATGGGCACATTTCCTTTCTTAAGCCTGACTGAACTTGTTCTTGTAGTGCCCCCTTCACCATACATTTCTTCAGCAGATGCTGTCTCCTCTTTGTCCAGTCTTTTAAAAAGTTGTACTCTTAATGTGCTTGATTGAAACAATCATTGAAGGATCTCGATAACAAGTGAGCAAGTGTCACAACAAACCAAAGATACGTCTTTGGTTTCACTCTTGAAGACAGTATAATTCCCACCACATCGACATGAGAGAGTGTAACATTGTTCATCTGCCAAAAAAAAAAAAAGAAACCAAAAAAAGATTTTAGTGCTTAGAAGAATCAAGAATTTATTTCAGATTTTTTTCACAAAGCTGCTCTTAACAACACATGGGCTGCTGGATTCTAAATATCATTACATGTGCTACCATTTGTTGCTCAAAAAATAGCTGTACTCTTAAGATGTTTCAGTGACTGCGAGGCATTCTTACACCAAACAGCCAGGGTCTGTGCAGTTTCTTTATAAAAGCAAATAATAAAAGGTGCACATCAGTGAAACAGATATTAAAAGAAAGAACTAAGAGGTTTTAATCATATATGAGAGATCAAGGATGGTTCCACAACAGACTGCTAACCCAAGAAACCAAAATAAAACAGGAGAGAGGAAAGGAGATAGGATTTTCCCCTTACAGCTCAAAAAAAGGACAACCAGTAAAAAAATAAGTCAGTCATTCAAAAAGTAAGTAAATGATAAAAGCTGGAGTGATATAAGGGAGGGACATAACACGGTGTCAGATGAAAAAAAAATATGTATGAGAACACTTGCATTCTGTCATCACAGGAAGAGCAAGAAGATGCATCAGAGATTTGGGAAGAATCTGTAAATGAAAATAATTATACTACAAGAAGAGAGCTGGGTGAAAAGTGGTGCTGCAAGCTGGGGGGTGGGTGGGGAGAGCAACAGATAAAGAAGAAATGCAAAGTAAGTATCGTATCATAGCAAGTTAAGTTCCAGTTCAGTTAATCACAGAGAACAGAATAACTAGATCTGAGGAAAATATAAAAAAAGCAGAACTTAAAATAAGTCAACACAATGGAATAAGATGCAGAAAAGATAGAAAGCATCTGCAGTGGCAATGAAAAGCCCTAGGAGCGAGTAGAAAGGCATTCCTACCTTCATTCCAGGACATATCCTCAAGATAAACTTGTGCATGTAGTGGCCAATCTTTTGTCAGATTACCTTCTGTAAAGTAAACACAATAGATGTTCAACCCTGATAATATACAGGTCTTTATTCCTGACAAATTGTTTTACATAACAAGCAGTAAGGGAGTCACACCTAGACCACGTTACCAGTTAAAAATGTAGTTCTCAAAACTTTAATCTCTGTATCTCTGTATAAGCTGGAAAATATCCGTTTGTAAGCCAGGAGAAGTAAATGGTGAAGCCGTATTACTGAAAGGAAGATGCAGTGAAACCAGTGCTTTTGTGCATCCCAAACAATTATGTGAAATTAGAAGTAAACTTTTGTTTTGACACAAATACCCATTTCGCCTGGCTGTGACTACAATCCCATAAGTGGAAATTATGAATGTTTGCTTACCTGTACTTTTCACAAAATCAGGGACTGGTTGGGGTCAGAAGGGACCTCTCAAGATCCCCTGATCAAGCCTTCTAGCGTCCACTAGAGCAGGCTGCCCAGCACCATGCCCAGTCAGATTTTAAATATTTCCACAGAGACCCTCCCAATCTCTCTTAGACAGCCCAGTCTTCTTTAGAAAGCAGAAGCCAAATACAAATCGCCGATAAGCACTAAGTAAGTGTTAGCATGGCATGTGAGAGCACCACCAAAGTTCCTGTAAAAACACATTCCTAACAAAAGAGAAATGAAACCCACTTTTTTGGGGGTAGGGAACACTACAAGTAAGTTGGCAGTAAAAGAATTTCTTACTCCAGAACTACTTAGTGAGCACTTGCTGGAAGAGTCAGAGGCCCAGGCTATTTTATGTTATTTTAATTCACAAGAGATTCTTCTACCTACTCACTAGATTGTAGGGTATCCTGAATGGTTAGCAGCTGCTCTTTGCGTTGGACTGAAAAGCAGAAATAATGGACTTACCAGTTACCTCCTTCAATAATACCTCAAAAAGCTGCACATCTCTAGCCTTTATCTTAACAGAAAATGGAGTATTTCCTTCTGTATCACTGAACATCATCCTCTGATTGCACCTCCCTTACTCTTCCAAAGTTGATACCTGATATCCATGAAGTAGTAACTTGGAACTGACAGTATTTTATTTTAATTTATTTTAATTCAGTATTTTATTAGTTGATTTCACACATCAACTCTGTAAAGCAAGCCAGTCACAAGGGAGATTCCTAACTTACAACAGAGTTGTGTAAGTTACTGCAAAGAAGTTTCAAGCTACTATGAAATCATAGTCCCAGCAATAGCTTATCACAGCTTTCTCTATAGCTAATTATCTAAATCAAATTAAAAGTCTAACCAATATATTGTTTTGGGATTGTTTGTTTTACCAGTTTTCCGAGTAGACTATCACAGGTGGAGGTATTAGTGTAAGGTACCAGTCATGAAATGTACCACTTGTGTTTTAACTATCCTTATGTATAATTGTGTGGCTGCGAGTTTATACTTACAGTTTGGGTTTTTAAATAGAAAATTTATGGCCAGTTAAAAAAAAACCCAAAATAATGACAAAATATTAAATCATAGTCTTGATTTTGCAACTAAATGACTGTTCTAATTTTAACTGAAATGTACATTATATATATCCTTTGAGAATGAGCCTCATCTAAATTAGTTTTAACAAAGGAGATTAAAACAAATCAGATGCATTAGAAATAATGACAGAATCAATACAGCCTTTTGGATGCTACCTTTGCTGAACAGCTATTCTGGAAGGAAAAGTTCAGAATAAAAAGAAAATTAACCTACTCTCCCTCATACTTTATTGATGCCAAAAGAGAGGGGAAAAAATCAAGAGTGGAACGATGAAAGAAAACTGGAAGATTCACTTATCGGTCAGTCATTCTCCTTCCGCATGCTCTCAATTTCATAAACAACGGGTAATTTTTTAGTTCTACAAAGTAGCAACATATTTCTTAACACTCGACCAAAACTTTAGTTAACTGCATGAAATGGCCAAAATAAAATATCAGATGGACTTAACTCATGCTGAATAACTCCTAATATTACTGGAGTTAGTCCGGTACAGCCTTCTAGCTACAACACATAACGGGAATGGTGAACATCCTGTAAACACCCACAAAACCAGGCAGAGGCCTTTCCTCCAGCTGTGTTGTGTGAAGGAAAGATTCCTCTTCTTTTTAGAGGATGAAAAAACGCCAAAACAGCAGAAATCAAAATGAAGTCTACCTACCTACCTTTAAGTTCTGCTCTTCACAAGACCATACTCTAACTGAGGACAGTATGGAAAAGGAAAACGCCTCTTATTTAGCCAGATTTTTTTTTCTTTTTAAATACTGAGAAGAAAAATTCACAAAGGAAAATGTCCTCTTAAGTTGTAGGAAAAAGAGATTTTTTCCTAAGCTTCATTTATAGGTAGTAAAAAATTGATTTAAAAAGAAACCAGGCTTTCCTATTTGGAATTCATGAAGCAGGATTTCACTCAGCATAGGTTTTATAGGATTGGAGGTGGAGGTCTGGGTCACGTCTTGCCAGTAGAGAATACAAAAAGGGCAGATGGACCATATGCCACCGTGAAGGGAACGGGTGAGATGCAAATTCATGAGGTTACCATTCCTCCTGCAGTAAAGTCACTCAGGAATCACAGAAACATTTAAGCTGGAAAAGACCTTTAAGATCAGAGTCCAACCGGAAAAGTAATGAAGAGGAAGTAATGAAGACAGAATGGAGGAAGGCTGAGGAAAAGCGTGCCCTCTCTTCTCTTCCAAATACAGTACAACGTGAAGTCCAGGTAACAGAATTTCAATGAAGCTTTCCTAGTTCATTACTACAATTGTAATTTTGAAAAATTAATCCCTTATACAATGCTCAGCCTGAACCGAGATCGTTATTCCTAGTCTGATGCTCAAATCTGAAAGAGTCTTACTAGTTATCACAGGATGTAAATTTTCAATTAGAACTGTTGACCCAAGAAAGTTCCCAAAGTTAGCACATAATCCAGTAACTGCTCTTGTCAGTGGGTTTTGTATACTGCATTTAATTTACTTATCTGGTTTAAGCAGGAGAAACTTATTTTCCAGAGTTGAACAAAACTTTTTTTATTTTCTAGTTCTCCTTTTAAATACTACCCAATCCAGCAGAAATAGAGCTGCTTATCTAACAACAGAGGCACAGCCCAGTATAAATTTGGGGAGATTGCAAGCTGAACTAAAAACCTAAGAGTTTTCGCAGAATGTCTTAGTGACTAAGATTTCTTGCGCTCTTTCTTATTTTATCGACATCATTGTTATTACAATCATGGCTCCCTCATTAGTGGTTCTCAGAAGTACCTCGGTGTCTGATTTTCACTCCCTTGCTGGAGGAGAAGGCCATTCAAGACTGATATTGTTACCAGTACTGAGGACTGTGGTAGGCTTACTTACATGTGACATCAGCTCAAGCTGTAGAACTCCGTGTACCAAGTTGTACTATGTGAAACATGCTCATGACCATATAGGGAAGATCACGAAGACCTGATTATCTACCATAACTTGACAAACAAATTTTAATTCACAAGGAGTAGAGCCTGCCTGGCTTTGGCATCTATTGGATTTGTCTGACAACAAGGGGTGAAAGGATTCTGCAGCTCCATTGTCTCAACTGCAGGATCTAAGAAAACACTGCCAGGCTCATCAGAGAGGTTTATGAGCCTGCAATTCAAAGAGATTAAAAGGAAAAAAATCTACTGAGATTCTTTCAGGCTACAGAACAACATTAAATAACTATTAGCAGCTCGGTTCAGTAAAGCTTTACTAGAGCCCTTGCTGGGTCATTCAGATATTGTGAAAGAGGAAAGGTATTTAAGTTTCACTTGAGGATACAATAAATATTTCTTGGGCTATTTAAGACTGAGTTTTAGGGAAAGGGCTGCAAGCAGTAAATGGAAATTTAACCCTTTTAACAGTTTATGGTAATAGTAAAAATAGTCATAACACTTAAAAGAATTTTTTAGCTCTTTCAGCCATATATTCTTAAGGATTGTTTTTTTCAAAACTAAACACATAATTAAAAAAGGTTGAACATATGTATTGTCAGTCAAATAATGTTCATAGTATTTTCTCAGGGTCAGAATCATCACATTCTCAAAACCTGGACGTTTTTACAAGTTACATTTTTGTAAATGGCTGTTTAGTTTTTAAACGATTACTTGAGTCTCCCAACATTAATTTAAAATAACGATGCTTGCTTTAATTTGAAATTATAAAAGAATTGTGGGTTTATTTCTTGTTCATTTCAATTTTTGTATCAAAAACCTATGTTTGTTAAAAAATACAAGAAAATACCACTTCACTTGCAGCCATTGCAGGTTAGAGTTAACTCCAAAAAGCCATGGTAAAAGCCTCATGTTCCAGCTCAGACTGAGTGTCTACAGCTGGAAAGTCCATTGCAAGAGAAGGAATATACCCTTCTGTCACTTGGAATATAACTGAGCACACTTAAAAGGCTAAAGTAACGGCTACATTAAAAGCTTTAGTTTGGTCTAAAATTCTTTTTTTTTAAGCAGGAATTTTCTTAACACGGGAGAAGAAAAATAAGCTGCATTCATTTTTTTCTGTTCTTATAATGAGGTGGTCAAGGTGGTCTGTTGCCATTTCTGTTAGCTATTAAAAGCATTTTGTAGGCTTTTGTCTTGTTTCTTCTGCTTATTCTCATACTGGATTTGTAAGGTTATTCTTCTGGCATCCCATTTAGCAAATTATGTTAAGGTATCTTGATGTCTAATACAGAATCATCACTTTATTGTTGGAGCAGTAGGGAATGTAGGATTAACAGGAAAATGACCATCTCCAAAATAGTCTTTTCAGTTTACTGTACTAGGAGAGCAATGGGGAATGGGCAGGGGGAGGAGGAGCTACTTCCTATTTAGCATGTTTTTTTCACTTTGCCAATCTGTAACCACACCTGTGTAAGGCTCCCTTTCTAAACCTGCAGTAGCAACCTAACTGAGTGAGGACACATCCTCTAAGATTCTTCAGGTTTTAAAGAAATGGGTGTTGTCAGTGAAAGCAGAGTTAGTGACCAGATAGCCTAAAATACCTAATTTTAAAATAAAGGAAGATCTTTGTTTTGCTCCGTTGCCTAAAGGGAAGGTAAAGACGGGACGGAACCAGACTCTCCTCAGAGGTGCAATGTTAGGATAGGAGACAAACACCACAAGCTGCAACACTGGCAATTCCACTTAGGAACTCTAATTCCTTCTATCTAATAAGTAAAGCAAGAACAAAAGGTAAGTTATGCTAAATATGTACTCATGTATGAAAATTGCATCTGCAATATTTTTCTGAAAATGTAATTCAAAAACTGAAAAATCAGAGAGATACATGCTGAGATGTGAAAATCCCCACTAGTGATCCACCCCGCACCCTGTTAACATGTGTGCATTACAGACACCTGTGTCCATCATCACAAAAAAAGTACACCCTGTACTGAAACTCACTGGAGGCATACATGGAAAAAAAACATTGATTCTTAACTTTACCGACCCTCTACTCCAGAAACACATACAGAGCAACTGGTTTTACTGTCAATCCCATTATTAGCTTTGAAATATTTATTACATTTACTGTCAGAAATTAATTAGTCACCAGTTTGTTGATTTGTGACATTTCTTTTAATCATTCAATCAATAATTAAAAAGTAAAATGAATTATTAAAATTAATTATCTTAATTATGTGATTGTTTAGATAGATACACAGTTTCTTTGTATTTAAGCCAACACAGAAATCCACAAAAGCTGGAGGGCTGCTATTTAAAGGGACATTGACAAGATACAGAAATGGGGCGACAGGGACATGAAAGGGTTCAAGAAAGATCAAGTCCTGCTTTTGGGTCAGAATAACCTAAAAAGGGTCCTTACATCAGACTTGACAGAAGGAAAATGTGTTTTGTCTGGGTTTTGGGGTTGTTTTTTCTATATTTTTTCTGCTTTACCTCCTATGAGGGTGACCAAACACTGGAACAGAGTGCCTGGGGCAGCTCTGGAATCTTCAGCCTTGGAGATCCTAAGAAAACAGGCTGAAGAAGTTCTAAGCAACTGGCCTACACAGACTTGCTTTGAGTAGGAGATTCATCCAGATGACCTGGCCCCTTCCCACCCATGCAGTTCTCTGATACTGTAAAAGTTTATTCTGTCAAACTTTCAGGTTTCAGATGACTTCTAACATGATAATTGTAAAATCAGATGTTTCTAAGCTAAATCCACTGAAAAACTTTTGGTAGTCATTACAGCCAAACTTGGTTTTAACTACATATTCATTTTTCTAAATGGGATACTGAACAAAGAATAGAAATATCTGTAAGCAGATTGGTTAAGGAAAAAAATGTCATTCTTAATAGGTAAATTGTTTGCAGCTTTTTTCCATCCCCCTAATTTTTCACAGGGATGAGAAGCAAAAGATTCATCTCTATAAAAAGGTATTCTTAACTGTCATTTAAAGATATGACAAAACAATGAATAGGAAAAATTTTCACAAAACATATAAGAAGGCAGTTCTTACAAGATTTCCAGACCAGAGAGGCTAGGATGAGTATTTGAGCCAAACCTCTAAATGGTTTGCGGTTTGTCCTATCCTCTTCAATACTATAGACTGAAGGCACAAAAAAAATAAACCATAGGAGATCATTGTGATGCCTTCAGAGAACACCAGTGCTAAGATATGAAAGCACTTTCACTTGTTGTTCTCAATGACTGTACCACAAGAAGGTACATACCAATAAGCAATCTGTGAAACAGCAAAAAGACTACAGTGCAAAGGGCTTCCTGCTGACTGGCATCCTTCAGATTCTGCTTCCTAGGCTTTGCAGTCTTACTGACTCGCTGTATTCTCTCTCATCACTATTCCCCTTAGCTGCTGTCTCAGTTCCTTTGTTTCTGTGGGCTTTACAGCAGCCTCTACGAGTGTCTAGAATCGTGGCTTCAGAAGCAGCTTGACAGGCATTCAAAGAACTAGAATTTATTTCACCATCATTTTGCTGCCAGGGAACATGTTGCAAAGAATGCAGCAATGCTGCACATGTATGTAACGTGGGGTTTGGTTTGAAAAGCTGGGTCCTCTGTGAATGGCACCCTCTATATTAAAATATCTTTCTCCCATTATTATACCATTACCAAATACCTCTGTAAATAAATGTACATTTCACTCTCTTTATTTACAAAGTCTTTTTTTACAGAATCTTGAGATGGCTTTTCAAAGAACTCATCTGGAAGCAAAAGAGTCTCAGGAAATATAACCTTTAAAATACTGTAGAATAAGTTTTGTCAAAACTAATTTATAGCAATGTCCTTCAATTCCATAGGAAAACAAAGCAACTTATTAAATCTTGATGTAGCTCTTGACTTCAGTGGATTAACCTGACCCAAGTGAAATGGAACTTTGAGGTCTGCATTTAAGCTTTAAGTAAAGCTACCCAAATAGACAAATACTTCTAACAATCTCTAGTATTTTTTTTCCTCTGCATTTACAAGTTGTGAAAATGGAAGACATAGACGATACTATAACACTAGGAGTATAACAGGATGAGATCACTGGGTAGCTGAAATTCCTGTTCTTGCATCACACTCAGGGATTTAAGAAAATAAGTTTAAGATGAAATTTTAGTTAAGTTTGATCTTAATTCTGTTTACATAACAAATTAGCACAAGATCAAATTCCTTCCATTCTTTTAAAATATTTATTCCATGATTCTGTTTTCACCCCTCCCCCCTTTTCCAAAGCCCCCACAAAGTCTGAAATACAAGATTATTTAACCAGAGACTTCATACTGGGTGTATACAATTATATATCACTCTCTTTATCCTGCAGTGATGCATATCTGCCAGAATGACTAAGCCTTTGTCTCTCAAAGTTCTGGTATCTGCAGCGGCAGGGGAGTTAAAAATCAGCACAAGAGAGAAAGGTCTGATGGTGTGCCAATGTACAATGGAAGAGAATTCAATAACAAGCTGCAGAGACAGTGGGCTTTTATCAGACACATTCAAAAGTGGTGGTGGCTACACGTCAATGCTGGACCAGAGTGTGTTACTGCAGAGTGCGACTGAGTGTTTTCCCCACAGGCAATACACTATTATTGACTCCCCCCATTAACATGTAGGGTGGATATACATTTATTGAAGGTTCTAATGGAAGGCTGAGGGACTCCTATCCTGAGGCCAGAGCAGAAAGACAGCCTATCACTTCATGTAATGGTAGCCCATGTGTGACAGACCTGACCTACATTTCCCCCCTTTCTTTCTCACAACAGCCTGTCACTGTTTTAAGAAGCTATTTTCTGAGAGGTATAAAAAGAAATGCATGCTAGAGCTGCCTAGTTAATGTGTTATATTGGAATATTATTTATAAACCAGCTTTAAAAAGACTAGTTTAGACTACAGATTAATTATGAAAGCTACCACAACACACACAACCGAAAAGAACACATCTTAATGATTCTGAAGTGCTTATAAACCCATACACATTGAACGCTAGATATAAATGGATTAATACCCATATCTAAGATACTGCAACAAAATGTAGTATAAGACTTAAAATTAAGAAAGCCTAATGAAGCTGCCTTAATAAAATAAAAATGGCTAAGGTCTGTAATTAGTATATATTTCATGTTCATTCAAATTATTAGGAATAACACTGCCTAATGTTTTGTTGGAAGCAATTCAATGTTTTCACTAGATAATGTATGTGTAGCAAAAGCTATAAATAATGGATCCACATTTGAAAGTAGGACAAGAGTGAAAGAACCATTTGGTTCAGCAATAAACAGCATTTTAAAATACCATCTAACTACCACTCCCAGACCCTGCTTATTTAAAGAGCTGCTGCTACTACAGCACTCCTTGGCAGGAACCTACCACGCTGCTGCAGGTCATACTCTTTTTTTGTCTCTTCGTTCCCTAGAATTTTCCACGCTTGATCAATTTCTATGAACCTCTGCACGCGCTCCTCCACTTCTCCTGCTGGCACATCCGCCTTCTGTTTGTCTGGATGATACTGCCAATCAAAAAAAAAAAAAAAGATATAAAAAAAAAGTGAGGGGAGTAGAAGTGAGGAGGGCGGAAGAGAAGCAATCAATAATGCATTTGATATTCAGTTAAAAGGGCAGAGAAAAGGAGAAGGTCTGAGCTAAGGTGCCAAAGGAAGGGAGACAACGATGCTGGGCACAAGAGAAAACTGCCAATTTAATTAGACCACTGAAATAGCAACAAAACCACCAGTGGCACAAATGTCACTGTGCGCACTGACAGCATTTTCTGGATAATTTGCCGATGGAATCATTGGTCTTATGGACAATTTACCTACAGAGAACGACTACCACAAACAGAAACAGGTACATGCAGAGAACCATGACACAGGAACAAGAAGAGGTGCTGTAGGTGCTAGCAGCCCTGGTAACATCACACACAGCTGATATAAATAATACCACCAATGTTTAGTTAAGGCTATTAAAGATAAACTAGATGCTGTATTACTTGTACCTAGCTTTTTACAAAGTTACTTACATGGTAAATAGAATATACACTATCAAATATAATTTATAATACATGTAATTCCACTTTTGAAAATAAGCCTCAACATCTTTAATTTCTTCCAGTTCAGTGAATCCATAGCCCTTCCAAATATTTAAACTCATGGATCACTGGCTACAAAATTGTGTCATTTTAGTTAAGAAATGGTTATTCAAGGACATGGCTGCAAGAAATCCCTCATTAGATAGGCAATAATAATTAAAATGGTAACAAGTTTTCTTTACTGTTTGTACTTTAGGTTCTGAACAGAGCATTCCGACTTCTTTTTGGTTCAAATGTCTCCTGAAAAGGAACCTTCAAAACTCCACCTTCCTGTAGCTTTAATTAATCTTCAATAATACAGGAAACAACATTTAAGATGAGAATGTTGCAATACAATCAGACCTATCAGGTGTTAACTGTGTTATAAATTAAGATATCTCATACTCTGGAGCTTTAACCTTTGCTCTTTATACCAACATCAGTTGGGGCACTGCAACATACAGCAGATTCTGAGACTCAGAAGTCTTGTTCTACCAGCGGTTGGGCTGATTTCTGACTAACTGAATCCCTTTGCTTTAGTTTATCATTAATTTTGGAAAGGAAAGAAACAATATTGATATCATGTGTGCTTTATAAAATTCAAAATTTTAAATTAAAAAAATAAAAGGAACTCTTCTACTGGAATCTATTTGCTTGCTGATGTTTGTATCTGTGATTTGCACTGATGGATATTACCCAGATAAATCCCCTGTATGACAACAAGAAAATATACAAGACCAAAATATTAATCTTTGACCTCAAGTTTTGTCACAGGTATTTTTCCATATACAGACATATGTATCTGAAACCTCAGGTATGAGGTCTGTACACAAATGTATATTTTTGTTTCCACCATATGAGTAAGCACGCATAAAGTCATCTCTGTATTTGAGACGGAGGGCTACCTTGAAACTTGCTGAAAACATGGCTGAAGTTCAGCTGTGATCCATAAGGCTTTGTCTCTTTGAGCCCCCTTTTTATCTCCCCAGCTAGAGACGACAAAATTCTAAGGTGCAGACAAATAAACTTTTGGTCATTGCATTTAGTCATTGTACTCTAAATAGATAATTAGAAAATGAATGATTATACCTTTATTTGGTAGGCACTAAATTCAGTGTTCTGTCATGTTTTACTGTAGAAGCTAATGAAATGCAGTATTTGTTTTCAAAACCATTTTTCCGAAACCTTAACCCTTGAAGTTGCATTTCAATTTTAATAACATTTTTAACATCAGCGGTTGACTGTATTCCACATTTGTGAAAGGTCAATTAAAAAAATAAAATAAAATCAATGCCTAGTAAGCATACAAGGCAAAATAGTCAGGTCACATTACTTAAATGCTTTTCTTTTTGCAACATTACTTATTTTATCAATTATGATCGAGGTATGCATCCAGCAGTTACTCCTCAAAGCAATATTTTATCTAAATAAAGGTACTCCATTATTTTAAAATATTTCAGATGCTATATTTAAAATATGTATCACCTCAAATATTATAGGATTAATCATAATACCTAAAAAGAGAGTTAATGACTGCTGTACATTTCAAACCATTTGGATGATACTGTAAACATTCTCCTACAGGTTTATATCCAAAAGGATGTAAAGGTCTATTCAAGGAGTATTCTATGAGACTTAGTACCACTGAAACAAGGTTTGAATAGCACTGCCATAGAACTGTTGCTCATATTGTTTTGTTTGACCTTCTCAGATTGGTTTCGTACAGATACATGAAAACATTACTGACCAACTGCCCAAACCAGCAAGAATATCAGCTTCTCTCCTGCCAAGAATGCTGAGAAAAGACATAAAATTGGTCACACTTTTCCTTTGCTACACCAAAACTTTGCCTGACTGAAAAGTAATTTTGTACTACACTCGAAGTAGTTAGTGAAAACCAGTAAGCCACAAATGTCAGAAGTACTTTGAGAAAATAATAATCAATGCATAAAAGGCTACTCTGTTCATTTAGTTATTATTCAGGTTTATCATTCAGCTTTCAACTTCTTTCCTACAGATTTGAAAAAAATATTTGTAGTATATGCAGTTTTTATATTTGAAAGACTACAATTTCATTTAACTATAAACAACCACATTGTAGGTGATCTACAAATAAAATATTTCTCTTTATCTATCTATCTATCTATCTATCTATCTATCTATCTATCTATCTATCTATCTACTTAGATCTCCATGCTTTCTGAAACAATTTTCTCCTTTCTCTGTTAGGCTTCTTCCTCTATTACTGTCTGACGCTGCGCTGGTTTTGGCTGAGATAAAGCTGTGGTTTTTTCCACTGTAGCTCGTATAGGGCTATGTTCTGGACTAGTGCTGAAAACAGTTTATAATACAGGGATGTGTTTGTTATTGCTGTGCAATGCTTACACAGAGTCAAGGCCTTTTCTGCTTCTCACACCACACAAACTGGGGTGCGCAAAGAGCTGGGGCTGGGGGACACGGCTGGGACAGCTGACCCTGACTGACCAAAGGGGTATTCCATAGTATGTGATGTCATGCTCAGCAATAAAAGTTGGGGGAACAAGGAAGCAGAAACTTTCAGAATGATGGTGTGTTTGTCTTCCCAAGTAACCGATACATGTGATGGAGCCTTGCTTTCCTGGAGATGACTGAACACCTGCCTGCTGATGGGAAGTGGAAAATAAATTCCTTGTTTTGCTTCGCTTGTGTGAGCAGTTTTTACTTTATTTATTAAACTCTTTATCTCAACTCACCAGTTTTCTTACTTTTACTCTTCCAGTTCTCCCTCATCCCATTGTAGCAGGAGTGAACAAAAGTCTGTGTGGGGCTTAGCTGCTAGCTAGGATTAAACCACAACTGATGCCTTGAGTAGTCCTTACATCCATTCTGAGAAAAATACTCAAACCTCTAGTATTTTACTCTAATCTTGTGGTTTGTTTGTTTTTCTAGTGACCTCACTTCATCTGAATTCATCATGTAGCCAACATACAGCTATTCTCATTGACTTCCTTTTCCAGCTTTGCAATCAAACCCTAAAAATGCAAAAATCCACTCCTGATTCAACTGGCCATACCTCTCTCCAATCTGCAAGCGAACAAATGAGCCATCCTCTTTTTTAGCCGTTTCAGACTCTGTTCAGTCCACTCGGACAGCAACCACAGAGGACACCTGACCACAATTTACACCGATCTAGTAATAGCTGAGGTTTAGAGAGTACTGTAATGTCCTCCATCAATACTTTAGACACTGATCAACCATACACTTCTGGTTTTGGTATCTTCTCGCATTCTTAGTTACCATATTCTTGCTTCTGATTCCTCTCTTTTGATTCTCCTCTGTCTTCAGAGGAGCTGCCTCAACAGAGCCAGGGCTGTGGCTCAATTTGAGGGAGGTGGAGTATGATGTATGTTTCTGATCTCCTCCTCCCTTCCCATTCAGCCTGATTTCCCGATTTTTGAACACAGTGATAATTTTTACTAACGTGTCACTATTAATAGGACTTTATAAACCCAATAAAGAATACTTACCCAAGTCTAACAGAGGGAAGATAAAAGGATGGTTAGAGATGTATGCCAAATCTAGTTCTTTTTCATATCTCTTCTAGAAGTGCTTTTCTAGCTTCTTTCCGTTACTAAACACTGTCTGGAATTTATATCACTTTACAGCATATGATGCTTTGTAGTTACTCTCCGTGTTAAAAAAATAACCTGATTGACATTGGAAATGTATTAGTTTATCTGTTAACTATAAAAAAATACTTTACACACACACATGATACTGCTCACTCCCTTGATGTACATCTTAAATTTTTTCATATTTATTTTTTAGTGTTTTTGCTTGGTTTGTTTTTACAGTCACTAAGAAAATTTTAAAAAAGCACAACCCTAGAGGTACAAAGCTCAAATTAAAAAAATACCACACTCTTTGAGACTTGGTGAAATTTTTCGTGATGCAGGGAGATAGAAGAGCAGGCTAATACAAACTTAACCTCATGCTCTGTTCAATTACATTATCATTATTTTACCCTTCTGAAACAACTGTATTGAACTGTCTCATTTTTATTATACTGCACTACTCAGTAGTTTGAACACCAGAGCGGACCAGCATATCACCTGGCAAACACTGCCAAACAGATACAGGCTCAGTTACATAAGTATCCAAAAACTTAATTTTTTTTTTTCATGGAACATTTTGTTTAGGTAAAGTAATTGCATTCATTATGCTAACCTATTAGCTTTGCTGCCTACTACAGAACAAAGAACAAGAATGCACACAAACTTTTCCTGACTCGGGGAAAAAAGCTATTAATGTTGTTGTAGTCAGCAAATAATTAAAAGTGTAGACTCTAAAAATTACTTGAGTTCCATCATATACTTTATTTATACAATGACATTTTTATTCATACAGTGTACCATACATGGTTTTCACCTACAGGATTTATATAAGAATTTGGAAAACACTACAGAACATTTGACTGCTACATTTTTTTATTCCTGCTTACTTTATACTCCATGAAGTTTGGCCCCTTCTGCACTTTAAGAACTGCAAAATTAATCCCTGGACTTTAATACCTGAAAGTTAATAAAGACCATTTGGTCAATAACCCTAATGGTATTACATCTCAATAACCATACTAACAGACCTTAACAACTCTCATACCACAAGATGAGACACTACGATAGCGGGCTGAGCTTTGGTTGAGCACATCAAGCAACATCGACATGACACACAAAGGTCCCTATCCTCCTAACACTTGTACAAGTTGCTTAACTTTATGCAATAAATGTAATAGGGTTGATTGATTTTAATCAAATTCAAATTAGCAAGCAGAAAACCTCTAGTTAAATCAATTTAATGTACACTTATTGGTGCTCATGAATTTATTTTTCAAAAGAAATTGACAGGACCCAGTAAGAATCAACTTGAGCTATTGGGAAGGGAGGAGTGAAGCATACAGGCATAGGTTTTACACTAAATTTGTAATCTGTTGCTAAACTGTGGAATACATGACAACTAAACTGCCCAATATAATCAAACTTTTACTCATAACTACTTTTCCACATGACAAATTGAATAGGCTGATTATTTAGAAAAGCGCTATTCCTTCTCATTTATTACTTAATATATTAGCGTGGTTATTTTGCCTTCTGCATAAGGTTATTAATTTTGAAAACCAAAATGCACCACATCCTCAAATCTATACAAAGCAGGAGGCTCCATTTTCCGTGAAAGCTAGTATTTCTTCCAAATTTTTAAGTCATGAAAAAGTGCTTCCATTTACTATGTATTTCACAGATAAGTGTAAAGAGCTTTTCCCTCTAAAATGACACAGCTTTTAACTAAACCTATTTAAAATGTAAACTTTCTAATTTTCCTGACTCAGAAAAATGAAGTAAATTTTTCCAGGGCTGAAATAAGTCATCTCCACTTTCTACGGCTTTATCTTTCCTACTTTCCAATATTTCCTGCAAAGCTCTCATGCATTTGGAGAAATCTTCAACAGCAAATAAAGTGATATAAAAAATGATGAACCAGATGTGGCTGCATTTATTAGACACCCTTTAGGGTTTGGGGTTTTTTTTTGTTGTTTTTGGGGTTTTTTTTGTAAGGGAAACCTTTACTAAGATTCTAAAATTCAAACGCATAGGCAGACATAGAACAATGATGAAACCATTAGAGATGAAAACTTAATAAGTTAAGCTATTCTGGACTTATTATCACAAGGCAAAGTAACCACTAAGCTGCTTACACACAGTTACAGCATAGTAAATTTCTAAACAATCAGATTTACTAAATATTTTTAACTTTGAAATTAACTACAGTCTCATGGAATCTCCTTGCTAAATTAAACTGACAGTTTAGAGAGGATCTGAATTCCTGTTTTATTTCAATACGAGTTATGTGCCTCTATTTGAATAAGAGAAATCTGTAAAGCTAGAGATGTGCCCTAAGTTCCTGAGTAAACCAGGTAGTAAGATTTTAACAGGGGATTACTTATATGCACTCAAGTACTTGTGCTTTTGTAGGAACTACATCTAATGAATGAGAGTCAATGATAGAATATTAACATCTAAAATTAACTTAGCATCTCTTTGCATCCTCCTCCCTTTCTCTGTGTAAAGAATATAACAGTGGCTATGCTAGTTTTATAGCCTGACATTATTTGTTTCATATAATGCAGCTAGAAATACGATTTCAAGCCAAGTATTAATTACCTTCTCTTATTGTCACAATAAAAATAACTGGAAGCCACTGTTCATGACTGACAACTACCATACCTCCTGGAATTTGTAAAAAGATCTATATTTACATTAAAAAAAAAAGTGAAAGACACTCAGTAATGGCCAGGGAAGTGAAGTTCAAGCCAAACTTTACAAATAAAGCATTGTTCCATATCTGGTGAGGCCACCATTTTTTATGAATGACAGAACTGAATTAAAATCATTAACAGGAAAGGTAAAAGTCACAAAACTGGTATGCAAAGGGTCGTCTGGATTAACACTGCAGAAGCAAAAGTCACCATGTATAAGTATTGGATAGCATGAGATAACAGCAGTATGCACCAATGACATCCACTTCTGCCAATAGGAGACTTAGATGAATGACAGCAAGTGGACATGAGCTGGACACTACGCTGTTCAGAAGAGAAAAAGAATGAGGGGGGGCAAACATTGGAAGCAGCTGGATGAAGAAAGCAAGCCAAGATATTATTTTCAAACAACATGGCCAGATTCATGGCTGGGAATCCAAAAGAATGAAACTTTGCCTCCTTATAGGAACTGAACAGATTAATACCAAGCACTTTAAAAAAATCACATTATCAGTAGTACTTGTGAGGTTCAATCTACTCAATCTTGCATCAAAAGTTCAATGTCAAATAGGCAATATATTCAAAATACAGAATCAGAATTATCTCTTAGAGGCAGTATATGTGGTTAATAAGACTAAACTATTATTTTATTTATTTTTCAACATTATAATATAAAAGAAGTTAAAATTCTTTGAAAAACAAAAAGGGCATGAGCAAGCAGAACAGAAAGCCTAACACAAGCAGTCTTGGTCTATTCAAAGTTTAGCAACAGATGAACATGTTGCACTAAGAAAACGCACAAGTCATTACAAGTATGTCCCTTGCAACATAACAAAGTGCATCCTCTTAACAAAACAACAGTAACAAAGTACAGGAGTAAACATGAACAAAAAACTATCAAAATTGGAAACTATGTTTAAAAACATTTCACATGCTTTATGCAACATTTATACATTGCCAACTATAATTGTTGTTATCTACGGGTTAAGTTAACAAGGTCAAGACAAAATCTGTCAAGTGTTCTCATCTGACAGAAATATTCATAGGTCCATGCAAAGTTGCCTATAGAGCTCATCATAATGCTTCATATCATATTAAAAGGAGGCTGCAAAACAGTCAATGTTAAAAATGATTAGCCATCTATTTCCTATTTAATTTCTGATTGCAGTCTGAATTCTTGTTACATTTCCCTGCCTTAAAAAAAAAAGAAAAAAAAAAGAAATCTGAGTAAATTTAATGCCAGGCTGTTCTTTGGAGGAAAGTCCTGTGCCCCTACTTACAATATAGGTAGTAAATACCGGTTCTTACTGATACGTGCCAATAAATCTCACCCTCTGACACAGAGTGTCTGTTCATACTCCGTTTCTGGCTGCCCTGCCACAAATGCCAACAAAGGGACCAATTAATGAAAACTTTCTTGATACATTCCCAGTGGATGAATGTCCGCTTTGCAGAAGGTACCTTGACAACATTCATCTCAAACAGGCCAAATGGTTGCTCTGTGGCAGCAATTAAGACACCATCAGCCTTGGCTAGATTTAAACCAACAACCAAATCTGTGTAGATCTGACCAAATGCTCATGGAAATCCAGAGAAATTAACTTCTAAACAAGGGCTGGATTAGGTCATATAATTGCATCAATTTCTCTCATTATCTACATACGACGTGGACACATTTTTATTAGAAAGATACTACAATTCTTAAACCAAGATTGCTTAATCTGGCCACATGATCGTAATGTTTAAATCCCATCTACAAACATCTAAGAAATCAACAACTCTTCTAAATCATTTCAAGAACCAAAATTGCAGTGTAAGCTGGCATTCTCTGCATTGGTACTCAATTCTTTTCTCCCTCTCTCCACAACAAGGTAGTGTTCAGTCTTAATATTCCTATAGCTTTGGAATCAGGTTTAAACAATTAAGTGCAGCATCCCTCCTCTTTCTAAAATTATATTTGGAAATGGAAGTTTTGTTGCTTTTATCCAGAAGCACCTATATGAAAGTCTCTTACTAAAGATTGTGAACACGAGAGACCTAGAGGAAAAAAATCCTGCCTTCCTTGCCAAACTCATATTGACTTCAGGTTTTTGACAAGGAGTATCATTCCTGGAATCTCTGACCTCAGGCAATTTAAAGTATGGCTGGTCAAGGCCCCAGCCCTCATGACCACTCTCACAAAACCAGCCATTCTGCTTCTATTGGTCTCAGGGCTCAATAAATTTATGTTCAGAAGTATCAGATATATTAAACTTGTGTATCTACAATACCATAGTTAAGTTTAACACTGTATAGGAGAGAGGGTTCCCCTCACCATTCCACACGCCAACAAAACTGCACATTTCCAATTTTATACTACGTCATCATAAGGCTTGTAGCAATATTTTTAATCAAATTATGTAGCATGTACTATAAGTTCCAGATCAGTTGACAGACCTCCAAAATATAAACCTGAATAATCTCCCTTCTGGACACAGCACAAAAAAAGAACCATATAATGCAATTACAACACTCTAGGAGCTATACAATTACATTTAAAGTTAGCACTTTTGCTAATTTTACATACATTGTCACACTGAATACTTTCAGCCACAAATCCCTATCAGCAGTATGTAACAGAATTAACACACCTATTTGGTATTACCTACACATGTATATGACATCTATTTTTGAGCAATCAAGCATACCAACTCCAAATGATCATTTACTCTGCTTATGGGCAGCATGATATAGAAATTAGTCTCTATGCAGACTAGCTGTTATGCTTTAGGTTGAACTCGTTCTTGCAGAATCCATTCTGTGATGGATTTAAATCAGAATAGAGACTGAATTAAGCAGTTATGAAAACAGAATTTGAATTTTGGGGTAACTGAATTTAAGAAAAGCAAATTGACCACTGGTGCTGGTCAAGAAAAAAGGTGACAAACGTGCACTTGGCCCCCACCCTGTGGCACTCACTGAAAGGTCACAGAAAGAAGCCATTTTCCAACTTCACCAGCTGAACTCATTAAATCAGGGCAAGATGAAAACAACACAAATATTTTACAAAAATTTAAGTGGTTTATACAATAAAAGTATTCTAAAAAAGGAAGTGGTGGTTTATTTCAGTAAAACAAAGCAGCTTAAACTGCAAAAAAAAAAGAATTAATTTTGAAAAGTTTGTTTAAAACACATAAACATTACATTTTTCTCCTATCATGGAAGGAGAGAAAATTTCTGGATGTACAGTATAAATTAATTATCAATATAGTTACAGAAATTAATGAAAAAAACCCTAATTGCCAGTAACAAAATAATTCCAGCAGCACTACCTTGCCAAATTCAAAACGCTTTTCAATCCAAAATGATTTAATTTTCAACTGAAAACGTACTACAAACCAATATGTAATAAAAAACCCAGTTAGGCTGGAACCTTAAAGCATCATGGTGCTACCTGCCCATAACTTACAATGTTTTTCCTTGCCATTTTATCACAAGCCATTAGGAAGCCTTCCTGGTTTAGTGTTTCTTTCTCACTGCTCCAAAAAGCAGGAACAAAGCCTACATGTTTTTATTTTAAAAACAACCCTATTTCACCTACTTTCTGGAATATGTAGATCACCTTTTACATAAAAAAAAAAGACCTAAACAAACAAAAGGCTACACGATTTTGAAGAGCCAGACTTGTACAAAACACAGGCTTGATGTCTTTGATACATGCTCCTTCTCTGAGGTATTAAATATCCCCTGCTTTCCCCAAGTTCACAGGGGAAAGCCAAGTTCTTCAGCAGTCAAGATTTCTGTCACTGGAACTATGCTGAAATATTCTTTTTTAGCTTTTCTAGGGGCCTGTTTTGCACACAAAGGTCTTGTATAGGAGCCGTCCTGAAGCAACATTAGACTCTGGGCTCTGTGGCCTACATGGTTCATCAGATACTAATTACATAGCGTGTTCTGTCAACACTTTCTTGCTCTTCTTCTATTAACTGATCATCCCGCCCAATTAATATAATGTAACACAAGTTCCAAAATCCTTGAGATCCTTTACCTGTGAGAGATAAGGATGAAAAGGAAAAACACCTCCAAAGGGTCACAAAGTATCCAAGATCTCAAGTGACAGTAACACCACTATGATGAAAGGTTAATTACGTTCCTATCAACATTATCCTGAGCCTAAGTTTGTTTTGTATCCAAGAATAAAAGAGTGAACACAAATAGAAAACCATACTTCATCTAACAGGCTATACTGAATTTAGAAATGGCAACAGCTTATGAAAAGGTGAATGCTGCAGAACTAAACTCATTTATCCATTAACAGCATATTCCTCACCAGAACATTTGCAGTTAATATTATTACTATTAGGTAATGTCTATCAGAGAATGTGTCATGAATACTGTGCAGAAACCATGGTGTGTTAATCCCACCTATGTATGAACAGTCCAAACAAGGGCTGCCCTTACAGTCACAAACAGTCAGAAGAACCATAAATCAGCATTTTATGAGAAGCATAAGAAATAAAATACATGTTCTCTCCATTTACTACACTGCACTAAAGATTGGAGAAGATGAAACACAAACGACAAAGCCAAACACAACACGCTACTGCCACCTAATGCTAACTAGAAGGTTACAACAAACACATTTCATTGTTTCTCGGCACTACACTAGCCTGACCAAAAACAGAGACCAAAGCAAATAAAGTTTATTGTCATTAAATATCTGCTTCTCACATCCTTCCCCACATGCTTCCTAAACTGAATGTGGTATGATTGCATCTTTTCTTGTACACAAAGTCTGTAGCAGGCAAGATGTATGTTCAGTGGGCTAAATACAGGACTCATATTTCATCTGCAAAACTATCAGGAATGTAATACATGCACTTCATTACGATGCTCACATACAGAAGTGAGTACATTCCCTAGATCAGGTTGCACATTTGTTTACATTTTTGTAAGCTACACCCTGTTAAGTAAGTAGCGCAATTGAGTATTGAAAAGCTTCACATGGCGAGTATTTGGAAACGAGACAAAAAAATTAAAAAAAGGAAAAAGAAAAAAAGAGATGTCGTCTTATGTTAAAGCAGCACAAACCAAAATTACTTTGAAGGTGCTTTTCTTATTTCATTGATTTTGCAACAAAGCACACTCTCTGAAACATGAAACTTGCTCACTTCTATGAAAAGAATGATTCCAGGTCTTAAACTTGCTTTCCTAGCCCACACTCAATCTTTTCAACATGCTCACTCAGTTGGCAGAAGTTAGCAGGGAGCATGGAAGTAGCCTGCTTTTTCCACATGCAAAGAAGAGAAAAAGTGAAGAGTTCCTTGTGACATTCAATCTTTTCGTATAGGGATTCACACTCCCCCGAAGATGTCTACCCAAAGACAACTAGACATAAGAGCAAGGAACTTAACTTCTTGATTCATTACTTCAATCCATCTCTTCTTCTTTTTTTCCCCCCAAACACAAACAACCTTTAAGCTTTTTAACAAATTTTGCCTTCTCCTACCAGATCTTGCTTTCTGCTTTGACACTGATTCCAGCCTCCACTGTCCATTGCCAGGACTATTCTTATTCGTAGGAAACGCTCCCCATTTGAGGAGGAAAAAATCTTTCATTTTCCTTACAATCTCTTACACATTCTTCATTGTATTGTGCTTTTATAATACTGCTCAGTGATCAACTAAGTGGTGAAAACTGTCCACTCTTCTCCCTCCTTGTTATCCACCATGATCAGAAATTGTTTTGCAAGTATATGTCTGAGTTTTCGCCACGCTATTCAACTGCTTGCATGTTTTACACAAATTACTAAACTTTTCCATATCTTCAGGCCAGAGGTGACTACTGCTGTATACAACATCCAGCACAGACCTCCAGCTTCACAAAGAGACAAATAAGAACCATCAAAAGAGAAATATTTCAGGTAATATTATTTCTGTTTCAGCTACTACCACAAGGAAATACTTGCTGTGATTCAAGGTATTTGTAGCACAGCATCATCAAGACAGCAGGGAGAAGGAAAAAGGAATTTCCTGCAGTTATTATTTATTACCCAATGAATAATTTTAAAAGAGAACACGCACAAACAAGCCACCTTGCTTTCTTTTAACAACAAGAATGAAAAAAAGTTAGGATTAAGCATACACAGGAACATGCAATGGTTATGCAGACCACGTAACTGGCACTCACTAACAGCTGCACAGTGAAACCACAGAGGATGATAATACCAATCCAATGCTAAAAATTCTTGAAAATTACTGAAGTTCTCTAAAGTGCAATTAAAAAAAACCACTAATCTACCACACTATGATAAACTCATTTGCACCTTGGAATTTAAGTTATCTTGCTTAAACATACCTTAAACTTCCTCAACCTTCTGTCTGACTAAGCTAAGAATTTCACTACATCTTTATTTGCATTTAAATCATGTGGGTTGATAACCTTAATTTCTGATCAAGGTTTTGAATGGTTCTATTTGCTGAAAAAAGCCCTTTATCATTTATCAAGCTGGGCATGGATCTGAGCTGAGAGCCATCTGAGAAATCTAGAGAGATCTGCTTTTCCTCCTCTACACTTAAGTGTCTGCTGCCAAAATCCCCCTCATTTGCATATTTCTTTTATATATTTAACTGCAGTAGCAGCAGGATTGCTCCTGTAATTCTGACCATACATTTAAGTAGAGTAAATTTCAACTTCCATGGAAACAGTCACTTTCAATTTAATGCTACTTGTAAAAGTCCTGCGATTGTAAGAGCTGGCCTTATGCTAAAGAAGTGATACATTTAAAATACTTTAATAATACTTTCAGCCCTTATTACCCAGTCTCTGGAAACATCTAACCCCATTAGACTGAGTCTAACAAACCAGCAAGTGATTACCTCGCATAACTTTCATATTAAATATACATACACACTTTTCATCCCTTTCAGCTGTTGAACAAACTTAATGTTGAAATAAAATGTAAAAGTTCCTGGGTTTAGTGATAAAAAAATAAAAATATCAACTGTTGTATAAATATATCTGTATATCTGGATTGATCACTAGTTTGGTGTTAATTTAACTTCTAATTTGAGCCTGGTTGCAGCTGGCAAATTTCTCCATTCACAGGAAGGAAGGAATTTTGACAGTGTGTCCTAATAGCTACTAACAGGAGATATTTTCCAGACTCACACAAATCGTGCAACAGTAGAATACTCTGCTCACTTAACAGAATTTATTACTGAGTTTTTGCCATTGATATTTAATAAGCACTCTATATAGACAGTGTTAGTCTTTACAGAAGTTTGCTGTTTTTGGAAGGAATAGTCAAGATATGGAGATGAAAGGTAAAGTCAGCACCTAGGGCAGATCAGCAAGTGTAGAGGAATAATCCAAGGTCTTCATTACTTAAGTTTCAAAAGCAATACTTACAGAACCTGTTGTGTACTGAGAGAATCCTACCAAGTCCATACTTGGCATAACTCTTCTGTAGCAGCAGGAACTAACACTGGATTGCTGGCGTGCTCTGACAGAAGTACCTCCTAAAACAGGACCTCAATCAGTTTGTCTTCAAACACCTAACGAGTTACTATTGAAAGTTTATGTCAAAAAATGAAAAATGTTTAGCTAATATGCTGCTCAGAAAATTCATTCATCTTTTCTTCTTTAACCATGGAAATTCTTGGGTCATAAATCAACCAACACAGACTTAATTTTTTCGCTACGGGTAATTTACTGGGAATAACAACAAAGGGTCAAGTTTTTGACATTTCTGACTTTCAGCCTTAAAGTGTTACTTCTGACATACAGAAAATTAAATGACAGAGACTTTATGCTAGTGACTGGCAGAATACAACAAAGCTGAACTTTCTAAATACAATAATACAAGCTATCTACAAAATGTCCTACGAAACAGCTCTTCAGGTATTCGCTTCTGCATTAAATCAGTTTAAAGGAACTCATGTTTGCTGAGCATTTGGGCCCAATGGGAGATTAAAAGGCATTTGTGATGCTCTGAGGCATGGAAAAGATGGAGGAAGGGACAGTTATTTCTCTTAGATCATGATTTTCTGACTCAAAAGTATTTAAAGATGAAGAAAAGAAATATAGAACATGCAGCTTTTTAAAATCATATTATGTATTTTAAACATAAGACAAAGCTACACACAGATAATTTATTTAAAACTAAAAAATAAAATACAAGTCCCCAAACTACTATACTTTACAAGTTACTACATCATACTACAGTATTTTAAAAACATAATATCTATTTCAGATTCAACAAAAATGTGATCAATTTCATTTAACAGCAATGAGAGATCCTTATAGAAACACATCTTGGCTGTGTCTGCTTAAAGGTCAGAATACTCAGAACATTTCCTTATGAGAAAAACCTGTGCCACATTTTCTAGCTTCCTCCTTTGTGCTTTAATTCATATCTTTTGCTACCTAATTTTTATTTCAGATATCTGACTTTAGAAATGAGATAAAACACACTGTACAACATAAAACTACTTCGATGTGTCTTCAAAAGTCCTGAAAGAACACTTGCAAGTATGAACCAAAAAATAACCACCTTAATGGACTTTAATCAGCTGATTTAATTGTCAATCAGAACTTTAATTTTATACCACCTCAGGACACAGAGAATATTTGTAGGTACAGAACACCTTTCACAAGAAGTCTACAAAAACCAGAGTAGATTCTACTTTTAATATATTGGTACAATCAATAACATATATAACTAGTACACTAAATGTTCAAGAGAGGCATCAGATTTCTTAGCAGAACATAAATGACATGAAAGGCCACGCACACAGTAGCTGAATCTCACATTTCAATTGTCTGATGCCCATTCTCTTCTCATGTATGTACCTTAAAACTACAGAGAATGAAGTATGAGAAGGTGCTTACCATGAGAAATAAGCTATGGACAATAACCTAGTAAATAAAGAGATTAAATGTAGAAATTGTTTTCCAAACTAACATTACTTTCACAACTAGCTGAATCACCTGAACAATGTATTACTTACTTGCAGGCTTATTTTATAGTGCTACGGGTTTTGTCATGTTCTACATAACAGTTAACAAAATCCCAAACTTTCTGGTATAGGGATGTTCACACTGTCCACTTCTTAAAAACCTACCTTCATCTTTTAAAAACAATGTAAAAAAAAAAATCACACATTAAAAAGTAATAAAATGTGAGACTCGGCTCCATACAAACTGAGCTATGGTAGGCACCCACCTCTAATAAAGGAGCATTTCATGCCAGTACTGTTAGATGCCCCTTTTCCTGCTATGATGCCTGTTTCCTCTACATCCATAACCACTCTTCCTCCCTCCCTTCTGCAAGTTCAGGTACCTTCCTCAGCCTGTTCTGGTACAGGATGCCCTGAACACAAGTTCAGGTACCTTCCTCAGCCTGTTCTGGTACAGGATGCCCCGAATACAAGTTCAGGTACCTTCCTCAGCCTGTTCTCGTACAGGATGCCCCGAATACAAGTTCAGGTACCTTCCTCAGCCTGTTCTCGTACAGGATGCCCCGAATACAAGTTCAGGTACCTTCCTCAGCCTGTTCTGGTACAGGATGCCCCGAATACAAGTTCAGGTACCTTCCTCAGCCTGTTCTCGTACAGGATGCCCTGAATACAAGTTCAGGTACCTTCCTCAGCCTGTTCTGGTACAGGATGCCCCGAATACAAGTTCAGGTACCTTCCTCAGCCTGTTCTCGTACAGGATGCCCCGAATACAAGTTCAGGTACCTTCCTCAGCCTGTTCTCGTACAGGATGCCCTGAATACGCCTTCCAGCTGGCTGCTGCCCAATCAGAGCGCTAACCAGTTAATCACTGCATTTCATTTGATTAGCCAGCTGCCTAATTATGCAGAACACACACTCCCATTGGCCAGCTCCCCTAACAAGAGTCTGTAACGCCCAAGGACCAACGGCCACCAGTATTACATCCTCACACAGTTCTGAATAAGCAAGCAGGAGCTTTGGCTCATATGTGGCAGTGTGTATCTCCAAGAATGCTTTGCTTTTAAGAGCCAGCTTGATACCTGCAACTAATCTGCAAAACTATTCAGATTGACAAAAGTTCCTGTTACTGCAACACGAACATAAATACCTGTTCTTCAGACTTACTAGTGAATATCACAATGACCTCTTCTGGTGTGAGAAAACCAAAAAACACAAAAGCACAAAAAAAAAGAGGTGGATGAATTGAACAAAAGCTCTCCTAGCTTAAACAGCAGCAGGAACATCTGATGATCTGGCTAATCAAGCCATCTGAACTAGCGATTTCTGTAACACTGAGGCTCATTATATATGACATAATTTAATAACAAACTTCAAGTCCCAACTTGAAAATGAGCCCCCTTGTATTTTATTTTATTAAGGTCACAAGTAGTAAATCAGATGTAAAAGAACAGCTCTAAATAAAACTAACCAGAGTGTCAAAACAATAGTCCTTTGTATTAAACTTTGTGGCTTATTTTTCTCTCTGTTGCAATTATATAAACCTCAATCAGGCTACAATCAGGCTGCACTGAAATTGTTCAGTTTATATTGTCAAATTACAAAATCCACTTTCAACAAGTGAGCTGAAACTGGAGTTAGTTAAGAATGGTGATTTGTTCAGTACCTCTAACTTGTACTCTGTTATTCAAACAAAAAGCACACAATTCATGAAAGTCTCATAATAATGCTTTTATAATTAAAACTATGCAGTGTGTTTAGTCCTTTTTTAAATAGCCTTTGCAGGTTTTTTATCTTTTTGTTTGATTTTTTTTTGACAAAAAGGAACTTCTTTTCATGCTGAGTTTAGGCTGGGAATTTGAATCTTCAAAATGAAACCCTTGAGCATGAAAAGAAGTTCCTCAGTAGGCAGGCGATCTTAGGAGTAACATTGAATTTATTTTCGAACAAACTTCAAGATAATAAACATGGAAGCAGATCTTTTAACGTCATATAAATGCACACTGCATTTCTTGTGATTGCAAAATTTAGATATGTACATAAATCTAATACAACAGATTTCTCTACAGAAAATTTCTGCTACATAAGCTCAAAGGAACAATCTCTTCTTTAAGTTATTTTGCTTCATTAAATTAAATTTCTATTAATGTCCTTTTTTATTGCTGCTGAGTCATTCTCACCCACACTCTGTTTTCAATTTTCTAATCTTTCAAACACATTAAGTGATCACCTTAACACTTTGTATTTATTTACACATACCACCCCTTCTGATAAAAAGATAATCTCTGTAACACCATGTGTTAAATGGCACATTTTATTTCCTTTACCATATTAAAAATAAGAGCTTCCTGCATACTCCCTATTCAAATTACATGGATTTTCTTTAAGATTAGGGCACACATTGTAACAGCAGCATATAATTTTCCTGCACAATAATTTTTTTTCCGGTTGAAAGATATCCTATAATATCATCAGCATCAACAGAACAGACACCTGATTTTCAGCCATACAAAGCTTATGCATTTGGTGACTTTATTCCCCGTAAAAAGCAGTCTTCAGATATAGAGTAGCTACCTGAAAATTTGAATACCACCTGGCAACTCATTCTTTGACCACAAAGTGCTAGATCAAAGGGAGATGTAAAAATTGTGCCAATAAGATTGTGGAAATCTTTTCCCCAATAATCTATTTTTCTAACTTTTTATACCCTGTTAATTCTATACACATTCAGAAACAGAACATGGGCACTTTCCTTCCTAAAAGGTGTATGGAATCCTTGCCAAACTAAGTATATAGCATAAAACTTGTTTATCCCTTTAAGAAATCTTCTTGAAACTACTGTGTACATAATTGTGGATAAGAATTCTATATGTACCCTAAACATCTCAAAACGATTAAGATCATACTCCTACTACTTGGACAACATTCTAATTGTCAAAATCTGTTGTGATTCCTTTTAAAGTATGGAGAAGGCAAATCATCTGGGGTCCAGAAAGCATGTTAATAGCATGCATTGATCTATGCCGATTACAAAACACACACATCTTATTTCTCCCCCCACAAATTACTAGCTGAAGCTCTGTGCTAGAGAAGACATGTGAGTATAAACCAGCATACACAGAAGTTTGATTTTTGTTTTAAAAATACGCTATTTACAGAACTGCCACTGTTACAGATGTCTTATGCTCAAAAGTCTGTCATCTTCAGGTGCTATTGATTGTTATAAAGTGTCAGGATGACCCAGATATCACGCATGTGAGTACATAAAAATTGTTTCATTACATTGCAAGAAAATTTTATAAATATGAACTTTAAGATTTGGAAGGTATGAAGGAAAAAATATGAAATAAAAAAATATTACTACTTCTAGGCCAAACCTGCACTGTTTCTTGTACCAAATTAGTATTGTTCTTAAAGATGGAACTGATATTATCTGTAGTAAAATAATTCATTTGACACAGGTTATGACCGGAACAAATAAAAAAAATTAAGTATAGTAAAGCAAAATTTGGCAAAATGGGAAGTAGATGTATTCACCTTAGTAGGGTGCATATGTACAGTTTTATTTGTTATGGGTTATTACTCATTTCCATCATCAATTTGTCAGGATTGACAAAAAGAAGTTACATTTTAAAAATTAATCAGTTTTAAGTGAATCTGCTCTTAAGAAACCATTCTTACAAACCTACAATTCATGCATTTTTAATTGTGTACTACTTTGTATTATTAAGGTCAGTCCTGAGATTTAACCACAAATATATTTTGGATGACATATGGCAAGATCTCTAACTCTTTAGCTTTGGAAATTTACATCTGCCCGTTCATTCAAGATGCTAAGCATACATGTGTTGACAAACACAGAAAATAGCAGATGGCAAAAAGCAAATGCTCAACATGAAGCACTGGAAATCATTTGAAGGCTTGGGCTCAGACATTTGCCATTTTTACTTTAAAATTATGTTTAAAAATAAATTCCACCATCTCTTATGTTTGATGCTAATGAATATCTTTGATCAGAATATTCACATTTACAGAATGAATGTCATATTCATTGCATTTGGCATCCAAGATCCAAGTTGCTTTAAAAACTTTTGGATTTTAAGATAATTAGCATAGTAGAAATGCTGCTGCTGCACACAAGCCAGGAAACTTTCTGCACTAATCATATGCATTGTCATGAAATCTTTTAGCAGGCAATACACCGCTCATCTGCTATTCCAGCTTCTACACTGGAGCTACTCCAGTAATTGACTGCTACCACAGCACAGAAACCCACTTCCAGTTAGACATGATCTCTGCCCACACCAGCAGTACCACTACTTCCATCATCATCAACAGCTTAGAAATCCCAAATGAACACTTTGTCAGTGAGAGGTGTGAACCTGTTAAGACCTCCAGGTGCAAGGTTTACATGGGGAACAAGGGAATCTCTCCACATGAACATGGCACAACAGGTGAGATGTCCACTCACTGCTATGCTTTCTACTAACAACATACAGTGGATGCCTATGTATCAGGATAAGACAAATATACAGCAACTCCCTTATATATTGTAATAATACTGAAAAGTCCACAGCTCAAAGATTTCTGAATCAGAGAGAGTATTTTTAGCATTAACATGCCATGGTAGACTTTTCTTTCCTGATCATCTAACAACTTTTGCAACCACAAAACCCCTTGGCCTGACCATCATCTGTGGCAACAACTTTCACACTGTAACTATGTGCTTATGAACACCTTTTAGTGAAGATATGTACTGTAGTCTCCAGTCACTCCTAGAGCCAATGAGTTTTTAAGGTGCATAAAAATAATTGTTGTTTTATGTTCCAGTTTAAGCTAAACTAGAACCAGTTTTCTAACTTTTCAGCTAAGTCTTATCTAAGTAACTTCATTTTTTGAAAGTTAACTGTATGTTTTCCAGACAGTGTTCCTCTCTAGAAGTGATAAGACGGGGCACTGGTATGCAGAAAGACATCATTTATGTCTGTGCCTAGGGAGACAAAGGTCATCCTCAAGTTGTTGAAATGTTGTAAGTGAAAGGGGCAAAAAGGGATTGCACCTGCAGGGAGAAGTAGACAGGACAGGTGACCCCAAACTGACCAACAGAGCATTCCATTCCATCTGCATCATACTCAGTATAAAATTGAGGGATCACAAGGGTCAAGCCCTCTTCTTTGATGGCCAACATCTAACATGAACCTTATCTGTCTCTTTGCCTCTGCAGCATCAGTGGTGACGTCGTAATTGGGAGGAAGTTGGGGAGGGGCAATTTTATATATTTAACATATTTTATAATTTTCTCATTAATAGTATTTTCCTTATTATTGTTTCATTAACACTTAGAGACTGTTTTCCAACCCACAAATCTCTTTCTCTCCTTTCCCCTTTCCCTAGGGGAAGGGGGTGAGATTTGGATTGTCAGCTGCTTGTGTTTAGCTGCCAGTCAGGCTGGGCCAGGGCTAAACTTGACATTTTATTATACCACCATGCTTTTACAGAACCTAGACTGACTGTGCTAGATGCTTTATTAGCAAAAGGACATAGTATAGCCTGTAACAGTTCAGCTATAAGAAAAAGATGAATAGAGATGGGACATATGGTAACAACAACAGACAAACAGGAACAGATCTACCTCAGAGAAAACACCTACAGATTAACATCAGCATGGCTTTACAGACAGATCCATCACAAACCGAAAAAGAATTCTGAACCAAACAGCAAAAGAAAAAAAGTATTTTCATCTTCTCTAACATTTCTCGCTGATTTTCCATATAAAGAGCACTATTTGGTTTGGAAATATACAGGTTCCAAAGAAATGCTTATGTATTAAAATAATCTTTTCATCTTCTAAAACTACAGTTACAGATGTAAACAGACATTTTGAAACTCCAACAATTGTCACTTCATACATTTCAAAATGGCACGAGGTTTAACACGGCCAAATGCCGGGTCCTGCACCTGGGGCACAACAACCCTATGCAGAGCTACAGCCTGGGAGAAGCCTGTCTAGAAAGCTGCCTGGAGGAGAAGGACCTGGGGGTGTTGGTTGGCAGCCGACTGAATATGAGCCACTGGTGTGCCCAGGTGGCCAAGAAGGTCAATGGCATCCTGGCTTGTATCAGAAATGGTGTGACCAGCAGGTCCAGGAAAGTTATTCTCCCTCTGTACTTGGCAGTGGTGAGACTGCACCTCGAATCCTGTGTTCAGTTCTGGGCCCCTCACCACAAGAAGGATGTTGAGGCTCCAGGCGAGTCCAGAGAACAGCAACAAAGCTGGTGAAGGGGCTGGAGAACAGGCCTTATGAGGAGCGGCTGAGAGAGCTGGGGGTGTTTAGCCTGGAGAAGAGGAGGCTGAGGGGAGACCTCATTGCTCTCTATAACTACCTGAAAGTAGGTTGTGGAGAGGAGGGTGCTGGCCTCTTCTCCCAAGTAACAGGAGACAGGATGAGACGGAATGGCCACAAGCTCTGCCAGGGGAGATTTAGGCTGGACATTAGGAAAAAAATTTTCACAGAAAGGGTCATTGGGCACTGGCAGAGGCTGCCCAGGGAGGTGGTTGATTCACCTTCCCTGGAGGTGTTTAAGGCACGGGTGGACAAGGTGCTGAGGGGCATGGTTTAGTGTTTGATAGGAATGGTTGGACTCGATGATCCGGTGGGTCTCTTCCAACCTGGTGATTCTACGATTCTATGACTGGAACTAAGAAGCTTGGTCTCCAAAGCACTGTCCTATGTTGACTCTTCTAATATTTAATGATGAGGACTAAAGGATTTATGTCCTGTATCTGCATACAAACATCTTATGAAGCATTGAAGCTTAAGACTCTTAAGTATAGAGACCAGTTTCAGATAAAAAAATAAGTCAGTAGGATGCGCTGAGAGAAGCAGACAGATGTACAGCAGGATTGATTAACAAATTCAGCTAAGAGCATCAAAATGTGTACATGTGCAACATATTTCATACTGATGATATTACCTCTAAAACAGTTTTCACTGGGGCTAGACATAAATAACCAACCAGCCCACGGATTTATATCAACTCAAATGACACCGAGTCTCCTGTTGACTGGCATTCTCTCTACCTCACTTAAAAATCCTAACATTTTACCATTGTTACTCTAACACCTCAAAGAAAGCAAGATTAGCCATGTGTGCGCTCTCTAATGCCCTGCCAAAACTGACACTCTAGCTTGCAGCTACCTAAAGTAACATATAAAAATTGAGTTCTGCTTGCCTTCTTCCTCCTTCTCTACCAGGCTGCTGGTTTCCAATAAACTTAAGAATTTAGTTATCTTGGGACTTCTACTTGTCTATCAAATTTGGTTGAAAATGGTCAACAGTATTGAAAAAATATCCCCTATTTTCCTCAGAAATCCAGTCCTAAGCATCTTTAGAGCAAAAAGCCTAAATTAAGGGTAAGGAGTAAATCAGAAGAACCAAGAATCCTAAAAAGTAATCTGGTAAAGCTCTAAGTAATCTGCTAAAGCTCTTAGATTCTTGTACATGTATACCAAGAGCACAGGAAAAATTAAGAGAACTCACAAAACATCAAGTCTCAATTCATGACCGAAAACGTGACTCCATAAAAATGCACCAGAAACATTCAAATAAAATCGATGTTAACTTATTTTCCTCCTATACATTTTCTATTCTGTTACTGCAAACTACTAGGAAGAACTTTTTGCTCTTCACATCTTTTTTTTATACATTCAAGGCTTGCATTCAGCACACTGTAACTGCAAGCATGATAGTAAATACAAGTATCAGTTAGCACATTTCATGATTATGTGCTATGAACAATGACCTTCTTTGAGTTGTATGCCTGATTATCCAGCACCTGATGAATAGGCATTTAGCTCAGTTCATTTATGAATGTTTAGCAAAGCTGGGAGACATCTCAGCGTTTTAGAACCAAAATAACACAACCTCTCTTTGGAAAATACAATGACAACTCGTAACTCCAGATGTTTACTTCAAATTTAAACCACCCTCGGTGAACTGATGCTATAAACACACTCTGATAAATCACATTTATAGAAAATATGTAAGAATAAAACCTGCAATTATTATCTTATTGGCTTATAGAATTTATTTTTGCACATCTTAAATAACAAAAACATACTTACTAACAAAGCAAGTTTTTGGTACTTCCGTTTTAGTTCTGATGGACTGTCCGATGGCTTTGCACCCAGGATTTTATACCAGTCCTTTTGTGTTATCCTTTCAAAGGCCATAGTCTGACTGGCTTTGAAACTACTTACTTAGCACTGTGTAAGAAAATTAAATAAATACAATTACAATTTGAGAAACAGTTAGAAAAAGCAAAAGCGAGGAAACGTGGCAAGCTATAGGATCACAAAATAGACTGCAGCCCTCAAGCACATCTACACCCCAACATAAGATCTACAGTGAAACAAGCCAGCTGAATTCACTTGGCTATCCCATCCCATTAATTGTCATATGTGAAGTGATTTAAATTATGCCATGTTTCTTGTCCCAGTTCCTTTGCATATCACATTTCAGCAGCTGTCCATATTCCTATAACAACATTTTAACTGAACTATTCTGAATTCACCCATGTTAAATACAAACTCTTTATATATACACCTCGTATTTTGAAGCAATACTGTACTTAATATATGAAAAAAATGAAGTACACAGAACTGTGACATGTCAATTCTGGAATGAGTTACATGAAGAAAGAAAAAAGGCATGGCTTGGGTTTTGCACAATTATAATCACTATAGGGACCCTCCTTCAGCCTGTTAGGTAACAAGGCTTAACTTTTAAAAATTAATGGATTAGAGTGTATAAAACCAAAAATGAACAACAGCATGTAAAGCTATTGCAGGTCTCTAAGTAAAACTTAACTAGTTGGGCATGTCTTATTTTTGGTCATCTGTCACCACGCTAATGGTCCAGAATGAAAAAGAAATAAACAGGAGAATTAAATGCCAATAATAGCACAGTAATGCTTGACCTCTGATCAGATTCGTAGGTATACTGAAACGTCAGGCTCGTGGTGTCTGAGTTATCATGAATTTTCAGATAAGAAATAACACTGCCTTCCAGCACGGAAGAGTTTCACAAGTCTTTTTTTATTGTCAAAAGGCAGAAAAAGGATTTTTTTCCCCCCTGTTTTCAGCACTACAGCCAGTTACTGGTGACCACTGCCATACTTAAGAATAAACCATTTTTTCACAGGGGAAGAAAAGTATGTTTTCCAAACCTCCCAGAACTATAGCTGCCGGAAGGACACACTCCACTGCAGGGCAGTGGCCCTCTTCCTCTGGGGAAGTGCCACCACTCCCATCCCACACCCTTCTCCACAAAGGTCCCTTTCTCCCTAGGGAATCGCAGTATGGTTTAGGTTGGAAGGAACCTTAAAGAGCATCCAGTTCCAACACCCCTGCTCAAAGCCTCCTCCAACCTGGCCTTGAACACCTCCAGGGATGGGACATCCACGACCTCTCTGGGCAACCTGTGCTGATATGAGAAGTAGCTACTGTTACAAATAGTGGAATATTTTTGATTTAAGCTAAAGTAACCTAAGTAATTCTTTTTTTTTTTTTTTTTTTGAAGTTAGACAGAATGTTGCTCTGATAGTGCCTCACCACCCTTGCAGGAAATAAAAAGTCTTTCTAATATATTATTTAAATCTCGCCTCTTTCAGCTTAAAAATGTTATTTCTCATCCTATTTCTATACTCTATAGGAAGGAAGCGACCTTCCAGTACCTGAAGGGGACTTACAAGAAAGCTGAGGTGAGACTGTTTAGAAAGTCTTGTAGTGATAGGCAAGGGGTACAGACTAGAGGGGGGCAGGTTTAGACTACACATAAGGAAGAATTTCTTCACTATGAGAGTCGCCAGGTTGCCCAGGGAAGTTGTGGCTGCTCCATCCCTGGAGGTGTTCAAGGCCAGGCTGTCTTGGGGCTTGGGCAGCCTGGCCTGGTGGGAGGTGTCCCTGCCCATGGCACGGGAGATGGAACTGGATGATTTTGAACGTTTCTTTCAACCCAAACTAATCTATGATTCGATGATACGCTCCCTTGATTAAGATTCGCTCCCCAGCTTCCCTGGAGCCCCTTTAAGCACTAAAAGGCTACTACTGTACGGTCTCCCCGGAGCCTACTCTTCTCAGGGAGGTGCTCCAGCCCAGGGATCATCTCTGGACTCACACTAACAGATCCACGTCCTTTCTCCCCTAAGGACTTCCACAACGTGAAAACACCGCCAATGCCGCCCGAGGACACAGCAGCAGCGGGGTAGGTGACGCGAGGAGCTCGGGGGCCGGGAGCAGGCCCGGGCCGAGGAGGCCCGGCCCGGGGCCGCTGCCTCAGCACGGGCCGCGGCCTTTGGCGCCAGCGGAGCCAGGGCGCGAGACCGCGCGCTCACCGCAGGCCTCACCACGCGCGCCACACTCACCTGTCCGTCCCGGCCTCCTAGCCGTGTTGAGGCACCCGGTACCCCGCCTAATTAATCCGGCGGGGAAACAACCCCTCCGCGGGGCCCTCCGCGCCTTTAGCCTGGCGGACGAGCCATCCCTGCCTGTTTCCACCCGGGCAGCAGTGGCGGCGGCACCGGCGGGAAGCGCAGCCGCGGCTGGAGCCCGACGCCGTCTCCATGGTAACCGGCGGCGCTCGGGAGATGCGAGGTAGTAAGTAACGGGCCCCGCCGCCCTCCAGCGCTCGGGCCCGGCCCGGGGAGAGCCAGAGCATCTTTTTCCGCCCCGCTTTCCCCTTAGGGGTTCCATCTCCGGCTGCGAGAAGACAGCGGCGCCCGCCTTGCCCTCCCTCGCGGGAAAACGGGCCCGCAGCCCCCGCTCCCCTCCGGGACCTCCGGGGCGCACCGGCATGTTTCTCCTTCCTCGCTGCAGGCCCCGGGGGCAAAGCTGAGCTCCGACCCTGAGCGTAAAGCTGCCCGTGCAGCCACGGTCCGCGGCGCTCTCCAGTCACACCATGCAGCATCCCCTCCTCTCATACAATAAATAGTTACTAATACAAAAAGTGGAATATTTTTTATTTAAGCTGAAGTTTCATCTATGTAATTGTATTTTTTTGAAAGTTAGACAGAATGTTCCTCTTACAATGTTTCAAGCAGTGTTTTTCCAGACATTGTTCATTCTTTAAAGATTATGATGTCTTGTATTCATAGAATCATAGAATCACCAGGTTGGAAAAGACCCACCAGATCATCGAGTCCAACCATTCCTATCAAACACTAAACCATGCCCTTCAGCACCTCATCCACTCGTCCCTTAAACACTCCAGGGAAGGTGACTCAACCACCTCCCTGGGCAGCCTCTTCCAGTGTCCAATGACTCTTTCTGTGAAAAATTTTTTCCTAATGTCCAGCCTAAACCTTCCCTGGCGGAGCTTGAAGCCATTAAGTGCAATCTGTGCTGAACAGATGTGTCCTCTTCTGCAATCACCTCTGTTTGTAGCCTTTCCCTATCTCAAATGCAAGATCAGGCAGAGAGCTGGAGCCAGCTCCAAATCAGCAAGAGTTCTGTCTGTTGTGAAGTTATTAACAACATTATAATTAGCTCTTGGAAAGTAATAGAATATGCATAAGATTTCTGGGAGAATTCATCCATATGCATGTAAGTGGGAAATATATCCTGTCCTCAGTTTATTTGCCAGCATTTTTGTATCACTTCTGGCACTGTTTTTATGTGACATGCTAAAATTAAAACAACTTCTGGTCATTTTCCATACCCTTTGAGCTGTTTGAGTTCAGCAGCAGCCGGGCTGCCAAGAACTAAGAGAGGTGTTCCTGGCGTATTGTTCCCACTAACCACCAGTGCAGAAAGGGTGTGGGACAACTTGGGAGTGAACAACAATCACAGAGGATTTGTTTAAATTTTGACATGGACAGTAGACAAGCAAGGGTAAGGTAGGTAAGAAAAATATCAAATACTCGAAACTGCTTGAGACCTGTGCATCAGTCTGAGTTTTGTCTGTCCTGGTCATCGATGTCTCTACAAAATAGTCAGTATGTTATGATTTTGGCTGTTTTTGCACTTCTGGAGTTGAGGTCAGATTTGTAACATGGGTGTCCAGAGTTGTGAAAAGGAAAGAGCCTTGTTTTTGGGCTTGGGCAGTCCAGATATGAGCTCTGGAACAATTCAGCTCCCTCTGTCAATGCAGTGTTAACTCCTGGAGCACCAGTGTGAGTAATTATATATTGTACTTAACTGAATTATAGATAATACGTATCAAGTGTGAGCTGATTAGCACAGTTCCTTTTGAAACCATAATTTACCTCTCAGGCAAAGGCTTCAGTATGATTGCATGAGTTACTGTCTTCATTTGTTCCCCATTTAGCTTAGAATGGCCCACAGTGTTCCCCTCAGCTGTTTTGATTGAGGCTGGTATGTCAACAGGGATTGCTTTGAAGCGGGCCGAGTCAAAAGGAAAATTGTAAAAGATGCATTAATGTTTTGGAGGTTGGTTGTTTTTACCACAGATGGTTCATATCCTCTTATGGAGTGGATACATTTACAATATCCATTTTTATCCTTTATGCCCCAAATTCTTAAATGTTGCATACAGAGCATTTTTTTTTTCCATTTTGACTCGTGGATTGCTGCCTGAAGTGAGCTCGTAACACTGTTCAAACTTGGAGTTGAGAGATTGTGAGCAGTTGTATCCAATAGTATAGTTATCTGTAATTAGTTGTTCAATATAAAATTAACTAAGTGTTAAGGAATTATCTCTGAAATCAGTGGAACAATTTTGGTGGTGAAATGCACTTCTCCGTATGTGGTCAGCAGTCCTGCCAAAGAAAAAGCAAACAGACCACTTAATGTAACAGGTTGGTTTTCATGGTCTGTAAAATGCATGAACTATGAAATTAAATCCCTGCAGGATGATGTGGCCTTGTCTGGTATTATAATCCTTATGTCTCAGTTTCTTTTAATTTTGATTTATTCAGTTTCAGAATTCACCGTGTTATGCTCAGGTTAGGCTTAACTAATCATACGCTGTCTGGCCACAATGACTTTTGAAGCTGTTGGTCAATCTCAAGCCAGTTTGATAATCTTTCATTACTAGAGGCATCGCAATTAAGTTAGTTCAAGATTTGTGTGGGGAACTTATTGTGAAAGTCCAGGATGTGTGGAGACAGACAATGAAGTCAGGGGGAAGATCTGGGACTGTTGTCCCAGAATGGGAGATATAGGGCCTAAATCTGTAAGAAACCAGGCTTCATTATTTCATAGAATCGTAGAATGGTTAGAGTTGGAAGGGACCTTAAAGATCATCCAGTCTGACCCCCAAGTTGCTGAACTATCTTAAATTAATATGTAATTGCATATATGTATCAATGTCATTGGAGCTGGACACCTAAATATGACAGAAGATTTTCTTCTTTTGTTTAATGTAAGACAATTTGAATTTAGGTTGGGGTGTTTAGACATTTTTGTGAGAATATTTAATATTTTAGTAGATGCTTTATTTAAAACTGTCACATAGTACTGTGCTGTGTTGTCATAGAAGTACAGGGAAAGAATTATTTAAGGAATTATCTGGATTATGGTGTCATGTTAACACAGTATAAAATGAATATAAATGATGGAGTGACCCCTTGTTATTTTATTCTGCTAAGAAACTGCTGAAACATTTTCAATTTTAACTACAATTTCTACTTCCATACAACTGGTATTTTCCAATGTGTTGGTCGGAGTAGTAAAGCTTTTTGAGTTTGTTTTTTTTTTTTGTCATTTGTCTTGGTTTTATATTGCTATACATGTGTACAGAAGAGTGATGCACAAGTTATATAAAAATCAGAAGGCAAGTCTTTGTAAGATTACTTAGCAGCTAGAACATTCAGAATGTTTGAGAAATCACTATTTTTGCAACAAATGCCTTTTTGTAGTTGGAAAGGCAAAGTTATTTAGTATGATTCCTAGCTGGACAAATGTGTCCCTATGTGGACTGCACTTAAATTTGTTAAATACCCTATATTGCTGCCCTTGATACAAGGTGCTGCAACTGAATTAGTCTGTTACTTCACTTGTTTGTTTATTTAATTAATTAATGATTTTCTGAAAGCATAGTCTTCTCTGATTTTGTTTGTCTTGTAACTGAGAAAAAATAGGATTCATGGGAATAAAGCTTGAAGAAAGCAATAAATTACCTAGTCTGAATTTTGGTGTATTACAGGACTGTTCTGAGTCAGGTATATTCTGTCTCACTGTCAATACAAGGTGGAAAATTTTACACTCATGAGAAGGCTGGTTCAACAGTTAATCATCCTACTGTTTAAAATTGCTCCTAATTCTAAGCTGGAATTTGCCTTGCTTCTATTTCTAGACATCAATTCTTCTTACACCTTTTGCCTAACACTAGTGTTTTAGTATCTGAGAAATACTAACATTAATAAGGACTCAATATTTATTTGGTTTGGATAAGAGATCATGTGTAAGTTATGCACAGACAGATATTCTGTCTTAAATTATTTTTGTGGTTGTACTTTCTTCATTTTTCCAACATTTTAATGCGGCAGTTAATAAGAGCAATTAATTAGTGTGGCAATTTATAATACAATATTTCACTATGAGATCTCATTGATACTCCTGTTGGCATGCTGTTTTTACTGTGACTGTTTAAGTCAGTACAGTGAGAAGAGTTTTTTCCATATGAAGTTTTCTCTCAGCTGTAGTAGACAGATGACTCAAAAGAATGATGTAAGTGAAAATTCTGAATGCTGTCTCTTGAGAACAACTGTTTTGCCTGTGAAAGATACAATAATTTGTTAAACTTTGAACAATGTTGGACTTCCCTCTTAATGTAAATTCGAAAGATTTGTAGAAGAGATAAAATTATTTAAAACTGATTAATGTTTTGGCTTTTTGTTGTTATTATTTTTATAAAAGAAGGGTGTCAGAGATCTGAATGTTAAGCTCTTCCAGATTTTGTTTTAATGGGGTCAAATTTGTCATCAGTAAAAAGAAAAAACTAAGTTTTATCTCCTAGGAGATGTGGATATGATAGACTAAATGTCATAATGATGTGAACAAATGAGATATAACATGCACTGAAAATATATGTTTTCCATTAAATTTCCACAAAAATGATTGAAAATGTCTTGGGAATTATTTAAGCAATTTACAATATTGTTTAAAAAGGTACATCTGGGTGCATTGAGTACAGTCTTTTGTCGTTTATTAGCAATATATTTAATGAGGTATTTTTTAAGTGATAGATAGTTAAGGTAACAGACAAGTGACAGATTGTTTGTCTTTAATGATTTCCCTATTTCAGGCCCATTACAAAGCAATTAGAAGTCTGACAGCATTTTTACTCTGCATTACTGATCAACTAAAGTGATGAGAAATGAGAGGTGATGAATATTAATTGTATATTTTCATATAATTATCATAAATTATTACCTTGACTAGTGTGCTGCAGGTGGAGTAAAATCCATGGATGAAAATTCAGTCAAATATGATAATTTGAAAGATTTCATGACTTAGTTTTTGTCTTTAGAGTGCAGCGTCAATCAGACTAAACAAGGCATAGATTAACTGAGGGAAAGACAAAGATACTCATACCTTTCCTCCCTTTGCTAACACTGATCAGCATGTCATTTACTCTTGTGCCCTGTGACAAATTATCTCTCTTTTGTAGCCTGCCACATTTGCACTGTTTTATTGATGCCTCTCCAACCTTTTTCTGTAAATATTTACTTAATGTTTGAGCTTTAAAACAATATTAAAATCTGTACACTGGGCTGAACCAAGAACCAGCTAGTCTCATCTTTTTTGCACCCACGTGGTATGTATGTATTGTAATATGTCACTTATTTACGTTCTCTGTTTATTCTTAGATGACCCCTCACTCGACCGAAAAACAGGAATGTTCATATGACCTGTTTGTTTAAAGTATGGACCTTTAATCAAATTGTGTTCTGAAGATGCTGTCAGAAATAATAAACATTCATTATAAACACATTACAGAATCTTACTTACATCCACACTTTAATTAACAAATATTTGTGACAGTCTTGTATCATTGGTTTGTCTTGAAAGTTCAAAGGATATCATCAGTTCCTTGTTAGATAGGGAGAAGGAGGCACAAATATTGAAGTGTCAAAGTAACAATGAATTGTGGTTTTCTTTTTTTGAACGACAAAACTCCTGTATTTTACAGTACTTATCTTTATAATGTATGTTCACAGCAGACTTCATTTACAGTTAGTGGAAAAACTACAAAGAAAAGCACCGATGCTCCAAATCAGGTATCTGGAAAATGTCGATAGCGTTTGTGTTTTACATGGGAAATGCCGGTTGATGTGACTTATTGAATATCACTTTAGAATTTTAAGACAAAGACAAGAATGATGTCCAATTTATCTGGAGCAGCAGACCTTAGCCATGAGACAATTCTCTCTTTTCCTGCATTTCCCTGCACATCTCAGGCTCAGTGAACTTAGTGAATTGGAGGAGTCATAAAAGCAAATTATCTCACTAAGTCTATCAGAATCCATTTACTTAAAGTCAAATAAAAGCTGCATGTGCAAATTTGGTTTTTTTATCTTGGTTTTCAGTGCCTCACTTTGCAAACTTGATATTTTAAACAAACTGCATTTAAAAAATCACATTATTAATGTCGTAGTTTACCTTCCAAAGTTGCTGTGTTAGTAAGAAAGAATAGGAAGTGGAGTGTTTTTTCATGGTGGCAAACCTTACCAAAAGCTACTGTACTAATTTGATTTGGTCTGTGAGCCCCAGAACTTAGGAACAGCTAAACAAGGTTAAACACATACTTAGCCTTCTAGTTCTGATTGTGGCCAGTGGTGGAATGAAAACATAACAAGAAATCCTTCATGTCTTAAATCTTCCAAAATGTGAATTTATCTCATATATGTTCACTTATTCCCTAGGCCAACAGTATGTAGTTACTACCACAGTCTAATTTGAAATTAAAGGCCTTATTTTTCAATAAATGCTATTTCGTTACACTTTGTTCATCCCCGTTTTCATGCTGTCATGCTATGAAAGGCCTCATTCCCATCTGATTACTTGCAAACGAGAAAGGTAGCATGACTAGGGCAGTACCATGATGTCCTTATGCTGAGGCCTCCTGGTCATTTTTATGAATCTCATTTATGCTGCCTGAAATGAAGGACCAACTTTATTCAAGTTTAAATTATAGATACATAAAAACCATCTTCCCTTTTTCCCAGTTGTATGCCAGTACTTTATGTAGAAAATGTGTTCGTATGTTGTCATTTTAATTCCAGTTCTGTCATGTAGGCTCCGTAGAATTAATTAATAAAGACTTGCATCATGCTCTATGAGATTCTAAGAAAGGAATCATTCTCTGTGATACACATTGTTCTCAGTATTCCTCTGCAACTCTGAAAAGAAAAGATGCCATTTTATGGCTTTCCTTTTTTCATAACTGTCAGAGAACACAACAGTTTTCATACCCATCCACTCTCTCAGTATTAAAATCACAGTTATGCCTGGATTGCATGTGGATTTTTCAAACAAAAGGACCTCTTTTCTTCCTGTCCCTCTTGTACATATGTTCACATTCTGTGTAGTCACATACTGCTAACCACGTGTATAAAGCTACGTATTATGTCATATTTCTTCTTTTTAAAATTCAAATAATGAAAAGACTGAATGAGACTCCTTTGTTGATATACCTTGCTCTTTATTCTGATATACTTAAACCATATATTCAGATGTTTGAAACAGGCATGTTTAATGTCACATTGGTTACTTGCTAATGCAAACCGCAGTATACACAAAGGCAATAGACAAACAACTGTGGTGTCTATAAAGCTTGCAAACATGACAGATTGACACTATTTCACAGTTTATGTTAAAACCAGCTTCTTGAAAAAAGGTAATTATAAATTGAAATGTTTAGCTCTGGTATTTAGTTTATTAATTTTATTTTAATTGGCTTTTTCTAAGATGTATTTTCAAGTGTTGAAGATGAGCACTGACCTAGTTGGCTTTTTGCTTATTTTTTTTAGAGATACACTTTATAATTTGTCATATTTCTGATTAACATTTTTCCATTATGTGGATTCTTTTTAAAGATTTAAGTCCTTTCCAAGTAGTAAAATGCCCTTTTATCATTACAGGAAAGAATATAGTTGCTGTACTTCAAATACCGTTTCATTATATATTCCTATATGACATATATTTTTCAGTCTTCGCTTAAACAAAACTCCTGATGTTGCTTAGGTTTGAACTGAAAAGTGTAGTTTGAAGATATAGCCATGATGATGGAATGACTGGTTGCCAGTGAAAGTGGTAAAATTCTTATGACGTTCCTTTTTCACCAATTTTGGTTGTCCTCTTCCTGCCCTTGGATAAGCACTGCCATTCATGTGACCACACAGTGAAATAATTCGTGGAGATAAATGGCCAAAAATCTAATTCTGACAAAAAAATTATAATTTTTTGCTCCTTTAGCTCCAGTGAACAGGTTTGTCCTGCATCAGTGCCAACACAGAGAAGGTGGCTGGAGAACTTGTCCAGGACAAGGGGAAGAGATGGAAGAGGGGAGCAAGTCTGCCCATTTTGATGTCACCTAGCCATAAGATCATATTACTTTATCATCAAATTGCATGCTGAGCTAGATTGATTAAAATTTATAAAAGTAAATGTGGTAAAGCTGTTTTGAGGTAATGCATATCAGCCATGACTGTTTAAAGGTTGAGATATATAAAGGAGGAACAATTTCAATCACAGAAGATCAATCCAGGCAAATGGAAATCCTATCACAAAAACCATAAATGTATTTAACAAAAGATTTAGAAGAAAGAGTAATTAATGAAATCCAAGACAGCAATAAAACAGCAACCTATTTTGCATAACTACAATGGGTCAGTTTATACAATTAAAGGGTTTTGTAGGTGTTTTCGATGAAAGGAACATTTAAAGTTTGTCATGGTGATTTTTACAACATGGAGGTATATCTGCCTTTTGTGGACCGTAAAAATAATAATAGTAATATGTACTTCAAATGCAAACATTCATTTTAGAAATGCACAATGGGGATTCAGTCCCGCAAAGAAGCATATATATATATTTCTATTTGCACTGAAGTAATGGACATGTAATGTGCTTTATATTAAACAGCTGTGTAAGTATTTGCAGGAACTGGCTCTTAAAGTGTAAATGCTTTAGTGTTTACTGCTACTGTAAGTTATGCTGGTAACTGTGACTGCTAAGCTGTTGCAGTTATCAACCCCTAAACTTTTGTCTCTGAAAAATAGCACAGTTACTGCTGTACATTGTTTCCTTTCATTAAAATAAAACATATATTTAGCTTTTGATCTTTATACAATATCAAAGCAAGCTATCACTTGAAGAGCTTACTTTATATGAGTTTTTAGTTATCATGGCTTTTGCAGTAGCACTGAAAGTGAAAGATTCATTTTCAGAGGTAACTCGCACATCCAATGGCAGTTTTCATACATGAAAAAGTATAATATGAGGGTTTCTCAACTGACTACTGGTCTGTCTCAATCAATGATAGGTAAAATATGAAATTGTATACATGTCTAAAAGCCAGTGATCTTTTTTAGGTTTATGTAAATTCTGACCTGGATTCAGGTCCATTTTATTTCAAGGTCTATCTTTTCCCTAAATTAAAACAAACAAACAAACAAACTTCCAAAAGGATTAGAATAATTACAAAGCTCTTGATTTCTTGGTGATGTCTTTGTAGAAACAACTTCTGAAACACAACAATTGTTCCATTCTAATAAGGGTAGAGGAGATAGGGGCAGCATGGAAGACAAAAAGAGGTAGTTTTACTGAAAATTTGCAAAACTTTATTTCATGCGTTTCTGATTTTATTGTTCTACAAACAGTCAGAGTTATATAAGTCCACAGAGAATGTATTTTCTCTCACTATTTATAGCCTCTAAATTTCCCTTTCAATTCCAAATTTTGCTACTCCATCAAGGAGCAATATGCAAAGTATTCAAGCAGCCAAATGAGATTCCATCTAAACCCCACCATATTCTCACAAGCTGTAGAGAAAAAGACTGATACAAGATTGGTTCAATTTTCTAATGACTATTTAATCATCAGTCTTGACTTTAACAAAAAGCTTGTGATTTCATTTTAGTGGCAATCTTTTGTATTTCTAAATGGGAAATGGCAAGCAACAGAAGTCTAATAAGTGTTCAGGAAAAATGCCATATGGCATATGCATCATCACGAAAATATGATGAGCTCTTAACTTTGCAAATGCTTTCATGCCACATGGATGCACAGCCTGCATTAGCAAAAAATGTGTGAGTAAAGCCATGGCAACTTTTCACTCATGTCATTTGTCAAAGTAAGATGTTTAATTTGTTACTCTGTGTTAAATTGTAAAAATAATTGGGTAAATATTTTGTAAGCATTGGCCTCAGACTAAAGATGAAGTAAAACATTGAAAATATTTTTCTCTGTATAGTATACTCTCAGTTTCACTCACGTAAGGGGACAAATACCTCAACCTCCTAAGGAGAGGTTGATTTTCAACTTTTGTCTTTTTTTAAAATTCTAGTTCTTTCATTGTTTATGAGTCCTTCATTCTGGATCCATCTGCAGCTGACTTAGTGGTCGTGGAATCTGTAAAGTGGTTTTGTTTGTCTTCTCACATTTCTTCGACTCTTTAGATACCAGTTCTTCTTCAATCAGACAGCAAACTGGAACACCAAGTCATGGTGTTAATAATTGATGTCAGTCAGAAAGGTTGACGATATCTTTGTACCAAAGAAAGTATAAGAATGATTAGAAATGACAAGATACTTCATGTATTTATCAAGCGGAAGAGATCTCATGTCTTGAAAGCCCTTGCCAGAGCGCAGTGAGGTTCAGGTGCTCCCTGCAGACTGGGGAGCTGGGGCTGGATCTGACTGCCAGCCTGTGGGGCAGGGGCCAGGACAGCCAGAGCCCACATCGTCAGGCAAGCTTGGGATGATGCAACAGGGCTGAGGTCAGGCCAGAAAGGCAAGGCAGTGGTCACCAGGCCAAGCTGGAAACTCATCCCATGGGTCAAGGCTCAAGAACAGATCATCATGCCCCACAGAAAGGGGCATGGCTGCCAAGTAGGGAGAGACTGCCCTGAGGCAAGACTGAGCACTAGAGCTCCGGCTTAGTGGCAGCTCCCACAGAAGGGGCCAGCCTTGGCTGGGCCGCCCTGCAGAGCTGTCTGGCAGCTCCCCGCGGTCACCAGAGGGAAGGAGGGGCAGCCCTCAGCTGCACCATCTCTAAGCTGGCCCTGCGCCCAGTGGCCAAATCCTCAGGAGGGGGATGCAGTCAGGACCCTTGCAGTCATTTGAGATCCCAAGGTGCTGCCACTCTTTTTTCCTCCACTTCACAAAGAAGCATGGGAGCAGATGGTAACCACTTCGTCTGTGCAAGAATAAGTGACACCTAAGTTCCAAACTTTTACAGCTTTTTGTTTACAATGTTATTTACCTAGCTAGTAAAATTGCAATGATCACTTAATCAACAGTTTCTTCATGAGCACTTATTTTAGTCAAGGAAGTGCATGATATCATTTTTTGCACTGATTTCTTTCCCATAGTGTGGCAGCTTCATTCCTCAGACATTGAGTTAGTTTGTCTGTTCCAAGCACTGAAAGGAAATCCATTTCTGTGGCACGTGGGGTGAGACAGAAGAGGTGTATTGGGTACTGCCTAGTTTCTTGACTAAGTAAGACAAGATAGTAAGTGCTGTCAGATTACTGTGATATCAAAAAAAAAAAAAAGACTGTTTTTCCCTTCTGCATTAGGCACCAGTTGCCTAACTGAGCAGTATAGTTTCTTTTCTTCTCTTTAGGGTAGCTGAGAAAAATCTTTAATGGCTAGGGGTCTGTGGGATGCCAGGGTTTCAGTGGGGAAGTGACAGAGAAAGGCAAAGCAGTTTCTATTCATCGACGCAGAGGTCTAGGATAAAATTTTCATTCAAGTCTCTGGCAAAATTCCCAACTACTTCAGCGGGACATGAGTTTCACACACAGCCTGCACTTATTACATTATTACTTAGGGTCTACTCATTTAGAATGGATTGTAGTTTTGTGATAGCCTGTAATTGGAAATGTATTTAGAGAAGAGAAGATTTGGTTTTTCTAATAAAAGGAAAACAATCATCACTTTTTCCTTCCAACTGCTGTATGAGTTGACAACAGTTTAATTTACTTGGCAGATGTGAGATTTGCAGCATTGATAAACAATGAGGAAGGTCCTTCCTAAAGCGATACACATTAGCTGCCTTTATTGGGTGAGTTATTATGAAGGCAGTTTTCCAAACATATTACATTTCCTGAACTAATAGGCTTTGGTTTTTTATCATGTAAATATATATACTGTGGGTATCCTGTATAGTAAAATTAAATTTAGAATTTTCACAACCCTTATAATGATGTACCCAAAAATGTTTCAGGACCTTAATGCATGAAATATCTCATTCTCATCTGTCGATATAAAGATATATTATTATGGTTATCTAGAGCATATATGCATGTAGTGCAACAGTAGTGATAATGCAATAAGTGCAAATATGAAACATATTGGATGACTGGAGAAAAATTCTTTAACAATGCGAAACAAATAATGAATAGATGTAAGATTTGCTTAACCCCTCCGTTTTGGTTAAGATCTCATAGTACCATCATAAATAAAATGCCTTTGCCATGCAGATATTGCTTTTCTTGAGAAATGCAACATGAAATGCAAACACAAAAATAAAAATAAAAAGGTGAATTTAAATATGTAAATTTAAATACAAGGATACTAAAATAAATCACTATATTTTTTTGAACTACTAGAAAAAAAGAATAAATACTTGTCAATTGTGCAATATAAATAAATAATTTAGGTGAAAATGGATTACTAGACATAACAAAGAGTCGCCCAAAAAATGAAGGGCTAAAGAGTGGTTGTTATATCTGATGTACTTCATTGTATATTGTAAGTAATTGCTATCCGTAAAAAATTCCACGGCTTCTGTATTAGAAAAACAGACACTTTGACAGGCAACGGTAGTAGTAAGTGACAGCAAGTACAAATCCTTGGCAACTGTCATTATCCTGTTGTTGAATTCATATCTAAAACTGTGTGATAACTTTGACCTGTATATCTGTTATTGAACCAACGTCTGCTAAAGTAACTATATTTTTCACTTATAGAACAAAATATTTGCCATGTGCATATTTATGTCTGAGAAAACTGTATGTACTTTTTACTTTTCTTTAGTATACTGTTGTTTTCTATTTAGAGAAGAAATATGAAGAGACAGCTTTAGTTAAACAATAATAATTAGAAAATTGCACTAGCGCAACAGAAAAAAATTATCGATGTAGCTAAACAATTTCAGCATGTAGAACTAGCTGAAAGCAAAAGATCCTTCTCTTATAATTATGAAAACATTTCAGTGCTTTGGCCATGAATAAACAGCAGTTTAATTGCTTTTAAATAGGAACAAAAGTAGTTAGGGCTCTTTGGGTTTTTAGTTTTTTAAAATTTCTTTTCACTTTTAAAATTCTGGTTTCAGAAACTTTTATCTCTATGGCTCTATCTGGGCATCTTGTGCCATAAAAACAGGATCACGACATCCTTGTGCTAGCAGCTAGCAAAAATTACCATTGACTATGAAGAAATTTTTACTTTAATATGAAGTACCAAACTACTTTTCCTGAGCAGTGTATGCCATTTCAAATTGACTCTTTTATCAGGTTTCCACATATTAAAACTTTGATTTCATGGTTTTTAATCTCCAGAAGGATGGCCACCAGGGTTAAGTCTCAATTTGAGTTTTCTCGAAGTATGAAACAGGTCAGCAGTACAAGAGTTAAGATTACTCATGAAAGCTGTGTGCTTGCCTTTTCTGTTTGAAACCACCTTAGTTAAGGATTTGTAGTCTATGCACAAGTACCCTAAGGTCTATATACAGTGTACATATAAGTAATTGTTATGATGATAGGAAATGTTAAGAAAAAACTGGATAAGAACTGGGGAACAATAACAATAGCAGTCTTGTAGGTATTTTCCTTGTATAGTGTAATTTATTGCTAGAGGGTTTCATTGGTACTATATACTGTTGAAAAGCTGTAGCCCTTTGCTGCACCAGACAACATCCATGATGGTTTACTTGTCATGTAAACAAGATAATTCCTAGTTAATACTAACTTTATTGTTAATATTCCATCAGAATAGATCATGAGTAGTAATTGAAGATGCTTTCTGCTATAGAAGGAAGTTATCTACAGAATAATCACAGTTTTTATTGTGTAAAGAAATTTGTTTCTGATTTTGTAGTTATTTTCTGCTCTTGAAGTGGGTAAAAACTCCATCTTTTAGCAAAAATAGTATTTACAAAAAATAATGCCCTCTGGCTGTGACTAGTCAGGATTAAAAACACAGAATAATGTGTTCAGACTGATAACTCTAAAAAGTGTTTTCTTTGATTGAACCCCAATATTTAGTATTCCTGTGATAGTATGTTAGTTTAAGGATTGCCTGGGTAAGCATACTGCAGTCCCTTGGGACAGATTTTGAAGTTCAAATTTGTTGTGACATCATTTTTTAAATTTGTTATGGCAATATTGTGACACTTAAGAATTCTTTGAATGGGAAAGAGGGCTTGATTTAATCCAATTCCTTTCTTTGATACTACTGTTGGCACATTATACTCGTGGTGATTTGAATCTAAAGACTGGATAAAATTAGATTGTGTGATCTTCATCTGGGTGAATATTCCATCTAGACTTTTCCCCTACAGTATAAAGTAATTTTGTACCATTAACAGTAGCCTCACATTGAATGTTGGAGGCATTTGTTCTCATTATTCTTAATGTTTTTTAGCATAAATTAAACTTTTTTTTTTAGCTTTATGAGATAATTAAATATTCGTTTTGTTAATGGAAGTCTAGCACAGACTCAGCGCTAGTGTGGTATAGTATAGGTGAAATACCTAAGGTATTCCACCATAATCCTGAGCTACAGCACTTTATACAATTCCTTTTCTGATCCTAGCTTGTGCAAAGATTGAGCTGAATTCTGAAATAATTTCATAGTTTGCAGAAATAAGAATCAAAATGAAACTATTAACACAGTTTCATAAGGTGTTTTCCAGCTTTAAGTTTTTGTAGGTTTTTCTGAGCTCTTTACAGTCAATGATTGCTAATTTAAAGTAGTTGAAAGACCAGAGCAAAAAAGATAAAATTTTAACTATATTTATCGTGTTTATGTTGCAGAAAATGTCTCTCTCCCAATGCAAAAATGGCTATGAAAAATATTTAAGGAAAGCAAATCTCCAGACTACTTCTTCTCTTTGCCCATAACACTCCCCTGCAATCAGCAATGGTATCAAGAAGGTCAAGACTTCAACGTTGTTCTACACATCAAACAAAATCAGTTCAGGGCTGTGGTGGAGTGTCAGACATACAGACAGCTACAAATCAAGCAGTACAGACAATCTCTTATATCACCATCCAAGAGAAACAGAGCTGAACATGTTCTCACAGGTCGACTAAGGTAACCAAAGCTTGTCTCTGTTGCTTTCAATCATGACTGCTGCAGTTCATTCATCTTTTAATGATGATTCAGTTGATATTCTAAACCAGACTTTGATAATTTTTCTTAAGATTTCTTCACCTACCAATTTCTCAGAGGATATCCTTTTTGAAACCATATTGGTTTCGTCAAACATTTCTGAAAGACAAATAAAATGTCAATAAAGCAGGCATCCTAGTTTGCTTTACAATTTCTGATAGGCTTAATATAGGTATTATATATCAAGATGGCCCTCTATAAAGAATGCGATTCTTTGTAATTAATCTAAAATTAATTCTGCATGGAAAGTCCAAGAGAGCAATTGGATTCTACAGTGTACCATAAAGGTGATTAAAGTAAACAGCTCGTAAACAAAATTGTATTTTAGAATATTTGATTTAGATTGCCTCGTCAAAAGCTTTTTGTTGTCAGTGTCTTCTGTTTTGATTAGGTAAATTGTTGTAAACTGAGACAAACCTTGATGCTTATAGTTGTCATAGTATCCTGTTATTTGTGTGCAGACGTGACCTCAGATAAGATACAAGTGGCTCTAAATTTCTTTTTTGTTAATGTTTACTGGAAGTGCCTTATTCAAGACCGTTATAGTATTTGTAATTGCTAATTTTATACTATAAGATATATCTTTTAATATACTTGTATCCTGGTATATGGAAATCTTAAACTCTGAAACTAAAGAGAAAATACACATTCTGGGTTTCTTATTAATATGGTTTGTTACTTAAAACTGAAGTAGCTGTGCTGATTTAATAGCATGACTTGCTTTAAAAATGCTAAAAAGAGGACAAAAAGCTGGGATTCCTAATGTGGTCATTTTGTCATTCAAGAAATATGGAAACTGTAAAAGAAATTATGGTTTAAGTCAAGTATCAGTTCAGTGCTAATTGAAAAATTTCCAAGCTTTTTCATGGGAGAGAAAGGAAAATCTTAGGCCTCAAACCAGTTTTGAGTTGTGCACGGGAACCTCTGGTTGCAGACTAGGATGGAGACCATATGTCACAAATGTTCTTGCTGAAGTATGACATTTTGCTATAAATCTGCTTTCCCATATGTTTATTTCTTTTATTTTTAAATATAGTTTTACTGTGGCTGTTATTCAGAAGTTGTTTGTGGTATGAGCATTTTAGAATAGTATGATGATTTTTTTAAATTGAGTATTAGTTTATTTAATTTTATTCTGGCAGCTGCATTGAATATGTTTTGCTATCTGGGAAACAGAAACAATTAACAATAAGCACCACTCTGCAGTCACTGTACAGGCATAATTGCTGTCAAATTGATTGAAATTTTGCCTGAGAAAAGATAGTCATTAGTTCTTAGTTTTTAAACTGGAAGCAATAATCTACATAGCATGCACTGAAAGCACTCTCTAATTGCAATTTGTCTCAGAATTGACAATTTTTTTTCTACATTTATCTGTGCTGATAGATACTGAAAAATACTTTTAAAATTAGGTGGTTTATTTTCTTATGAAATTCTTAAGATAATGTGTGGAAGGACTTCATAATGGAATTAAGTAACTGCTTTTGTATTCTGGAAGTTCTGATTAAACTTAGTTTGGGATAGTTTAAGTCTATTTTGCTTAGAACAGTCCAATTTCTGTGTATTTTCTATATTTATAACTTAGGTGCTGCAAACTAAATACTTACACTATAAAGAATTTTTAATGACCATTTAAAGGCCATTGACATGCAATTCTTATAAAGGTTCTAAAAACCAAGTGAAAAAAACTCCCAATGAAATACCTTGGATTGTTTATTTAATATCCTAAACTGGATTTTTTTTTCCAACAGAATTGACTGTGCTCTCTATTTCAAAACTCTGGCATGTCCAGGGGGCATTTGAAGTACCCAAAGTTATTAAACAGCAGCCAAATGTAATCAAAGTCATAGCTTACAAAAACAACACAAGAAAGAACCTTGCTAATGTTTCTGTGTCCTTAATCAAACCAGTAATTTCTAGTAGAAGTTTTCTTGTATGCATACAGTTTATTTGTATTTTTTGCTTCAAACACCAACATAAATACTTTTTTCCTTTAAAATAAGCTTACATGAAACTTTTCTTCCTTTGTACACTATTGCTAAAATGTATGACTTTTAAACATTCTTATAAAGAAAATAGAAATAAGTTACAGCTTGATATAATATTATTTGAGATCAAAAGGTAAGAGCACAATACTCTTACACCAATCTTTTTAAGGTTATGTGTTTTTCTCATCTTGTTATTTTATGATTTCTAGTAATAAACACTAAAATACTAAGTGACTTGTACTGCAGTTACTATGTTTAGTAAATAAGTTGAGATTTTTTTTTAATTTCCAGTTTTATTTTTTTCTGACTCAATACTAATTGTAAAATAAATATGTTTGTAATCAGTATTCCTTACCTCTTGCATTCATTTAGCTGCTGGAGGAGTGCTCTGAAAAGCTGAATCTGAACATGGCTGCACGATGAGCGTTCTTGGCAGACAGCACTGAAGTGCTAGAACCTAAAGACATACCCCATGATGCCGACGTTTGTATTTCAACTGGAGAGACCTTTTTATACCCATTCAAAAAAAATAAAAGGTAAAAAAACAAACACAAAACTGAGAACCCCCAGCAAATGACTCAAAGGGTGCAATTAAAAATGATTTTTGTCCTGTCTTTTTGCATGGTTTAACAAAACTAATGTTTACTCATTTACAGCTCAGTAAGAGGATAATGTGCTTAATGAAAGAAAAATCTACTGACAGCCACGTTTATTGCCCTTCATTAGCATTGGTACTTAATTTAATATAGATCTGAATAGACATTAGGGAGCCTGCAGGAGGTTAAATGGTGAAAATGTAAAGAGATTATTGAATTTACTGTTTAGTTTCAGTGACATCAAACAGACATAATTAATTAGGCTTATTCCACTAGCAAAAATAAGCCAGAATCTAAGATGGGATTTGTTCATGTTATTGTTTAAATTTTTTTGAAAGTTTAATAGAGCTCTATGGAACATCTACATTACTATGCCGTATTAATTTTAGATTTTTTGGTAGGATAACTATTTTATTTTTTTCTCCTTTCCTTCTCATTCCTTTACCAATCTGGTAATTCTGTTTTATTTTTACATGAAAGAAAAAAAATCTGTCTGAATCCTTTACAGTTTAAATGCGAACATGACTATTTATCTCTGTCATATTTTAAGACCATGAAGTACATTGTGAAATTTCTGCAGCAATTTGTAGTAGCATTTAATAACATTAGCTTAAATGGGGTTCAGTATCAAGGTAGCAATAGGGTATCTTATTAAACTCTTAATTCAATGGGCATTTGTGATAAAGAACTTTTAATTTATACAAGCTGATGTGTAATAGAAAAGCAAAGTTGTGTAGATATGAATCTAAAATTCCAATACAAAATTCAAATGAGAAATACAAATAAGATAAATTGTTTAACATTATGTGAAATATTCTGGTTTGTATAATATTGTAGTACAAACTTGTGATATATCTTTATAAAGTTAGGCATAGGAAAGAAGGAAAACGAGACAAATCCTTAAACTAGTGTGCACATTTGATATCTATCTTATATATGTTGTATGTATATGTTTCTTTACACTTTTAGGCAATTTTTGTTCTTATGTAATTTTTTGAGAAAAAAGCCTTGGGTTTTATTTTTCTACATAGTTTTTAAACAGCATTTGTTATATGGGTAAGTATTAGGAGACGTACTTTAGTGTTAACTATTTCAGTCTGAATTTCCAAATATTCAAATGATCTTTTGCTAATTCTTTTACAGATTGCTATTACTAAGTACAAATACATTTCAAAAAGCTATCTATATAGTACTCATTACTGACTATTTGCCTAATAAAATGACTAATATATAGCACACTCTAAACACATAAAAATGTGATATTAGTTAGTAGAGATTTTATTATGTAAGTCCTGTAATTAAAGGCACGTTTACATATTCTTAGAGATATTCATACTAACTTATATGAGTAAGCCTATGTCTCACATAATTAATTTTATAAATCATAAGCTGTTATTTATAGCAAAAATTATTCTGAGTATGGTACAGGTGATCCATTCCCTGGAATGGCTATAATGAATGGCCTATATACTCCATAAAAGGCACAGATCTTTGTATTTATTCTTGAAAAAGTGAAAGATAAAATTTGCTATTGGTACTGTATGAATAATTGAAAAGATCCTGTTATTGCAGCATTTTTATATGGGCACTGCTAAAATTTGTTACAAAGTCTTCACTAGTACTCTTATAGTTTCTCCATGTGCGTGACTTGAGTGTTACGATAGATTTTCAAATTCATTAAGCGAGTCTTCTTTTCTTTATCTCATTTGCCTCTTGCGTGCCAAGTTCAAAACAAAAACTTCTGTGCTTTGTCTGCATATCTTTGGCTGTGTTTCATCGTGACATGCACTGCTGTTCTTTTAGCACCAAAATGTTGGCACACATTACTGAAAATTTCACACCATCTCTTGCTGGATCAGCAAGCTTAACCTACCAAAATCTGGTGTTGTTGAATGGTTTTTGACTGATAATCAATCTTTTTGCTGCTCGACAGTTGTTGCTGGGACACAGATTAGAGCAGGTGGCAGATGTGCCTTGTCTTTTGAGAAAAGAAAGAGTAGGTGAGCTTGGGCACAGAGTAACATATTGTGTGTCCATTAAAAGGGTAAGTATAACAGGAAAAAGTCACTGCTGTAAGTAGAAAAGCAACCGATACCAGAAAATGGGCCTTTGTACACCACTGATTATAATTTTAATAGAACTGGAAAATGACAATTAATAGGATAGAATTCTATGTGTTCAAAAATCAGAATTGATTTCAAAAATATTAATAAATTCTCTTTGTAACATTCTGTAGTACTTTATTCTCTTATATTTGTATTTATATACAGTACGAATGAACAATGTATGCATTTTTTAAAAGTTACAGCGTATTCAAGGTAGATTTTAGTGTTGAATGAAGATATAGATATAGAGAATATGTATTTTATATTTTCTTTCTCCAGTTCAAGACTGGCAAGAGAGCATAGAGTAGTATGACTTGTCAGTATAAATGTATTGATTGCTGTATTTAAGTCCTTAATGCATAGAACACAAGGTCAAATGTCAGTAGCAAATCCTTTTTGCATAGGAATGGAAGATAATTGATATACTGTAAGGACCCAACCCTGCAGATATGTACAAGCGATCCCATGGAAATCACAGAGGCTTTTTACATTTGTAGTTACACATAAATATTTGCAAGATCAGCACCTTTGTGGCATTCTGTGTATCAAGTACTGTATAAACTGCTAAGTCTGTTAGAATTTTGTCATATTATATATACTTTCATTGTTTCAAGTGTTATAAATACCTGGGTAAAATATAATTCCCAGTCATATTGATGTCTTGGTTTTTTGGATTTATTCACCTTCTCATCTTTCTGACATATTAAAATTTAATTTGAGTTTTGGATTAAATGAATAAGGATTCAAATATAAATTGTCAGATTGCATCATCTGGGATTAAAATTGAAAGCCATTGTTTATTTTAATTCAATACGTATAATAAATACACGTCGCATCTGTTATAAGGTGCCATTCCAACAGAAGTTTAGTAAACAAAAAATATCAAGTCTCAAGCATTTAAAACATATCTTTGAGGTACTATTGTGGAACAAGTATGTTGCAGAACTGCACCAAAGAGTTAATATTCTGTAGTATGTTGTTCTTCCATGTAATTTATAGGTGGTGATGGTCAATGGTCATATTCAATTAATTTTTCATTAGAAATATACAGGAGACCATGTACTTCAGTGTTTGTTGGCAGACACTCATACATTTAGCAGTTATTGATTTTTAAAATATGTTAGATGTTCTTATTTCTTCTTTTTAATACCTTACATTTCTCCTGTGGGCTTTTATTTTACCCCTAAACCTCTTTGCAATTGAGTTTCAAGTGTCTCCAGTGTAATGCTTCATTTTGTCCTCATTAATGACCAATTTTTTGAACTGATACTACTTTCTATCTATTGAATTTAGTTCCAGTGACATTAGCAGCCTTGCCCAATAAATAACCAATTATCTATCACTCCCTCTTAAAAAGTTTGTCCATTTCATCAGTTGTGCTATCATGGAAAACATGGCTTCTTCTAAGCTTCATCTTCTATTCAGTAATTTTTCAGTTTCTGTGTCTGCATTTATCTTGATCTTGCTTCACTAAATTGAAGCCAAAGGAGTTTTGGCTGATCAATCAATTGTGGACTTAGACTGCAATCCAAAGCCAATTATGCTCAAGTACTACTGAGACTAGTACTGGTGATTTCTGCATGAGCCTTCAGAATAGTTAAGCTAAGCTTTCATACAGATATATGACTATGCTTACTATTTGTTTTTCCAACAACATATACGGAGTATTATCAATGGCATAATAACTACAGCAAATGCACGTTGTCAGGCTTTAACCTTCTTCCCTGGTCTTGGGCTTCACTCTCTTGTCCCTTAACCTTGCTAGTTTGTTAAAGAAATATAGGAAACCTCTGTGTTATATTTTAGGCTGATGATGTTACTGGTTTGTAGAGATGTTTTCCACTGTGATGGTTTGGCTAGATCATTGACTTCTTGGAGCAACCAATAGGCTTTATGGAGTGAGACATGAGAACTTAACTAGAAGTTATAAACTGATAGCCCAAAGTGATAATATGTTCAGGTCTGTCTGCCTGTCTCCCTCTCCATATATATAAAATCAGGGAAGGCAAACTGATCAGAGTAGAAAAATCATCAGAGGGAATACTATTTTTGATAATAGTTTGTTTTCTTTTTTTTTTTTTTAAATTGGCTAGGAGAAGATTTAGATTAGACTTGAGGAAGTTTGCAGATGACACCAAGCTGGGTGGAAGTGTGGATCTGCTGGAGGGTCGGGAGGCTCTGCAAAGGGACCTGAACAGGCTGGACTGCTGGGCTGAGACCAACGGCAGGAGGTTTAACAAGGCCAAATGCCAAGTTCTGCACTTGGGGCACAACAACCCTATGCAGAGCTACAGACTAGGAGAAACCTGGCTGGAAAGCTGCCAGGAGGAGAAGGATCTGGGGGTGCTGGTTGACAGTGACTGAATATGAGCCAGCAGTGGCCCAGGTGGCCAAGAAGGCCAATGGCATCTTGGCTTGTATCAGGAACGGCGTGACCAGCAGATCCAGGGAGGTTATTCTCCCTCTGTATTTGGCACTGGTGAGACTGCTCCTCGAATCCTGTGTTCAGTTCTGGGCCCCTCATCACAAGAAGGATGTTGAGGCTCTGGAGCGAGTCCAGAGAAGGGCAACAAAGCTGGTGAAGGGTCTGGAGAACAGGCCTTATGAGGAACGGCTGAGAGAGCTGGGGTTGTTCAGCCTGGAGAAGAGGAGGCTGAGGGGAGACCTCATTGATCTCTACAACTACCTGAAGGGAGGTTGTGGAGAGGAGGGAGCTGGCCTCTTCTCCCAAGTGACAGGGGACAGGACGAGAGGGAATGGCCTCAAGCTCTGCCAGGGGAGATTTAGGCTTGAGATTAGAAAAAAATTCTTCACGGAGTGGGTGGTTAGGCATTGGAACGGTCTGCCCAGGGAGGTGGTTGAGTCGACGTCCCTGGAGGTGTTTAAGGTTAGGGTAGATGAGGTGCTTAGGAGAATGATTTAGTGATTGGTGGGAATGGTTGGACTCGACGATCCAGTGGGTCTCTTCCAACCTGGTTATTCTGTGATTCTGTGATTCTGTGAAGAAAGTCTTCATGATGAGGGTGGTGAGGCACTGGCACAGGTTGCCAAGGGAAGTTGCAGATGCCCCCTCCTTGGAAGTGTTCAAGGCCAGGTTGGATTGGGCCTTGGGCAGCCTGGTCCGGTGGGAGGTGTCCCTGCCTGTGGCAGGGAGGCTGGAACTGGATGATCTTTAAGGCCCCTTCCAACCAAAACCATTCCATTCCATGCTGTACACTATCAACCTGCTGATGGAATTTGGGGCTGAGGTGCAGGGCCAGAATCTTAAACTTTCACACAGTCTCTGTATGGTTTTATCATTATGTGTTGTTGCTCCAGTCTCTTCAGGGCTTATTTTATTTAATCTCTTTGGCATTTACACCATTTTAGTTCCCAAATAATTTCAGCCATACTTGAATGTAAATAAGGGAAGAATCCATATGAAATGACATTAACAAACACTAAGTATTTCTTTTAAACTGTACTAACACCAAATTTCTGATTTCCTGAAACAATTTTTATTGCTTCTGGACTGTTCAAGTATAATCATAGGAATTTTTGCTTAATTTTTAGTATTGAATCCCTGTTTTGTTAGGCTAGTATTAGCAATTGTAATTGCTAACATGTGCATCTTTTTGGTTATTTCCCAAAGTAAAATCTCTCTTCATTTTTTAAAGGAAATAAAATATAATTTTTATAAAGTAAATTCCAAATTTCAGCTTCCTCTCACACAAAACATAGTGAAAAAGATTCATCACTTGTTGATGAATTTAAATTTTTATTTGTGTTTTGTGAAAAGCATAGAAAAGTCTCTTCACAATCTGGGGTCCTTCTTAGGTTTAAATGGACATTAATATATGACCTATTTTCCTGAAGAGTTCATAGAAAGGTTCAGGGCAAGGGGATGAAATATGTTGAGTGGCAGAGGAGAAGGGATGTTTGTAAATTTAATCAAATTTAGAATTAAGGCATCCTTCAAATAGTATGTAGGTGAGTTTGAAATCTAATGACAACCTCTGTCATTATTACTTAAATGTAGCCTGTGGCAATAAATGATGACACTTCAGAACACGCAGAAACAAAGAACTCTCAAGTATTTAAAGAAAAGGGAGTGACTGTAAACTCAGTTAAACACAGGAATGTGACTTGGGCATAATATGTTTCCTAAATACAGAAGCATCTGTAATTTGAATAATTAATTTGAATAATGTAATTTGACATAATTAAATGAAACATTATGTGTTGTTTTCACCTAAGTGTTTACATATGCCTTTATGTTTAATAAATATATATCAGGGATTATTGTATTTATTAACACTTAATCATATTAATATATTAAAAATATTTAAAATTCATGTCTTACTGTTCTTTACCCTTTAAAATGTATCACTCAATGTTTAGAATCTTAAAAAGTGGGAAATGAGAAAATCATGTCCTTTTTAATAGATTAAAATATATTTTCCAGACAATATATTTTGGATTCATGAGCTTAGGAAGGTTGTTTGAGGCATTGATTGCTATTTATTTCTACCAAAATGAGAAATTGGAAAGAAATAAAATGAGATGTGCCTGAGTACATATGCATAGTAAAATGTCTAGCATGCAATATCAATATTTTTGTAATACCTTATGCTAGTCTCTGTAAACCTGTAAATTTATTTGTTTTTATTTTCATGTGAAGAAAGTGTCTTACATCTCCGTAAATCTTTCTTCAACAGTGACAGTATAAAGCAATTGGGAATAAGGGGGTTAGATGTTGGGAGAATAAGAAAACTGAAGTTTGGGATAAGTTCAGTGTAACAGGAAATGTGTGCAACACAAACCTGGGCTCAGATAATAAACAGTACAGTCAGTAGTCTAGGTAGGGAATGTCAAATGACAATTTAAGGACTTTGTGTATGTTTATTTGTTAATCTGCGAGTGGCGTTCTTCATAGTGAACCTCTATGTCATCGTAGTCATTAAGAATTCTTTTGCAGGAGGAAGCTATTCCCTGAAATATGAATTTGAGCTGTAATTCTATGTTGACGTAATTAAAGATTTACAGCCGCTTTAACTAGGAGTAGCAGTGTTACTGTGTATTTGGGGGAGATTATTTCCATTTAGGTTCTGCTTATGCCCAGTTTGTAATGTAACGTTAATTTGCTGAGTTAATGTTGTCTTTCTGTACCAAATTATTGATTAGTGTTGCTGATCTTGTTTGAATCATTTCAGTAACTAACATTAAGCATAATACCAAGCACGTAATATAATTTTTGAAAATAATAGTAAATTCTGGCATAAAAATGTATGTAATTGATGCATATTAAAAACTAGGTTAAGATTTGTACGTCTGGATTTATCAGGCACTAAATTTGCATTATCAAGCACTTAGTATTAACTTAGTAGTTAACAAATCAAAGTATATTGTAGTTAACAGTAGCTTGTACAACTGTCTGATACAAACTGGCAGATGACTGAGAATCACAGAATAGTTTGCCTTGAAAGGGACCTCTGCAGGACAAGTTGCTTGGGGCACTATGCAGTCAAGGTTTGAAATTTTCAAAGATGCAAATTCCCCAGCCTCTCTGGGCAAGCTATTCCACTGCTTAATTATTGTTATTTTTTCTCCTTATATTTAGTTGTATTTTCCTGTGCTGCTGCTCCGACAGGTTCCTTATGACCTTTTACTGTGCCCTTTGGTGAAATCTCTGAGTTCCTGTAGCCGTTCTTTAGGTAGTTGGAGATTGTGTTAAGACCTCCTCTCCACCGCCTTCTCTTCAGGATCTCTCAACCTCTCCTTTTATGTAATGATGCTGCATTTTTTTTCCCAACTCTCAGAGTGAATGAAATCCACTTGTTTAGTAGTAATAGTAGTAGGTCATTGTAAACCATCTAAGTATTTAAGCAATGTGAGAACGACTTATATGTCAAACTGCTTGTCTGTTTTTTCTTGTTGTAGTTGTTAGTCTATTAAAGCATAACCTCTCTCCCTACAAACTATGCCAGTTATTTTCTACATTCCATTGTCTGTATTTGCTTTATTTCTGTCACATATCCTTGGCATAGAAAGACCTAAAAGTATTTTTAGTAGGGTTGGAAACTTCCTTTCAGTCTCCGATCAAATCAGTTCTGTTATGTATAACACCACTTTCAGTTATTGAATCAATGTGAAGCACAGTGTAGGTTCAAGTGAAGCCGCATTTAAAACTAATGCTAAGAAATCCTGAAGAAAGGAGTGAAACTAAAATCTCATCTGATACCTCCGCTTAAATACCTTGTTTGAACATTATGTGAGACTGGGAGTATAAAATATTCACCCTACTTCCAAATAAGTGCATTTATTATCAATGGTCTGTAAAGTCAGATTCCCATGGGTATCCATTTTTCTTCTTCCAGGAATTTTGCATTATTGCTACACAATCCAAAACCAACAAGATATCTCAGTCCAGCTTGTATACTGGAGATTACAAGCACTTTCCTGGGAAATGTGATATATGGAAATGAGTCTGTCAGACTGAGAAGATTCTAAAATCTGACCTCCCTCTACCCAGGAAATATAAACACTGTCCACTTCTAGAAATTAGACTTTACCTCCATTCTTCAAGTTGTTGGTTGTTTTTTATTTAAATACTCATATTTGTTTTACTTTGTGACAAACTTAGTGCTACCAGTGTTAGTCTCTGCACTTAGTATATCTGAAGTATACTTTCAGTGAGGGAATTTTGGTTTGGAGATTCCTGGTTTGTGAGCCCCCCCAAAGTGATAGCTGTCAAACTTTTCAAATCAGATAGGATTATGGAGGCTTAAGGATGCACAGCAGCATTGATGTACAGTAGTTTATTGTTGAAAATAAGGGAACACAAAGACACTCAAGTGCCTTATTTTATGTCTACACTACTCTGAAGTGACAGAATATTTATTACCATGTAGTGTCTGCCCTGCATTGACATCTTGTTCAGTCAAGTCTGGAAACAAATAATCATGATTAGCATTTTTGGCCATGCAGATTCCTTGAGGACTTATTCTTATTGTGCTTGCACCTTCCTTGTAAATTTACACTACAGGATGCAGACAAACTTGACCTTCAGAGCAACTCTCCAGCCAGCCATAAGGGGTAATGTAGAAGTAACCTTAAAGCACAGGCAAATTTTTTCTTTATCGCATTCTTTGGCTTAGGCAGCTATAATCTTCCTATACTTGCCTTTAGGCATTTACTTGCTCTTATCATTCAATGCCAAGCAATCTCTTAAATTCCACCTTTAATTATAATCTAAATCAGCTGCTACTTCTTTTTCAAGAATGACACTACTCAGGAGCAAGCCAAACTACACTTAGTGTACTTAAACTGAAAACCATGCTTTTGCTGTTATGCAGCCAACATGTAATACTTATTTAAATGGGTAATAGCACATAATATATGTGCAATAACCTACATAAATGAATACCGCACCAAACTAAACCATTGCACAGAGTTTGACTATATTTGTCAGTATTTCCAGATGACAGTCAGTCCATCTTTTTACTCACTGATGTTGCTTAATTGAGATCTTAAGATCTGATTTCCAATGTAAACAGAGATGTTTTTCAATAAGTAGATAATCTGGTCTTGCGACCACCTCTTTATTACAAGATCAATGTTTTCTTCTGATCAGAAGAGGAATTCATGAATAAGTCACATGAAGGTGTAATTCAAGATATGCTGTGAATTCAGAGATGCATCTTCTTCATTACTAGAGTTTCATATGACTTGGAACCTGTTTTGATGGAGGAACCAAGGGGTAGTCAAGCCTTCCTATATACTGAGCGGACAGGTTTTCACACAAATGGAAGTATTAACATGAAAAATAATGTTCATAAGAAAAATATCTTCATAAAATGTCATAATTCATAATGTAAAAAGTAACTTTTCTATATGGATAAGTGGTTAATATTTGATCATGTCCTTTTGTCCTAGCTTCAGCTGGGATACAGTTAATTTTCTTCTTAATTGATGGTATAGTGTTGTGTTTTGGATTTAGTGTTGTTAGAATGTAGTGTTGTTAACATAATTTTCTTTTTGTTATTGCTAGGTAATGTTTATGTCTGGCTGGGGTAGAATTAATTTTCTTCCCAGCAACTACTGTTTTTCTAGATTTTAGCATGGGAAGAATGCTGAAAAATACATTGATATTGTGACTGTTGCTAAGAAATCAAGGACTTTCTCAACATCCCATGTTTTGCAGGTGTGTGTGTACACAAGAAGCTGGAAGGGGACACAGCTAGGCCAGTTGAATCAAACTGGCTAAAGAAAGTATTCCATCCCGTAAAGGTCATGCCCAGTATATAAGCAGAAATATTTCTGGAGATGGCCACCATTCTTTCTTTTGGTGCTCCTGCTCTCACGTGTCTGGTTTTTCTGTGCTCCAAGTTTGTTTTCATCCTTTGGTGGTCTCTCCATGTTGGCTCTGATCTCTCTGTGTTGGCTGGAACTGTTGTGCTTACTATGTTCATCATCTGGTGTTCGCTACTTGGAGCATGTGTTCCACAATCACTTCTGGGGATGGGCTGAGTATTGTTTTGTATATTCTATTATTACTACTGCTGTTATTCTCTTCCCCTTCCCCCTTCTCCTTCTCCTTCTTCCTCTTCTTCATCTTCTCCTTCCTCTTCTTCCTTTTCTCCATCTTCTCCTTCCTCTTTGTCCTCTCCTCCTTCCTCTTCTTCTCCTTCTGTTCTTCTATTGTTCTCTTAAAACTGTTTTCATCTCAGCCTACAAGTTTTCCTTTGATTTTCTGTTTCTCCTCCCTGGCTGGGGAAAGGTCACAGAGCAAGCTGTTTAGCTGCTGGCTTAGGGCTAAATGGACACCTCTTAGAGAGAAAATTATTTCAAACTATTTGATGAGATCCTGTACAACTTTTCCATTCAGTAAAACTTTCATGCTTTCTATATGAATCATAAATCAATAATAATAACTATTTCCCAATAGTTTAATAATAAGGACTGTGAAACACACAGAACTGTTAATGCCATTCAGTGAAGCCTCCCTGCATGTCCTGATCTAGCACTGCTACTTTTAGCTGTGGCAGGTAAGAACTAATGCTATTCACCCATCTGTGTCCTACCTGGCACCCTAGTTTTTAATGTGCTGTGTAAAAGGCTATTTTAAGCCTAAAAGTCTACTCAGTGCAACTGGCATTAGCAAAGTCCTTTGATGCTGGAACTTGATCAGTGGCAATAGTTATGTTTATCTTTAGCACCAGATTTCGAACAAGTTCATAACAACTGCACGTGCCAGGTGGTTTTCACAGCAACCATGGAATACCGTCGTGCAAGTGCGCATTTGTGATGTTTCAAAAGGCAAAATTTGTAAATGCAAGTAATAGGAAGAGCTCTGGAGAAGGGAGCAGGAAGATGAAGCTACATCTGTCTTAACAAGTAGTACAGCACCAGAGAAACAGATCTGTGGAATGAAGTTAGTACAAAGGAACTGAATGCCCACAGTATAAACGTTTTAGTAGATTTTACTCTTGCCTAGCTCTAGTTCGCCTCTGGAACACATCCATTGTTTTAGTTTCATCCAAAGGATATCAGTTTGCATGCTTGGAAACTGCTTGGTGATAAAATCGAAGTATATTAAGTGCAGGTTACAGGCTCCTCTCTCAAAAATTCCAGTCTTTGTTTGAATTGGAATGATAATATAGATGCATCCTTATAGAAGAAAACAAACCACGGTTTTTCAAATGTAAATTGGATATTCAGTTACTTGTAACTTTGGTTACAGAATTACCTTTACAACATTAATAAGTTCATAGATTTAAACTCTCTCTTCTGGTAAATCACTGTAGCTGTACTGAATTCAGTAAGTTTAGCTAATTTACATTCACTGAGGATCTAGTCCATGGACTTTAGAATCCAGCGGGAAGTTCCATAGGTTGACAGTCCCATGTTGAATTGGGAAAGTAAACTGTTGTTTAATGAAAGGGGGTATTTTTTCATATTGATTGATATCAATGTTGATAGGAAGATAAGTTGTCTTTTCTCTTAGAACTTTAAAGTGATATGAAAAGCTCAGCCATTTAAAATTTAGTTGGTTGAGAGGTGTATTTATTAACATAATCAACACATGCTTTATATTCAATATTAAAGAAGCCTCATGATATAAACATTTGTGAATTAAACCCAGGTTTTCAAAGGAACTGTCACGCATCTAACATAATCCAGCTGTAATAATAGCAGTATAAGGATTACATTTTTGAAATTATGTGTATAGACACATTCCATTAACATTAATGGTAGCTACAAGGCTGAGGATCAAATTTTTTACTGAGTTAATCCTCTAACTCACACTGATTTTAGCGATCTTAGATTACTAGATAATTTTTAATGGCCTTCAGACCCTAAGTTTTTAAATATATCCAACTCAACCTGAATCATTATCAGTATGAGTATGTTTATTGGCACAGTTTTGATCTGCAGCTACATACCTACTGATTATATTTCTGCATGCAATGTAGAGCAATCTCCTTTGAAGATTTAATTGTAACTGCTTTTTATGCAGTGGCAGTACACCATTTAGAGGTCATTTTCTTGTGTATGGGAAAAGAAGAAAACTAACAGTTGAAATGAAATAAAAATGTATCAGATATGGAACTCAAAAAAAGGCTCAGGCTTAATTTTCCTGAAGCAGAAGAAATGAGAGGCATTTCATTTTTGTAGGTGAGAAGTGAAATGTTCCTCTCTCCTCGCTGATAGAGGCATGCTAAGGTGAATTTTAATTATGACTAAATTGTGGTATTACTCTTTCATACCCTGAACATCTGTTCCCTTCAGGAATGATGATTTATGCAGGCTATCACTGCAGACAGCTTGCTACAGCTTATGTCACGGTTAGTAGGAAGCTGCTGGTAGTATTTCAGAAAATACCAGCATCTAAGTGGAGACAGGCCAGGGTGTATTTTTAAGGTAATAGGGAAAGGGGAGCATGATGTGTCCGTCATTAATTTTGAAGCCAAATATTGACTTTACTTTTTTTTTCTTCCTTCTTTCAGACCATCTGTCATTAATGAAGAAAGTATCTTGGATAGTGAATGGCCTTGTTCTTCACAATGGTGCTAAGCAAAAGAAAACCAAGCCTGTCATTTCCAACTGCATGCAGAAAATCACCGAGGACACCTCTGATAGAATTTTAGTGTTTAAGAACTAATAGCACGGGGCAGGATAACTATGAGACTACTACATCACAAAATCAGATTGAAAAGGTAATCTTTGTTTATTAGAGTGTTTGAATGAATACATCTCCAAAGTACCTTAATTTTTCCTGTGGTTTTATGGCTTTTGTATAACTATAGATTATTATTTAAAAAAACAACCCCAAAACAACAAAAAGAATCCCTTAAATTACAAAGCCTTGGAATTCTACAAAACTGGTGTTGTATCTATGTTCAGGTTAGATAAAGAGACTTTTACTTCAGTGATTCCTCTTTCCTGAAATCCCCCCTGCTCTTTAATCTGCCTGTCTTTGCCTAGCAGATGCTTTGCTTCTGACCATGCCTATTCTCCTAGTTTTGTGTGTGCTGTTTAACAGTGCATTAGCTATGGATTTGTTACCAAGTGACATTATTTCTAAGATTAAAAATTGGTCAGTTTTGATTGTTAGATATTTAATTATAAATATTCAATAGTTACAATATTTGTCTTAAAAGAAATGACACTATAACCATATAACAACATGTTTTAAGGTTCTGGTATATGCAAGAATCTGTCTACCTGTATAAGGCATTTTAATACCTTCTTGACAATTTGATAGGTTTTGGAAAAATTGGTATGCTGTCTTTGTTTTCAAGTATGTCAAGAAGTGTATATGTATTTGATCCAAAACAAGTATGCCATGTATACTTTGTGTCACCTCATTTCTATTATTACTCTGTGATATATTTGAAATAAGTTTCTATAAATAAATTTTAATTACTTTTCAAACCTAGGCCTGATTAACAACATGGAACACTTTGCAAAGATTTCCACTAAAGGAATTTTGAATGCCTGGAATATTAGTGTTCAGCCCTCTCTGAATTTTGTAATCCTTTTTTTTTTTTTTAAGTCTGTAGGACAATTATAATTTTCATACACTAAAATAATACCAAGAAGAATTGTATTTGGGTCAGTTAATGAAAGATCATATGTCTGACAGTTTTCTAATGTTACCTGTGATATATATCATACCAAGTTTTCTAATATAAAAATGCTTTTATTATTGTCAGTGTTGATGCTCATATATATCAAGGAATTGCATGCAAATGTGAATAATAACAGTTCTACAATAAATGTTCCTAGAATATGTCATCTAACTAGAACACTCAGGATACTTTCAGCACTACGAAGATAATTAAGGCACACAGATCAAACTTGTCTGTACATTGGAGCAAAAAAGTTCAACAATAATTTTTGAACAAAAAACCAGTAGTTTGATACAATATTAATCAGTGTGGGTTTTTTTCCACAGGGATGTCTTGACCTAAACCAGTGATTATTAAACTGATATCCATGAGACCTTGTAGATGTGTGGCCTGCTTGTACATAGTATCCAAAAAGTGACCGATGCCATAGTTTTGAGTACATTTCAAGTTGGTGTATCTCATCACTATTGCTAAAAGATTTCTTCACCACTTGTTCCCTGTCATTGTAGGACTTCTACAGCTCCCTTAACAGCACAAGGTTTTTTGTTCCATCGTTCCGTGAAGCCACATAGAGACGATGAGACATGCCAAGAAGAAACCACTTAAAATCATCAATTTTAATCTGGAATAGTTTCTGAAATCTGATTCACTGCACACCCACATAAATAATTTTGCCATCATATGGGAGTGGAAAGTAACAAATGAGCCTGAAAGAGAAAAAATGTTGTGAAAATTCTAGCATCTAATGTGCTGCTTGGTACAGGGGAAGGAAAACTAAGGCAAAAGGAAAAGTTGTATGTTTATATGCAGTTCACATTTGAAGTTTATCTGATCCTCCACTGAAAGATGAATGTCTAAATGTCAACACATTTAGAATAGATTGAAAATCAGTGTCTCAAGAATTAATGCACCAGTAACTATAAAATAAAGATATTTTAAAATCTTCAAAATGCTATTTCATCCAGTCTAGTGATTTGAAAAGAAAACGCGTTTCTTACTTATAAATTGAAGAGAAAAGCAAATTACTGTAAAAACTGCAATACTGTTTCTGACTACACTTTCATCTAATCCAATATCCTATCTTTGAGTGGATGTCTAAAGAGAAGTGGAAGAATAACGGCAGCATATGGCACATATGGTAAATGGAAATATATTCTATTTTAGCAATCCTTAGTGGTATGCAACACCTTCATGAGAATTCCATGTTCGTGTATGTTAGAACACCATCAAAGCTACTGTAATTACAGTTAAAAGTGAAAAAGAGGAAAAAAAACAAACCCAAAGAAACACAAAACTTTTTTATTGGTGTGTTGTCTTTGTCTTGTTTTAAATTGTATTTCTTTGCAGAGGCAGCAATTCTCCTGAGTTAGATGTGCAATGTCACTTGTGGAATGTGGATTCTGTTGAGGTAGGAGATGTACTTTTCACACCTGAACACGTGTCATTGCAATTGAGTGTGGGACTTTTAAAACAGAACCCGTTCCTCTTAAATTTACAAGACTGATAAAACTTTTCTTCATCCTTTGACTCCGTTTTCTTCATGAGCACCTTGAAAAAGACAGCTTAGGATATTCACCTGACTGACCTGAAATAGGCATGATGGGTGAGTAACGTCATTAGTATTTTCCTCTGCCTTTTCTTTTCAACTGTTCCATGAACAATGAATTTCTCCTGGTCAAAGTATTGCCATTTCTGTCATCAAAAAGTAACTTGTGTACTATCCATCTTAGACTTTCTTCCAGAGAATGACAGGTAATTTCACTAGCATCATTTCAGTGACAGTTTCTGCTTTAATCACACAACTCCTATAGCGATGATTCACCTTTGTTATAAATTTTTGCATTCACTGAGTAGCATTGTACAATCTAAACCCACCTATTGTATATATTCTCAAGTATTATGATTTCTGTACAAGCTGGAGAAAGGTAAGTTTCATATTCAATAATCAATTATTTTGAAGTAGGTGTAGCAAGCAAATGGTATGTAAAAGGATGAAATACACGTTTAAAATTGACTGAGATGTATGACTTTAGGTTATTCAATGTGGAAACCTGGTTCAGCATAAAATCCTAAGAGTGGGAAGGTTCTTTCTAAAACAATAGCTGTAATGCATGACTGGGAAAAACCAGAACAATGTAGATGTGGATAATAAGCATAATTTAGAATTTGACTGTGAGCACAAGAAATGACGTGTGATATCCCCTACTATGATAGCATACAACAAGCCAAAACATTATTATGTTTGGGGTGTGTTGTTCTAAATGTTTCAAAAGGAGAGTTTCTATCTTTGCTAGCAGAATAAGAAGTTATTTAGAATTAGACATTTAAGCTGATAAATGGGTTTGTATTTTTTATGTTTAATGGGAATCAGAAATTAAATTAAGCAATTGTTACATTTCCAGAGTTTAGAATAGCTTTTTGTTCAAAGCATTCAAAGCATGCATGCTCTAGTCAAAATATGCAGTTAGCACAGAGGTGTAGTAGGGAAAATCAAACCCCTCTTTCTCTTCTGCAGCACTCATTGTAACTTAAATGTGTGCTAGCAGGCTATGCACTTTCTACTGCCTAGGAGTCTTTTGCTGAAGTCACTGAATAACTTTAAAGACATTGGTACTATGCATTGTTTTCCTACATGACTGTCTATGGAGGTGCAGTAAAAAATTTATGCAGCATATTAATCTTTTTCTGCAACTATTAGATGTGATAGCAATTTTCTTTCTATGTCTTACTAATCAGCCTGGAAAGCCTTTGAAGTAGAGCTTCCTGTTACATGTAAATTTACAGCATCTGATAGAAGTAAATTCATGTTTCACAAGCAGGTAAATATTCAGTTAAAAAAAGTAAACTGGTATTGATTCCAGAGCTAGAGAAGTGTTTTTGTTCTTAAGCTAGCTAGGATCATAATTCTGAATTTAGAAACATATCTCTGTGGAGCACCTATCGTTACTTTTCCCACTGTCCTGAGCCTTGAAAAGCCAGTCTTATAGTGACATGGCAGCCCAGAAAGAATTGAATCAGACAACAGGACTCATTTCTGAAACAATCTCATAGACACCTGGACCAAAGAGCATGACATTTAGTGGGTACGTTGCATCCCCCATCATGCACCAGCCTCCAGGAAAATCAATTGGTATGGTGGACTGTTAAATACTACTCTGAGAGTGATGGATCATGAGACCCTCAAACACTGGGATACACATAGAGCAAAATCCACCTGATCAGTGCTAGAGGATCTGCCAATGAAGCTGGCCCTGCCCAATCAAAACATTCATGTGTTTTAGAAGAGTATATAATCCCTGTAGTGCGTGTAAAGAATATGTTAGAATATGACAGTCTGGGTGATTCCTGCCTCAGGTGGACCCATCTGCGGGATTGTTTTTGCTCAGGGGACTGGGTGCACTTGTTGGGTTTTGCAGAAGTATGGGAAGGTCCAATATATACCTCAGGGGGATTTGATTTGGGGCGAGAATAGCCAATGGATTAAATTGTATGATGTTAATTGCTATATAATCCTGCCACTGTATTTCATCACTTCTGTAGTTTATCACCTGCTGTATGAACAGTATCGCAGTAAGAATCACCCAGATTAATGAAGAATGAACTTTGATTAAACCAAACAAAATGCAGCAGTGATAAAACCAGAAATGACTTAAGTATGCAACAATCCAACACTACATGTCATCCTCCTTCTGCATCCAGTGTCACCTGCCCACTGCACTGAAGCCTGGTCCCACTCTGCTGACTAGGTAAACCCTGTACCATCTCTCCTGCTCTGAAAGTCTGTTGTGACAAAGGGATCCTAAAGTCATGGACTAAATGAACTCAACAGGTGTTTTAGTAGGGTAGCTCATAGACTAATGAATGATATCTGTGTGTATATATATACATACATATAAAAAAAAACCAGGAAAAGTGATGATGATTTATTGAATATATTGGAATACATAGGGCCATGATGTATATGGTATAGAGTAAGGGATGGACACTGTCCTGGTTTTGGCTGGGATAGAGTTAATTTTCTTTCTAGTGGCTGGTTTAGTTCTGTGTTTTGGATTTAGAATGAGAATCATAGAATCATAGAATAGTTTGGGTTGGAAGGAACCTCAAAGATCATCTAGTTCCAAACAGTCTGCCATGGGTAGGGACACCTCCCACTAGATCAGGCTGCTCAAGAGCCCATCCAACCTGACCTTGAACAATGTTGATGAGACAGTGATGTTTTAGTTGTTGCTAAGCATTCAAGGATTTCTCAGCTTCTCATACTGGGTTGCCAATGAGAAGGCAGGGGCTGCACAAGAGACTGGAGGGGACAGAACTAAGACAGCTAAAACAAAGTGAGCAAAGGGATATTCCATAATCTATTGGTTGGAGTCGATGATCCGGTAGATCTCTTCCAACCTGGTTATTCTATGATTCTATAATATCATGCTCAATATATAAACTTGGGGGAAGCTGGCGAGGAGTGATTGCTGCTTGGGGACAGGCTGAGCATTGGTCAGCGGGTCTTGAGTTTTGCCTTTTTTTTTTTTCATTCCCCTCCCTGTCCCCCTGAGGCAGTGTTTGTGTGTCTGTGTGTGAGTGAGCAGCTTTGTGGTGCTAAGTTGGTGGCTGGGGGTTAAACCGCAACATGTATGCACTGTATGTAATAATAGAAGGATCATACATTTTACATGAAAATTTAATACTTAAATAAAACTAAATGCTTAGTCCTCAGTTTCACTCATCTGTGTGAAGTTTTAAAACTCCTTTGGAAATCACAACTGAATCTATTGAATATATTTGACATAAAGAATGTAGCCCCTTGTATACACCTTATTCTGTCTTGTGTGGAAAGCACAATATGAACAGGGAGAGTAAAGAATTGAATTGGTCTGGTGAATATGTAGCTGTTGACACCATGGGTTGTAACCAACAGAGCACTAAAACAGCACTAAGTTCCAAAAAAATGACATGGGATCAATTTTTCCTCCTCTGGCAGTATGTCTATCTGGTTGAATGGAGAATGGCAGCTTTGTTTTTTAAGTAATTTTTTAGAATGATGCTTGGAGTTGCTTGCAGATTTTGAAAGCAGAATTTATGCTTTAATAGGCAGTATTTTTTTAAAAATGTAGTCCATTAGGAGTGAGCCTCTTGTCAGAATGAAATTAGTATCTATGAGGTCATAGTTACGAAGGTTAACCCTCATTTTCTCCAGAACCTTTCTCTACCTTCTGTATAAATGATATGCTTATTGAATTGGGTAACGCATCTCATTCCTTTTATTCTTATGTTTTAAAAATCTTTTGCACATTAGAAGACCTACTGGAGAAAGATTGTAAGATTGTATAAACAGGCAGACTGGAAGCTCGTAAAGTTCAAGAAAGGAAGATGCGAAGTCATTTTGTCTCTGAAATTCAGCACAAGAGCAGATGGAAAACTTGTTTGTAAGCTTCATGTGACTAGAGTGGTTTGTTCATTCCAAATTAAGCATTCCTATGTAACTGAATAGCTTTTATAAACCGTTTTAAAACAGTGGAAACATGCTGCTGTGTTTTATTCTGAATTGGTGAAATTTAACTGGAAGGGGTGAGATAACAGTAAGTATAGTGAGACTTCTGTTGCACAAACAGAACATTGTGATCTTTGCAGCAGGTTTGGTACTGACATACATTACCTCTCTTGTTCTGCTGAGATGCTGTAATGCGATTACACTCCTGCAGGCCATCACAAGTTGTCACTTCTGGTTGCTGTTGGCTTGTATTTGCTGTGGTCCCACGTGCTGCTGTTTGTAAAGTCACAGGCCATTTTGTAGTGGCTGGAAATATGTGTCATTCCTGCACATGAATAGACTGAGGATTAAAATTAAGGCTATTGTTACTCTTTCTGCTCAGAAAAATAATATTCTACAAAGTATGAGATCAAAATTCTGAAAACTGAGTAAAACTTTACTGAATTCCCTATATGAGCCATACAAATGACTTAATATTTTTGTAGTATAATTATTTAGTAGGAGGACTGTCATTTCAGTCCAAGGCTTTGTTTTTTTTTCACTTTTACATGGCAAGTTTTAAAAATCCGTTAATTTTCTATGCTGATCTGTTATAAGCGATTCCAGTTTGTTGGTTTGTGGTGGGTTTTTTTTAAAAAAAAAAAAGATGTGCAGGGTGGTAGAAGTGGAGAAAGAGGCATAAAGTGTATTGGAAAACTACCAAATGTCCCCTGCAAATGGACCCTATTCAGAATCAGTAAGCGTATGATGAGTGAAGTGGTTTTGAATATCGCCTTTAGATTCCATGCTGTTACAAGGCCAGCCCCGAACATGGCAACTCTTATTTCCACACACAGTACCTCTTCACTCTCAATTTAACCCAAAAATCTGATGAACCCATTACTCCATACTTGATTTCATGGAACAAGGAGTAGATATAGTTACAAATGATCAATCACAAGCCGTGAACCAAAGCAGCAAGGCATTAACAATTCACACCATTTCGGTCCACTTGCTCAAGCAGAAGATGTGCCAGCATATTTAATGCACAGCTACTTCGTTCAGTTCAAGAAAAGACATGACTCATGCTCATTTTAGGAACTGTGGAGACTTCATAGGTTTTCATGCCTACTAACCACTGAGTGTTAGAGTTTGTGCTTCTAAACAATTAATATAACCAGGTGTTCAATAAAGGTCATAGAAACAGATAAGTTTTTAAATTAATTTTTTCTCAGGTTAAAAATAAATGAAAGCATGACCTGGGAAATGATTCCCAAAATAAAGCCAAGTTCTATTGTACAAATTTGTATTGTACAATCAACATCTTGTTCAGCAGTATTGTAACATTGTAGACCCCACAGGCATATGCCGTCAATTTAATGGGATCACTGAAAAAGCAAAGCAGCTGTGAAAGATTGCTTTAAGTACAGCAATCGTGTGCTTGTCATTCTGTTCAATGGTGGAAAAATCCAAATTCGGATAGGCATCAGTATTTAAGAAAATGACTGCTAAAGCATCTCTCATAAGTACCTTGGGGACAATACGATTTGACATATAGCATGTAAACAAAAGTACACAGCAGCTGTTAGATTAGTTTTTGTTTGAGTAAAACCACACTGACATAATTTAAACAACATAGGAAACTGCGTGTTCTGAATCATCCAATTTCCCTACATAAATTACAATTTTGGATAGTAAATGCCCTGGACAAAGAGTTGTCTGGTGTTTGCTAAAAATAAGAAACAGAGAATTATAGTGTGTGCTAGCACAATCTCATGACCTCTGTGTGATATGCATACAGTGTACACTACATGTTGAAAGTACCCTCAGGAAAAGCCTTGTCCTGAGGAAGAATAAAAAGAATTTCTAGTATTTTGATCTTAATGAAAGTTATTTTTTTTCTATAGCAGAAAAATTGTTACTTCTTTCTTTCCTATTTCTGTTTTCTGATACTTCTGATGTTATTTATTAAAAAAATATATTTTGTAGGTTATTTGCTAAGAGAAATTGATGTAGAAGGAACCAGTGCTTATGCTTCAATAACGTCATGAATTTAAGTTAGAAGAAAGTTAACAAGCTGAATTCTGGGGGATTTGTTTTTATTTTGTTGCAGTCCTCTTGCGATGATTGCAAGTTGCCAGAGGGTGATTTTCCCATTCCTTTACAAATATTCTGCTTACTTTTCATTGATATCCTACTGGGCTTTGGATTTCATGCTTTCTGTCACTCCATTTGATCAACACTGCACTCTTACAATTTTCAGGAAGTTTAAAGAGAAGACAAAGAAAACAGCAGATTTTTCTTTCCTGTTTGCGACAGCGGCTGCATGCCATTATCTCCATCAATTTAAAATCTCTGTGTTTTGTTTTAGGGAAAATTTCTCATCTCTGTTCTTCAGAGAAGTGTAAAATTACACTGTAAAACAATTATTTTCTTCAAGGAAATTCAATGTTTGTCATGTGATATAAAGTAAAAAAATCAATGAGGGAGAGGTTAAAAGCAATAAAGGCGTATTTACACTGCTCACCTTAGTTGAGGAGCAAAAATCCTTGAGTATTCTGTTGTCCATGGCTGACTATCTAGCAGCTAAGACTGCTGCAATGGAAAAATTTATACAATTACAAAAGAAAAAAAAATGCAGATGAGTTCTAATGCACTATTTTAAGTTCTTCATAAAAAAATATAAAGAAAAGATATTTTGTCTATCATACAAAATACATGACTTCAGACTACCTTCTTTTGCTCAGCTTCCCATGAAGAGAAGTCTCCTTCCTTTAAAGTTTATTTCACTTTCTGATCAAGGACTCATTTGTCATCACTCCCTCTCAGGAATTCCCTAGGTATCACACTAAAATCTCTAACCTCCTAAGAGACATACATCATGACGAGTTGTTCCTAAACCTTACTGGTTAGTTCATGCACTTTCTTTCCGAGGGTTAGCCCTTGCCTTCTTTTGCTGTGATTAACACACTTTTACTGACTTTCATAGTCCTGCTCCATAGTTCAATGCGTGCAATGTCTGATCAGCTGTAATGTTGAATGGACTATGCCACACTTGACAATAGACTTGCAAATCTTTGGGAAACTTTAACTATGGATTCTTTTTGCCTTGTCTTGTAAACTCTGGTCTTTATAAAGCCATTATGTCAAGGCGCCCCAGTGGAGTTGGGAGATATTTTATGAACTTATTATTGCCACTCTTAAGTTTTTAAAAGAGTATTAGATCAGACTAATACTTTTTTTGTTTTAGGTAAGTCACCAAAATAGCCCAAAGGCTGGAAGTAGCTAGCTGTTCATTGAAAGTGATTATTTTTGGATAGCTAGACTTGTTCCAAATGAGATCAACATAAACATTCCTAAGCTAGGAATAACTTTGGAGTAACAGTGAATTTTTTTTATCTGGAGTGCTAAGGATATTTTATGGAATCACCAGGCTGATACCAAGAGCAATAAACTTGTGGGATACTTCAGTAAAAGTGTGATCTTCTGAAATTACTGCCTTGCTGTTCTACCTTTATTCCTTTCCCTTTCTAGGGACACTGAGTTTCATACTTCAGTAAATGCTTAGTAACTTAAGTGCCATTGATTTCCAGAATTTTGAGAAGGAGGTTAAAAGAATGTGAAAAAAAGTAAAGTTTACAAGCTGTTTGATTCTCTAAGTCTGGAAACAAAAATGTTAATTGTGGAATTAAGAAAATACCATTATATATAGAAGCAACTGACCTTTATGGAAATGATTATTGTTGATAGTAAATTATTTTGGGTCTGATACTCAGTGTGACTAATTCGGGTGTCAGGCATGTCTGAAAGAAGTGACATTTTGGATCTTTTCACTTCTGAGCTATCCCATCAGATCCTGGAACTGTGCCCTTTCTGGTCCTGAAGTTCACTACCTTCAGAGAAGGTGAATCAGCAGAGTCACATTATACTGGTTTTAAGATTATGTAATATTATTTATAGTAAAATAATTAATAGCACTGTAATTAATGTTCAAATGTAAAATCCAATTCCATTATAAGCATATTGTCTTGCAGCTGTGTTTCAGTCTGCTTGCACTCAGAAAAACAGCACTAGTCATGTTTGTCTTTGTTTCTGTTTGCAATAAATTTCTAGTGCTAACTAAGTTAAAACCACTGAGTAAAAACCTTATTTTCTTTAGTTATACGTAAAACTTCCAGAGACTTTGCTGGGATCAGATTTTTGTCCTTTTATTTTGTTTGAAGTAAGTATGACTGTAACACTCCTCATGACATAAAATGAAACATAGATTTAATTCTGATACTGCTCAGCTACTCCTCAAGTAAATTCACTCCTGCGAGTGTTCCTGGTCAGACTTCATTCGTTACCTCATCTAATCTTCTTAATTTTATGTCTGACCCCAATGTTAGGGATTAAGTGCATTGTTAGAATAGTCTGGGAATGTATAAATTCATCTTGAAATAATTTTTGCTCATGTTTAGGAGTTCAAGTCCATGGCCATATCCTGACAAATCAGGTTTTAAAAGTGATTCTCTAATGCTATATAGTATGCTTTCTGGCTTAGAGTCTTTGACGGCAGTTTTGCAGTGTTACTATTTAGGATAATTAGTAAGAGTAGGTTAATATGCAGATAACCTTGTTCAGTGAATCCCTGTCAGACTTATTTTATGAAGTCTGGTCTCCCTTTGGATAGATGGGAATTCTATCATAAACTTAAATATGGACAGGGTTTCAGAACATTTTCTTTTCTTAAGTCCCTTCAGAGCACTTCACCCTTGTAGGTATCTTTCCACATCATCTTATGTTGCTTCTCTCTCTTCCGTTTTGTCATTGATACAAGCTTCTGGATACCATTTACCACTTCTGTAACAACAAGAAAGTACATGTAAGACTTACAGACAATTGTAAATTACTCTGGAAGAATCGTGACATAGGTTTTCATCCAAGATGTTACTTAAGTGGGTTTTATTAACTGTGCAGATAGAGCTAAACAAAGCTTTTGTAGTGCTTTTATTTCTCTATTTGTGTATTTTACTGCACTCAGATCTACAGTTTCGTAAATGTCACAGCAATGTTGGAACATCAATGGGATTTAAGTAACTGAATTTTAATGACTTAATAAATAATTGACTATGCCAATTTACTCAGAAAAGCTATTTTATGCTGAGTATTTTATGCTTGGTGGAAGTAGGTGCAAGGATATCTGTTGGAGAAGCAGGCGTACTATGTGGAAGCTCTCGGGATTGTTTATGTGAGAATCAATAAAATACTGACTAGATTACAGGATTATATTAAAAAATTGTGGTCAGAAGACTCGGATTTTAACTATTTTTTTTAAAAAAAGTAATGCTTTCACAAAATTCTGAATTTGCTTAACCATGTGCTGAATTCATTCTTAAAATACGCTGACTTTACCAGAGGCAAAGTACAGTCTGTTGCATATTTACCTGTTTCTTTTTCTTTGAAGATGGATTTAACTGTATGATCTGTTCCTTCTGTATTTGTCCAAAAGTCTCCAGTTCTGAAAGAACTTATATATGAAAGTTTCTTAACTATGGTCTTAGTTCAGAATCTGTTCTCACAGCTGCATTAATGGCTATTGAGGCTAGATATTAGTCGTGTCTGAATGCAATGTTTGTCTCCTAATTCTCACTAAAAATACATAAAGTGTAATTAATCCACTGCTATTGTCTCTGACAAAACCTGTAGTTCTTTGTTAGTGTTTATCTATGTAGAAAATTAACCATTTAAATCTACATGGCAAATGACCATAGCTTGACTATACAGGAAATGGATGTATTTAATTTTAATTGTGTTATCCCCAAATCTGCTTTATATGGTTTATTATTTTTTTATTTTCTTTTATATTACCAGTAAAATCAGATTTCAGCATGTTATTGCTTTTTTTTCCTTTCCCCTCCCCCTCTCCCCATCCCTTTCGCTCTCTCCTTCCCTTTCCACTTATACAATATAGGTAAAAGCCTGAAATGCTACTTAATGCTATTTATTTTGTCATAGAAGAAAGGCCCGTATACATGTTACACAAAAATATCTGCAAAGCACATACATCTCAGTAATGCCTGAAGCCCAAATAATCATTCCTTATTTGTCACATTAGGTCCCCTCAAGAGAATGCTTTCAACCTTTACGGTGATTTGAAATCTAAGAACAGCAAGTGAAAGATCTTGTTGAGATTGCCATGAATCAATTTTATCTATCTTTTCATTTGACCTTTCCTCATTATTAAACAGCTACACTGAGCATTTTTGTTAGAGGGGTTTTTTTGAGCAGTGGCAATGAGAAAGTTGTAATAAAATAGCTTACAAGAGTGCTGATTCTATTTTATGAATGTTACCATTTATAATGATGTAGGTAATGTAAGCTCCTCCATGGGAAACTGTATGCAGAAACAACATGGATCGTGCGATTTTATCAGGACAATGCAAGTAGATTTCAGCAAGGTTGGTTCCAACTCATCTGTGATAAATGAGAAGATAAGGCAATCAGTGCACACCATGACACTCCGTGCAGCTAGTTAGGCACACTTCAGAACTATTCAGGTGTGCTCACGGAGCTTATGAGTCTTACATGGGGGGTGTCTCAATATAAATACGTCCTTCATGGTGGCCACTAGAAATGCAGGAGTTGCTTTTCCAAGACTTAACCCAGGTCAGATATAAATAATAGATATTAAGAGTTAGTTCTGATGCCGAGGCTGCATAAGAGGCTGTGTATTTCACTTGGGTCAAAAGAATGCATTTTCTTTTTATTTTTTTTTTTCTTTTTCTTCTGTACTTTGCATAGCTCCTCTGCTTGACAGATGCCTGCAAAATTCCATCACACCTTTCTGTGGACCTGTTTGGGTCTTTAAGAGAGAACGTTTCAGCCTCTCAGGAGCAAAGATTTATATCCAAGGAGTTCTATTGGCCCTGCACCAACGATTAAAGTCTGCAAACTGTTGCAAGCAGGTGAGTTGTGCCACTCTTTAAAAGTTTGCTGTTTTGTTTTCATTTTCAGAAGTACTAGTTGTATAAAACCAATGACTGGCACTGTGTCATAAAGAAGTGTGGCATATATTGCACAAGCTGCAGTGCCTGTTAGGAAAATGAAATGCTGTTCCTATAATTGCAAAGCCAACAATAAAGGAGTTAATTTTGTCTCTTTTTTGGTGTGGGATATCGTATGTCTCATCTTATCCTGCTGCATACTGTGCCTCACCGTGATGTTCCTTATGTGGAAATTCTCTAAAGCAATCATTTTTCATCGCTTGTTCTGCACATTCAGTTTTTAAGAGTCTCATAGATCTTCCCATAAAAGTGACTTAAGAAATCATTTAGTTGAAACATCTTTGAATAAATAAATAAAACACTTCTAACTAGAACTGCAAAAATGTATAATATTTAAAAATCTCAGTATTTTGATTACTATATATGTGCAATTAAATAAATGTACTAGACATGCATTTTAATTTGAAAAAAACAGGAGAAAAGATATACTGACTATGCTGTTTGATAGTTTGTGGACAATAAGATTATTTTTTTTTATTAATCAGATGGGTTTTTTTAGGAAGTATAATTAAAAAACCACTGATCTTGTTCAGCATACTTGCTTAAGTTCTTTTATATGTATGAGAATGTATGTATTTTTAAGGATTAGGTGAGTACTTTATAGAAATAGTAGACATATAGATTTTCCTGGAAAAGTATTATATCGAAATTAAACAGCCAGCTAGGAACCTCAGATTTAAAAATGATCTCAAGCCCCAGAGTTAAGAATGACTGCATCAGATACATCAGGCTACCATGCTCATGTAGAAAGGGGGAGGAGAGGTGCAAGCAAAGTGTCAGTCACACTGTTTATACAGCACCTCCTGCTGTCAGATCCATAAAGAGAAATGAGAATTGACTTTGGAAGAGTCTATTCCTGTCTAGAGCTAATAGTGGTCAGCAAGAAGAAATCAAACAAAAACAAAAATGAGAGAGCATGTGTGTGTGAGAGAAACAAGCAGAAAAGAAAAAAAAGAGAAGCTTGTTTCAGAATGTGTCAGTGTCAGTACAGTGATATATTAAAAAGTGAGAAATATCTTTACACTTTTTGTTGATAATTCTTCACTTTTAAGACAGTGCTTTCACAAAAGGCACAGAAACGAGATCTGTTACTTTCTCGTGCCTAAGATGTAATATTTACTCTTTTAGAAAAAAAAAGCTGTAAAATGCACGCAAGAATTTAACAAGTATAATAATTAGTAGAGCAAAACAGACAATGGAGTTTTAAAATAATAATTCATATGCATGTCATGTATTGAATCCCTTTTTGCTCTTCTCTGTAAGAATATATAAAGACAGTTCAGTAAACTAACTTATGTTAATCATTGCTCTGGTGATTATCCAACAGTGTTCAATTGGAAACAGTAAATGACAAGAAAAATATAATCATTTTGGTAGGTTTGAAATCTCTTCTGAAGACAAATGGTTCTTTATATTGAAAGGCTTGCATATAGTCATATGTTTAGTATAACCACGTTGGGCATTTTTAAGAGTCCAGCTTACAAGGATAAATGTCAGTACAGCTATGACAGTTAATTGTCAAAAGAAGGTACAATTAAAATATTTTAGTAAACATTTCACACTGATTTAAGTGCTTAAAAGAAAATTTTATAGCACAAGGATGTTCAATGTTTTGTGCGGTTTATGTGCTGAATGCTTGTGTTATTTTGAATTATATTACTTCAAAGATAAGGTATGACAAAATTCAACTTAAAGTGTCTCTTAATTTTGCCAATTGTCTTCTAGGTGAAGTTATGTTAGTACTGGACATTAAATCATTATATTAACTAGGTTAGGTTATACTGAAAGTATAGCAACACTTGTTATAGTCTTACTATATTTTGCTTATGTTGACCTTTTTTTTCCAAATAATTGTAACATGCTTGTTTTGTAAAGAGCGCATTGTGATATGATACAGATCTAAGATTAAGATGCATGTTAATAAAGAACCAGGACATTCAATCAAAACATTTTGTCCTGCTGTGCTAAGGCCTGACAACATAATGCTATGATGACTGCATACAGTATTCATAGCAATAGAACATCTAGCTATTACTTGACAATGTAAAATGTATTTTCTTGATTTCTGTTATCTCAGTGTTATTCAGACATTTGTATTTACTTTGTCCTTTAATTTAAACAAAAAAGAGAATGGAAGTAAAAAAAAAAAAAAGGAAAACTCTTTGATCTGGTATTATTTTGCTAAGACACTATAGTCTGTCCACTGAAATAAAATAGCATATAGAACTAATGATATGCTAATTCATGTACTTCTATTAAAATCCATCTGGACTTCAGTTTAAAATGCATGTATTGAATTAAAACAATACATAGTTCCTGGTCCACACTGTGCACGGTGTTGTCTTTCGAATCACTCTGTTGCTTCTTGCCCCAGAGGAAGAAAACAGTGAGGAGCTGCCATCTATTTGCTGTAGTTTTTGTATCCTTTTAAAGAGGATAATCAGCATTCTTCTAATAGAATAATATAGGTGAAGTAAAACAGGTAATACTGATAGAGTACTTGAACTTTGGGAAATGGTTTATATTTTTATTTAGATAAAAGAGAAGGGCAGAAAATCGAAACATATCAACACCATACTAAAAAAGCATTGTATTTTTCCCCCTTTCTAATTACAGTTAGGTATCTGTATAATGAGATATAAGCTTCACTAAAATATTATAAATCTTACCTTGGCATTTTAACGCTAGGAATTCTGTGACTGTAAATACAGTTTTCTGACAGAAAAATAAAATTTAAACAACAGTACGGTTAGAATTATTCTGCTATTGATATTTCAGATGTTAGCCTTTTGTCTTCCTATTTTAAACATGCTGTTTTGGCATCTGCTGGAATTTCTGAGATCCCAAAAATATCTGAAGGTTACAATCAGTTCATTGTATATATGAAGGATGCAGTTGGGTGAGTGCATATAAAGCATCTTTTGGTCAAGCAACTATAGTTTCTATTAAAAATGTTTTTAGGCATAAAAGCCTCACCAAAATGAAATTGCTTTTAACTGAGAGGTAATACATAACAACAGAAAGAACGGTTATGTCTGATAGTACGCGATGTGGTTAACACTTTCAGAGATGGGGGATGTCCATCTCATTAGCATTCTTCATCTGTAGTGGTTCTGTTGGTGGGGGTGTTGGAGTAGGAATGCCATTGTGCTGGGTTCCAGTGTTTGGGGACAAACACTGCTGTGGAGGGAACGTGTGAAAAGGCCATAGTACTGACAGTGAATGAGGAAGGCTGTGCTTTCTGTGTGCTTCAAGCAGGGAAGCTGTCATTCACAGGCCTAGCACAGCTAAACAGGGGCCAAAAGAGAAGACTCAAATACCTTTTAAAATGATATTAATGATTTTAAAACATTTTTTTTTTCCGTGTAGAATTAGGCGTTATTCGAGCTCTTGATCTATCCTTTACTAAATGATATGAAATATACATAAACAGCTAAATAGAAGAATTATATCGTCATTGCCACAGTGAAGTTTTTTATGGAGAATGTATATATATAAATATTTGAGAATCACAAGTTTCTTTATGTTTGATTGATTTTTAACATGAGTTACAAGTACTTTGCAAAATTTTAATGGGACAGTTAACAAGTACAGCCAGTCCTAAGGTCCTATTCTGTGTGCTTTTATTTTTACTCGAAGTGCGTTATGTGGGCATGAGGAGACTAAGCTGGGATGAGAAGTGACAGGAAAGTGTGCTGAATGTTCATTAGCTTGATCTAGCAGAACTTACAGTAATAGTAATTAATCATTTGAACCACAGCAAATTACATTTCATTAAAGTAATGGAGCTTCTACGCAAAATACCCACAAGAAAACAGGAGAAAATAAAATTATTGACTGATTCTACTATTCGCCACTTCAGCTATGGGAACACTAGTTAAAATATGAAATTTCAAAACTGCATATCCCACAGCTTTGCTGTTATTATTTTTAGCTACGTCTATAAATAATTAATAGTTTTCATTATTCTCTTATGCAGATCCTTAAAAATATTACTGACTTTTAAAAAAGTTGAAATATTGCAAATATCAGAACGCAGGAAAAAAGAAATAGGATATTTCATCTATTTTCTTGTGTCATTCTCCTGAAACTGCTGACTCAAGCACTGGAGGGATGTGTGCTACATGTGTGATACATCAAATACACATGCAATACACAAAATCTTTACTCCGTAACTTTTCTATTTTTTTTAATTTATAAAAAAACATATCTGTCATCACTATTCAATTAGTTTTCACAGATTTCAGTAATTACAATGTGAAGAAAGATTTTTAATGACTAAGGGTTTTTTTTCACTTGAAAAATTTAAATGAGCTGTCAGTTATAATCATTTTGCAGGGATTTTTTTCTGGGAGAATGTAACAAAATTTTTATCAAGTATTTTTTAATTTGTATGTTTTTCCTATAATTTTCATATATATCCTCATCTCTAGAGTTATCAGAAACAATACTTACCCTGTTTATAAAGCTGTTTTCAGAAAATTAGATTATATTCTGGCAAAGTTGGTGTAATAATTATTAGATATTCTTTGAAGAAAAGTAAACGCTTAAATTGATTTCCAGTTCATCCCAGTCTCCTATCTGTGTTTTTGCAGTTTTTACAAATGTATTCTTAAAATTACTTCAGTATCCCAGCCTCTGTTCAGGAACCCCCACTTCAAACTTAAGTATTTGTTTCCTCTTCCTTCCAGCTTCTGCTTTTCTAATTTTATATGACATTGACTCATGCGGTTGAAGAGGTGTTAAGTATCTTTATTTCCTTCTTAGAGGTCAGACAGAAATAGATTTTTTTTCTTTCTGTTTGACCTGTGAAGAGACCGTTCAAGAAATAATGCCATATTAAAGTGTACTTTGTGTAGAACAAGATCCTGTATGAAAACAGTAACAATTCAGCATAGCTTCTTATTAAAAGAATATAAAAATAGTGTTTCAGTAATTTTGAAATTGAAAGAGAAAACTGCCCTCTTGATAGTTCGGATAAGTGATTCTTAGAATATTGTATTGTTTATAGATTTGAGTGATCATTGAAATTTTTCCCACAACTGAGCTGCGTTCGAGTTACCAGAAGTATTTTAAGAACCTTAAACTTGTGTCTTTTTCTAAGTGTCATGCCTTGAGCAGGCCTAACATCAGTTAAATGAAGTGAAAATTGCATTCTTGTCTTGATAGAGATGAAAATGGATTTCTGGTCATGAAATAGATGTAGTTGTCACTTTTTTAAAAAGGTGTCAGCAGTTTGCTTCAGCAAGTAAGGTGCCAATTCAGTATGACAGTAAACTTGTGATCTGAGCAATCAATAAAATGCTTCAATAACTTCTGCTTCATTACACTTATAATAAGAGGCTATAGATCTGTGGCACATAAAATGTTGATAAAGAGGATATGTAGGGACTTAGTGTGATATTTTGTTTTAGTAACACAGTAAGTGCAATGTTGCCATCTAGAGTTTGTGCATAGGTAATCATTCTGAAAGCAAAAGCTGTAGTGAAAAAATAAACATTGATATTTCCAAGCTCTGTTTATTTCCATTGCTTAGTGGCATGGATGTCTATCTATATGGAATAGTTAATTTGCCTTGTCGCTAAATTGCTTAGGTCAGGAGAAGTTAGACCATTGTTAGTATCTTTCTGCTTTTTCACTTGGCAGTGTGTAAAACCATGATTTTTTTCCCCTCTAAACCAGCATTTTAATGCTTCTAAGTAACAATACTCATCTAAACAAATTTAGTTGTTGCCAGCTGCTGACAAAAATTATAACGTTACCATAATTTGACACCTGTAAGAGGGATAATGGGAGCTTTGTAATCATAGTGCGTTAGTGTTGTGATGTTTCAGATTCTGACCAAGTGTTCTTTCAGTTGATTTATGTATTATGAGACCATAAATGGCTCCTGCTGATTTTTCATAAACATACGTTGCAGGGGAATTGTCTCTGAGCTATTTATCTTGTAAGAAAATTATTTTGATATGTTAAATAGTTTTTGTTTCCTTTTAAAATGAATGGCACCTGATTGATATAAAGAGTTTCTGCTATGTGCCATATTGCATTTCAGACAAATAAAACTTAATATAGATCTACAGAGAGTTTTACTTCCCAGGGAAATGATCGGAAACCCTAATTCTTCTGAAATGTATTTTCATAAGATGTGGGGTTCTGTCTAGCAAACATGAAGGATGGGCTTGTCAAATTCAGCAATCTAGCAGTGTTTCATGTAGTTAAAAAGAAAAAATGGTTGAGATTATTAAGAACCAGGTAATTGTTGTTTGCATAAAAAAAGGCTAATATGACTAGGTACGCAGATATATCATATTTATTAAGAGAATGACTGACTGAATATTTTCCTTTTTATGAACAGCAGAAAAGATATTGTTTCTGGGCTTTCTTCAACTTTGATATGTAATTTACAAACTGTTTCTTTTTTCATTGTCAGAGCTTTATTGCAACTAGTGTAGCTATAGTACTCAAATCTGTTGCGTGTTTCTGATGAAGAAGTTTGCTAATGCTGTCCCATAGTTTTCCATCATAGTTTAATTTTTTTCTTCTGCACAGAGAATTTATGGGTGAGAGTAAATGGTGGATATATGTCTGAAATTGTGGGAAGGATTTAAATGAATGCTTAAAAAATTTCATTTCTGGATTTTTTTTTTAACTATGAACTTCCATTATTTTTTCTTTCTCCCTCTTTGAACATGAATGTTTGCTAGAGACATACGGTTCATACTAAAAAATTGCCTGTTAGTCAAAATGTAGACCACAGATGGGGTATGATATTCTTCTGCAAATTAGAAACTAAGAGACCATTTGGGACTAATGAAGTCTTAATTATAGCAGGGTCCAACATCTTTGTCCAGTGCATTTGCGACTCATTTGATAAAGCCTCACCGACCACAAACCAGTTCACGATTTGAAGATGGGATGTGCTGAGGTGCCTCCTGTATAACAGGGTGAATCCAAATGGGACATGGATTCTTTGGTAATGACAGGATGACAAAGGGAAGATATAATTTGTTACTTTCCGTTTTGTGGTCGGTCATGAATAACTGGATCATCACAAAACAACACAGGAACATATTTGAAAGGAAGGCATCTCTACACAAAACGTGAATTGGAGTTTCTTGAGCATTTAGAGCTCATAAGCTTAAAAGTCTTGAGATACACTTTGGTCACTATCTACAACTACCCAAAAGGAGGTCGTAGAGAGGTAGGTGTTGGTCTCTCCACCCAAGTGATTGGTGATAGAACGAGATGGAATGGCCTCAAGCCATACCAGGGGAAGTTCAGATTAAACCTTAGGAAAAACTTCTTCACTGAGAGGATTATCAAGCACTGGAACAGTTTGACCAGGGACATGGTTGAGCCACCATCCCTGGTGGTATTTAAAATGTGAGCAGATGAAGTGCTTAGGGATATGGTTTATCTGTGGACAGGTATGATTGGACTTGATGATCTCAAAGGTCTTTTCCAACCAATGAATTCTATTCTATCTTTGGCTCTTATGACATAAAACAATTGTAATCTTCTGGATATAGGATTTGTTAGACAAATGTTTAAATTCCTGTATTTCATCTGTCTTTATGCACACTGAGATTATTTCAGTTCATCTCAGACTACCTTTCTTTCTTTGGGGACTGTGTAAGGTCAAATTACATCACATTTGCCATGGACTAGAAGTGAATAAATGTTCACTCATTTAGCTCAGTTGACAAAGGATAGATTGTTAAACATGAGTAATCTGAATGTGTGTCTGATTCTGGGGACACTAGAAGATCCTTCTGGTATAACTAGACATGATAAAATTCTGAGTTTTCATTTACTCTATTATTCTGAATTAACAAACATTAGATATATCTGTTGAGCAGGAGAAAAATTTCTTCAGTTATATTGCTCATATATATTCTGTAAACCCATGCAGTTTTACAAGGAAAAGATTGAATAAAGATTAGTTTCAGATGTATCAATTATGTAAGGAGGCAGCTGCATGTAGACTATATCCTTGCTTTATGATGGGAATATACTTGCAGTAGTGTTCTGTTACCTAAGTGCAGCACAGCCTTTTTTTTTTTTTAAATTGTAATTTAAAGGAAACGCTGCACAATTATTAGATATACCTTTTCAGTCAGTTCTTCCACTAAGCTTAATAAAAATCCTTAAAATAAAATTTAAAAAGCTCAGTTTAGAACCTTTTTTAGAATTTATACTGAAAATAAACCATTGCATTTTACAACTTTGAAAGTAATTACAGAATTCTGTTGCTAAAGTCAGTGAAAGTTGGTTTGACAGATTTTCTCTAAATTACTCAACCACCTACAGGTATTATTGCTGAGATTCTTTTGAAATGAGAATAAATTTTATAGAGTTACAACAGCAAAGTGAAAGGGTATGTTTGATAGATTCTCTGAACTGTTTCAACACCCACAGGTATTATTTGTAAGAAAACAATCATGCAGAGTCTTCAGCTGGTTAGAGAGGGCACAGCATTCCATCTTCACCTGACATCCTATCTGTTCTCTCAACATCCTCTGCCCCCTGCCTACCACCCACTCCTCCCAAAACAATGCTCACCAAGAGAGTTTTGTGTGAATGGACAAGAATATGAATGTTTTTAAAAAGAATCTGATCAGTATAGAAAACACATTGTTTGTGGATAACGAAAAGGCTTGAGGTGGGAGAAGAACTGTCCTTAGGATTGATTAGTATTCTTCACTTTCTTTTCTAATTAATCAATGTTATTCTTTAATTGTTAGAACCTCTCAAAGGTAATTATTTACTGGCTGAAAAGCTGAGTGTAAGAAAAAAGACCCAAAAGTGAAAAATGAAGATTTTATTTGCTTTATTTCTCTTTTTAATTTGATTTTCATGTACCACTGTGGTTTGTCTTTTCAATTATTCTAAATAACTAAGCCCTGAAATATTTAGCATGAGTTCTTCAAACACATTGCATATGTATTTACCTATTTAAGTGTTAACATCAGGATGTTAGGTCTGTAAAAATGAGACATTATGAAGCTGTGAATTTTTCAAAGATGCTTGAAAACCATGTTATGGTTTTATTTCCTTTAAGTAATTTTAATTTATGACCTGTAATGCCTGAAAGATCCAAAAAGACCAGACCTGTTTATAATGCATAAACTAATTTACTGGATATCACACAATTGTAGTTCCCTGTATCCTATACCATAACTTTATTAAAATGTAAAAGCTTACTATTTTATCCCTTGGAATTTGTCCATTTTTCTGAAGATTTTTTAAATTTGTTTCCGGTCTTTTTATATTTTAATAATCTGCTGCATTTATAATTTTGAATCTTGATTAATTACTTAAATCCATTATTAATAAATTAAATACTACAATTAAAAATTAAACTAATTCAGGTTCTTTTTAATATAAATTAAGAATTAATTAAATCAAAACTGTCTTCTCAATTTATGATGACTTGCAGGTTTCAAAGACATTAAAATAAGTTATTTCTAAACTTTCTTTTTTAGCAAATGGCATGGAGTCCATCTTTTCCTTTGTCTTACTGAACAAATTTTGACATAATCCTTACAGTAAGAAATAAACCAATATCCCACTTAACTTCGTGTGTCTGAAAAGAGTAAAGTGTTAGACTGCCAGACTGTGCTGACTTAACCAAACATTTTCTTAAGAGCATCCAGAATTTGAGAGAGTTCCGTTGTCCCATCTCAGAATGCTGCAACCCTGTTGTGTTCAGATCTTATTTATGACCTGCAGTCCTTTGTCGACAGTTAGTGATAAACATCTGTAGCCTGGTACCACTCAGATGTAGTTACCAACCTTTATTTCTTTTCCAGCTTGACTTTCTCTACAGATTATCTTCTGCACAGACTCATTGCCCTCTTAAAATTTTTCTCTTCCTCTCTGTTTCAGTACCTTGAGAGGTTCATTTTCTGTTTCTATGAGTTTTACTTTACTGAGTGTCAGCTAACAGGTTCTCAGTTTTGGTTTTTGTTTTTTTTTTTTTAATTTTTTTCTCATGTAGTCTTTCAGCACTCAAAATACGAATTCTACCTTTTTGGACTTCTGAAGAGATCTCCCAGTTCAGAGAACTATATGAGACAAGAATATGTGGCTGCCTGTACCATGAGCTGAAGTGTTCATTTGCTATCATAGTGAATCTTCTACCATTGTAGCAAAGAACCAACTTGCTAATAATCTTCATTGTGAATTTTTTTCCCTGAGTCATCACAGCTCTGCTTCATCTAGCTAAGTCATCTGAGTTCTGTGCCATCTATTGTCACACTCAAATGTCTTGTATACAAAAAATTATATATTCATAGAATGGTTAGTGTTGGATGAGACCTTAAAGATGATCTAGTTCTAGCTAACCAGACATGGGCAGCAACACCTACCACTTAAATCAGATTGCTTAAAGCCTCATACAACCTGATGATTATGATTTTGATTTCACACAATTTTGAGGTAAGCAGGGATTTTATCCCAGTTAATTTCCTGGAGTCTTAAAGGCAGTGATTGTTCAAAGTAAAAGTGAGGTTCCATTGGGCTAACTAGCAGAGCATATGGGTATTATATATCCTGACATCTCTGGTGTCAGAAGGGAGAAGATGATGTAGAAGGAAGAAATGGTATGTGAAGAAGTAAAAAATGGCCCTGGAAGAGTATAACATTTTATATTGTATAAAATTTTAGTTTTAATATATAAATTGAAAGGATGCTTTTGGGGGCAGAGAATGAAGAAAAGTATACAGAGGGAAGCTAACGACAAAGGGCACTCACATTGACTTTTAACATTGAATTAATGTGCAATTCAGACAACCATTTTTAGCATGTAAATTCTTTATGCATTCAGCTACACTAGATCAATAAAACACCTGCTTGACATCTGTTTTGATGCGTGTGGTTACCCACCTAAGAAGTGCAGTGGGAAATCCTAGATGGAAATTACATTTTAGATACTGATTGATGTTAGTTCATTTTGAAGTCTGGTTTATTTGTAATTTGTATTATAAATGTAATTGTTATAGCATTGTGTTCTGTGTTCTAATATGAACAATCACAGGTGAAAATACACTGTAATCTATATATTACTATAGAGGAACATTTGTCCACATGTAAAAAACCTAACTTTGCCTAGTTACAGTATTATCAACAATAATGAGTCAACATGCTGGCAAATGCAAAATAGTACATTAACTCTGTTTTGTAAAACTGCAACTGAAAAAGATAATATTTCTTCTCACGCTCTTCCCACTGTTTTTAACTCCTTCTCAGCTTACTGAGAAAGTCAAGCAAGGCTTGCACTGACCAGCTGCTTGAAAGCCGCAGGGTTTTTTAAAACTTGTCAAAATGTGCTTACCAAAAGAAGAATAAGTTGCTGACAAGATAACCACTTGTGAATTACTGAAGAAATGTTTCAAATGTTGTCCGTGAAGTACACCAATGGAATTCTACTGATAAGTGCTTTAAATTGAGTAGTGTAATTAGTCACTTCAGTTACTAATTAGTCACTTCAAAATAAGACATTTCATTCTTGTTGTTCGGATTAATAAATACTTCTTTAACATTTACATATTTCTATTGCTTGAATATCGACAAAATGTTTATAGGTTAAGTCATAATATATTAAAGCAATCAGTTAGAAAAAAAGAGAAGTATTTAATGAACTGCTTCTCCCAGTCTTTAATGACACATGGAAGGAAATATATCCTTGAAAACTCAATATAACCATTTACATTTTAAAAGGTAAAGAACATGGTCTAAGAAATAATTTTTCAGATTCTGTGATAGGAGACTTATATCACTAAAAAACTTAAAGAATTTGGATAACTCACAGCAAACATGCTAAAGCCTGCAGTAACTTGGTTTTCCCCTGCCGCAATTGAATATAGCACCGACCTTTCTGTAAACAAGTTTTGTGCAGGCAGCCAAGTGTCTGTTGAATGCTTTATGGTTAATCACATCTCAAGATCCAGAAAACACAATTAAAAAGTCTGTAAAACAAGGAAACAGGTCATCAGTGCTGCTGCTAACAATCTTTTTTCAATAATTGAGAAATGTGGCCTTAAGTCTTCCAAATAAATGCAAGGAAATAAAACCCAGGATTGCTATTGTACTTATCTGCCGAAACTCCGTATTAGAAGTCCAGATTGAGTTGAGGCTTTAAAAAAGTAGAACTGAAGAGGACCATAATATCAGGGTCAGTCTTGTGCTACAACCAGGAGCCATTTCATACAACACCTATCCTTATTAGATCAAATTCCACCTGAGAAAAATAACTGGAGATTCTAATCTCAGTTTTTCTGTAATAAGGCTCTTGTAGAGCTTCACTGATCCAATGATTAGAAGGTTTCTTCAGATTTGCATCCTGAAAGTTTTCATGTCTCTATAATATACATTTCTTCTGTTTTAATAGAATTAATCTGAAAAAGCTCTGCATCCTCTTGTTCTTCACCTTCTTTCTCTGTATTTTTAGATAGTAGTCATATGTCTTTTCAGCCTTTTATTTTTGCCAGACTAAACTAAATCCTTCTTTACTTCTTGCATGAGATGCTCCTCATTGCTCTAACCATGATAGGATTCCTTATCTATCATTGCTCTTTGTAGAACGTAAGAAGGTGCACATTATTTAAAACTATTTCATGGCTTGTTAGTATGCTTTCTAGTTTAATGGATTTTTTTTTGTTTTTTATAGATATACCTTACATTCAGTATTCTCTAGTCAACTGATGGCCTTTCTGCTATAAAAAATCTGTTAAAGATATTTGTTATTTGATATTTTAAAACACATAGCAATTGATTACAAATTCTAAAATGAAGATTATTCTATTGTCCTCAATGTATTAAAAATCTTGAATTTTACTTCTAGGTCAGACTACATTATATGTCATCAGTAACGTTCAGTGCTACCTTACTACATTTCTTCTTCTGAATTTTCTGAAAAAGTCATGCCTTTCAATACTTGCATTCCAATCATAACCTCCCATTATGTTTGCTCCCTCTGTTATATGGGGTTTCACATTCTGTGTAAGTAGATCAGGTTTGCGATATAAAGCTTGTTCTCTTAATATCAAACGCTTTGGGATTTTTACACATCACATCCTTTTTTCTAGTCACATAAGGCTTCAAGTAGTTCTTTCAATAACTACTTAACCTTTCCAATTAACGTCTTCCACAATGTTATTGATTCCTCTGTCCATTATAAAAAATGTGAAAATAATAAAACCCCTCTTTCCTTATTTTCCAATTAGTAATCATATTGGCTGACAAAACGTGAGCTGATATTAATGCATATGAATTTTTTGAATAAATTAGTTCTGAAGACTGAGGATGATGGGACTCCCTTTTGAAACTCTGCATTAAATATTTATTAATATAATAACTATTATCAATAAAGTTATATTTATGAAATATCGTCCATATATTAATACATAGCCATTAATGAGTATGGAAATATTTGGAAGGGTCTGTGCGGTAACATAGCCAGAGTTTCATGTCTAGATCCCTCAAAAATTCAAAGTAGAATTATACTTAATTGGTCTTCATTCCTTATATCTTGATTCCATGTCAACTTTTTCTAACCTACATTTTCTTCTGAATTTACTTACAAAAAACTGTGTTTACTTTTTGGAATAGATTTGTTTTATTTTGTCATGTTTTTGTTCAATGTAACTTGATAGGGCAGGTGTATTATACTGAAGTACTCAAGTTATGACCGAGGGAATGATAGTGATAAATCTGCAGAACTGGGAACATGGATAAAGACAGTTAGGATTCTATTTCAAACAGGGAAAAGATTCTTCTGAGCCTTGAATGTGAATGGAAAAAGACTGCAGCTATGAAGTTCCACCCCAAATGGCAAGGGAGATTCTCAGGCCTGATGCTCTGATTAGGAAGACGCGATTTAATAAAAGCTCCCAGCTCCCTTCTATTAGGTGATCCCCTTGTGAGAAATTTTGTCACATGACAAAATCTCCACCTGGTATTCTGTTGCTTGGTTACCACCAGTCCCTTGGGCACATTGGTCTTCCTGGATTGTAGTCAACGCTTCATCCAGGTGGAGGACTTGGACAATATACAATAAATTAGATACCCCGAAGACCCTCAGTGAATAACATCTGTAAAAGCTGTATGTTGAAGTTTTAACTCTTCCAAGTTTGTTACACCATTTGCCTATATGTTACTATATTTAGTATCACGTTTTCCCTCCCTTCCCCCTTTTTCTCTGTGTTTTCTTTAAATAAAACTATAAGATTCCTATGTCATATAATATAAAATTTAGTTTTGACGATCACCGCAAATGTCACTGAACAATGGACATTACATGCAGGAAAACAACCTGATGTCAAGAAATATAACAATCAAGGAACTATTTTCCAATGGCAATAACATTTACATTGTTTCAAAATTATGTAAGTTTTTGCTTGTAGCAAACCTGCCATCTTTTAAGGAAAGGTGTAAATAAAGGTGAGTCCATCCTTAATTGATCTTAAAAAAACATATTCAACTACTTATATAAAACATAGATTTTTAGGAAAGAATTGCTTCTGTTGCTTTTAAAGATATATATTATTGCTGGGCTTAGTTTGTAAAATATGTGCAGGATTCTTCTAAAGGGAGAAATTTGATTAAAAGCTTCTTTTCACATACAATTTAAAGCATACAAATACTTTGGCATGGTCACTAGTCTATTTGGTACATTTGGTTTACTGTTAGCACTGTAGAAGAATTTTACAATATTTATTTTCTGTCTGAACAGAGTTATATATAGGTCTTTCTTTGAAAGCTTTTGAGCGTTCACACTTTTTATCGTCATTTAATTTATCCTTAAAGGAAAAATCAGACCACACATAATGAAGATGTTATATATGCAAGTATTAGACTTCTGTTCAGCCCTAAACATTGGACCAGTCTTATGCTTTCCCTCTGAATGCCAGTCACAGGATGCAGATATGCAATATTACATATTTTTCCAGGGCTGGCATCTGGCTGCTCTGTAAATTCCTGAGGCAATTCTCTTAGCACTGTTGAGATGCCTCCAGGTCTACCACGTGATGAAGTTGCAGATGGAGCACTTGCGCAATGTACTATTGTTTTTCCTGTGTTGATCGTAATGGGGAGTGTGTGATCCTTCTTTGTGACATGGGCTATTTGTTGATGCTTTAAGAGCACCTATTTGCCCCTTTTTTATAAATTAATAAAGAAGCCTCCGATTTTTAGACAAAATCATTGTATGTAATGTATTGCAGCACACCATTCCAAAGCAATATATCTGATTGTTAGACTTTTAATTTGATGTTATGTAAAAAATTTTGAATGATTGTTTATCAAAAGACTTTTCTTATGTTTAAATACTAGACTAGAAAAAAAATCAGTGGTGAATTTAAGACAATTATTGATCAAGTGCCTGAATTGAGATACCTCTATTCATGGATAAAGAGCTGGAGGAAAAGTACACAGGATAATGAAGATAATTTCTGAAGTATATAAATGTCAAGTGCTATTTCTATATAAATATGTCTCAAATATTTATGGTATAAAAATGAATGGTTTCAGATTATCCAGATATTGATATTTATGACTTCTGTAATATGAAATGGTGCAAGTACATATTACATACAGTATCTAACACAATCTGGGAGATTTGGATTAGAGTAGGGTTTGTGCTTAACTTTGGCATGTAAAAGGACATTTCAGATCCTTGCTAATTAAAAGTTCTAGCTTTATTCTCAGGAAAATCTTTGAGCATAGATTTCTTTTTATTTCTAGATAAGTGCTTGTGTAGCTAATCCTTTCCTAAAATGACTGACTTTTCCTGTGCTTATTCTCACTGTGTTATATCATATTATTTAAGAACGATTAATTCTTTGTCTTCATAACCATCTCAAATTAATATTTGCATAAAATCCTTCAGATCATTTCATTATTTTGTTTAATAGGGTTTCCCTCATAAGATTACAGCCTTTTCCAATAAATTGCAAATTATGCAAGCAAAGTACGCCTACTTAAGTTTGGCAATTTTTCATTGCCAAATGACAATTGTTTCATTGTTCATTTGTTCTAAGGATTACTTTTTAAATTAGTGAACTAAAATGAAAAAGTGCATGTTTCTGTTCTCTTGTTTGTAACCCATAATTTTCCTAAGGCCAATTTAAGGTATATTGTCTTTTAGAATGACATTAAATTAGACCTCAGTCATCTGCTTCCTGTCACTTTCTATTATTTTGTACTTGTTCATCAATCCTTGGGGGAAATCAAAGCCTGTGTGGCTCCCATTTGAATCTGCATAATTCTCAGTGATGGCTGGGTCAGGAGGTGCCTCCCCATGATATTTAAATTTCTACCATAACTAGAGTCATTAACCCTTCAATGACGTAGTCATTTGAATAATATTGTTAGTATATATAATGTTATTCATTAGTGCAAGTAAAGTAATATTTTCATCTTAAATTTAATTCTGCATTATGATATTTTGATATTAGTAAGAATGTAAATGGATTTTATAATACTCATTATGTTTTACATACGTTTATTCTTAAGTACATTCCAACTACTTTTGACAGTAGTTTTTGTAAAGATCCTGTAGTCTTTTCTTCACTGTTCTGAAAAAAAATTAAATGTATTAAATTGACTTATTAATACACAAATTATTTTGCTCCTGGAAGTTAAATGCTGGTTGTACTTAATTGCTACTTGTAAAACTCCAAGCAATCAAAATTGCTACAGAAGGCAGAAAGAATGTTCTGTTGGTATTTGTGATGACACTGCAGGAGCGTTTAGGTGGAAAAGTAAAGAATGCCATTACATTGCACTAATGTAACCTAACAGATCACAGAATAAACCATCTCAAGAGGAGATGCATCGTTGCGTGCGTCCACCAAACTTGCTCAGACACAGCTAAGAATAGAGAACACTAATGTTGTCTATTACTCATGATCAGCCAGCCAACAATAACTAAAAAAGGTGAAGGTCACACCTGAACATGAGACATCTTGCATACAATCAGTCTTATCTGAGCAACAGAATGATGGAACGGTATAGAGGAATCAAATACACTTATAGAAGACAATCCCATAAACGTGGCTGACTAGAAGAGATTGGGAGAAGGAGTTTACTGGAGCAGTAAAAGGATACAAGTTTGAAAGGAGGTAAGACTGTTATTCAGGAACATGGCATGGTAACAGCTGATCCTTCAACTGAATGTTCATATACAGTGGATGCTGGTCTATGTCTCTTGTCTTGGTTTGACTTTACAGTCTACAGACTTTACAGGCTTCCACTCACTGCCTGGAGAAAGGCCCTTAGTAGCTTCTGCAGGTTTCCAGATCTAATCATATGCGTTAGTTTTACAAGGTGCTGTGGTATGTTTAGACCCTTATCTTTTTAATTCAAGGCCAAGTAGTATTAGTTATAAAGTGCTGTGCGTTTGTGCTCTCTATAAAGGCGCTAATTGCTGGATAGCAAATGGTGGTGAAGTTTGAAAAGCCCCTACTCCCTCTTGTCTCCAGGTGAACTAAATCATTAATGTGTGCCCGTCTGGGAATCATTCAATCCACTAGATGCTCTGAATCACACAGAACTGCAGAGAAACTAGGGTTTGAGAACCTATCTGAGCTTATTTTTTTGCAAGCATCACCTTATAGATCTCAGTCAAATATTTAAATCTTATATCATTATCACATTTTGGTATCACTTTTACTTAGTTCAATGTATTGACAGATAAAATCTTTCAGAAAATGAGATAGGCAAACACTGATCATCTCCCTCATGTACACAAAGACCTGAATTCTTCCGTGTATCTAGTTTACTCTGTGGGGCTGTCAGGGAGATGGTTGTAGCTCTTTGATTTTCTGCGTAGCCCCAGGCCTCTGTGTTGCTTTAACCTGTGCCAGCTGGGAGTGGTTCCCTAGGGACCATACAACATGGGTTTTAGAACTCCCTGCACATTGTCTGTTCTTCTTCCTCACTTAAAGCAGAGAAGGCTGCATATACAGTGGACATTAAATGACTCAGAGACAGGGCACCCTTACCAGATAGTTACAGTAAGACTCTGGGTTGTGCAAATATTGGAGATACCAGACTAGGAAAAACCGAATATGTGAAAAAGTGTTTTTTTGTCATGCCACTCTGACTGAATAACTCAAGCAACAGTATGATCACAGTGTCTCATTTTTTGATCACACCCTCTATATGCTTCTTGGACCATTACTCCACTTTATGGTAGGCAAAAGAAGTTAGTATTGGTCAAAGAGCAGGTTGGAGAACCCTTGGGCTTTTGTAATGAATGTATCCAGACATAACTCAGCCTCTTACAGACAGAATGAAGCAAACCGATTGCTTCATAGATGTTTTTACCAAAGGGACATGGACAAGCGCTGGCCCTTCATAGACGTCCCAGCTATTTGTACTGTAACTTTGACTTTTTCCTGTGAAAGTATCCCATGCAATGATTCCAGATAATACTCTAAAATCTCAAGGTATTGTAAAGGTGACTGTGAAAAAAAAATGTTATTTTGGTTACTGTTATTAGAAAATACTCTTCAACTATTTTACTGTCTGACCCAGAGGCAAGAATTCCTCAGTTTTCAGTTAATGTGAGGTTCATGGACCTGAATGTTTGCTCTATCGAGACTGCATCTTGTAGATACTCCTACTCAGTTGAGAGTCTTGCAGTGTCTTTTGCTGTGACATTTCTAGATGTCTCAAATATATCTTATGATGCCAACTATCTCAATTTTTTAAATAGACTTGATTTGTAGATGTGTTTAAAGTCTTCAAAGTCCATTGCTTTTTATGTATATTCTGTTGCACTAAGGCCTTGTTCTCCAGATCTGTCCTTATTTTGGTTGATCAGTTTGGTTGGTTGGCTGGTTGTTGTTTTAGTGGGTTTTTATTTTGTTTGTTGTTTAGTATTTTTTAAAAATGCCAAAGTAGTTACAGTTAGTACAACCTTGGTGAAAAAAAAAAAGAACACCTGAGCAATTTCAAAGATAAAGTATCTCACAGTGGAATATTCTGTAATGTAGCAAGCAAAGGCACAAAAATGCATGATGAAGCTGGATAAAGTCAAATGAAAAATAAGATTACATTTTAAACTGCACAGACAATTAACCTTTGTAAAAACTAATCAAAATATGTTCTTCATTTATCAGTCAAAAATTTTCATTTAGTTTTGATATCTTTCTAAGATATATAATTTCTTTAGCTAAGTACTGAAATTCCTTGGTGATTTTGTTACCTGACATCTTAAGAAAGAGGCTATATAATACCTTTTACTTTGTAATTTTGTAGACTAAGGCATGGGTTGTCTGTAAATTGTACCTATAAAAACAACCTTATTTGGCCATCAATCAGCCAGAAAACAGCAGATCCTTCAGCTCTCCTCAGTCCAGACATTCGCTAGATGGCAAACTAAACCCTACAGAAAGCAACACTTTGCCCATTACTTTTCTGTGAATAGAAAGAAAAGAGTTGGCCAAACAGAGTAGTTGATAGAGTACATAAAATCTTGGATTTTTGATCATGATGATTCTTGAACACCTTTTGCTGGCTTCTGAGGATAGTACAGAGTTGCAAAAGGATCCTACATGCAAAGCAAAGTAAGGAAGGTACAGGGAAAAAAGAAGAGAATGACTGTACCAAAGGGTATAATTAAGACATCACAATGGCAATAGTATTTTAAAAAAATTAAATGAAAGTAGCCCAGAATGCAGGTTAATGTTAAGGCCTCCAGCTTATGATTTGGGAAGATTCAGTGGAATTAGTTGATTTCTTGTGACACAAGGATCCTTTTGACTTTGGACAAACCATAGTACTCTTCCTGTGAAATGAGAATAATAGTACCTCTACCTTATGTAGTTTGAAGAGAGTTAATTAAAAATATAAAAATTTTGAGATACAACAGAACAGAGTATATAATACTTTAAGATTATGAAATCTGGTATAACACATTAACTATTTTAGTATTTTCAGTGAAAAGCAAAATGAGACAATATGCGTGCGTCTATAGAAGTTATATAATCCAGAAGTATGGTGCTGCAGAGGGCTCAAAATTTTCTTTATTTAAATTCTATTGAATATTTTGGTGTAATATGGGAGTAAGAGGTTTAAAGTATACTAGACTTGCATATTTATGTTACTTTTTCTGTGAATGCAAGCCAATAACTCAGTATGCTTCCAAGACAAGAGTAATAACTGAACATCCTGGCAATGCCTAGAACCTTTCAAGATAAGCACAAATGGAAAGGATGGCATCTGTTCTTTTATGGAGGTAGTCTGAGTGTGATAAAGCTTCTCAAATCTTTATTTGGAAGAGTTTCCCATGGACTGTGGAAAGTTAAGACCTGTGGTTGACAATACATTTATTTAAACCACAAGCAGAAGTTATGAGACTCATCGTGGGAAGCCATTGGTGGCTTTTAAACTTGATGGTCTGAATTCAACAGTTGGATTTGGAAAACCCTGTCTGTCTGAGATAGTACGGCATCATTCTGTACCTGGTGTGTTTGATTTATATTTTTCTTTCTTAAACATACATTCACTGTGGGAAATAGGTTTAAGTTTGCCATTAGTTTGACACATTATGTCTGTTCCAAATCCCTCTCTGCCTTGCTCTTCTGTTGTCTTTTACCTCCACATATAAAATATAAAATCTTTACTCCCACTTCCCATCCATTTGGCTTTCACTAAGAGCATATAAAGAAGTTAATGAGAGTTATATATGAGAAGAAAACATATGTTTATTCGAAATTAATATTTTCTTACATTTTCCAAACATACTAGAGTGTTACTTATTTGTTAACTTATGGATAAAACTGATGGAAGACATGAGACAGTAGGACACCTCATACAAGGTATAAAGACCTTAACTATACAGGAGGTACGTTCCCTCAGTAAGGAAATACTTTGGTTTCATAAGTAAATAAATATTTTAAATAAAAAGTTCAATAGATCATTTCAGTTAAAAAGAAAAAGAAAGAGCTTATTCTAAAAATGCTTAGTAAGAATAGCAGATACTATACGTACTTTCCTGCTGGCAGTATTCCTCATTTGAATTTACCCTTCAGATTATGTAGAAGAAATATAGTAACAATTTCTGGACATGTGCATTATAATCATCACAGTTGCTTTTTCTGCCATGTTCCAGTATACAGGGATTTTATGTTTTTTTTGTCATTTGACAGAACAACACAGATTAATTAAATTGCCATATTGAGAGAGTCTAGTAATGCATTATATGATGTACAATTATCTTCAGGTCCTAAATATCCTCTCCAGAAATTTTATAAAGCCTATATTAAAAAACTATGTACTTTTAAGTTCTTTCAATTAATTGGAAAGTAAATTTAGAAACTTGTTTTTCACAAAATTATTCTGTTCATTTCTTTTGGACAGAATATCTACAATCCTTAAAAAAATTTGAAATTTACAGTGAGGATTTGTTTGTATTTGTGAGACAGCACTTACTACAGGTCGTCTGATGAAATACTTGCCACCTCCAGAAATCCACCTGTAGTTTTAAGTGCAAAGTTTAGTTATCTTTAAAGAATTCAACCCCTATTCAGGTATTAAATAAAATAACTCAAAATATAATGGATGTATTAAACCTTATAATTATTGTAGTTTCCAATATAATAGAATTGAAGTTTGTTAAAGAATGAGTGGGAGAAAAAATGGGAACAAATTGAGATGTGTTTTTCTTTAAAGCAAATAGACTTTTTATGTATTGTAAGACACAGACTTTCTTTACAACAAGTAAAAAGCATAAAAAAACAAATGTGCCAGCGCTGACATTTCCTGTCTGATGACAACGATGAGATCCAGCCTGTAAAGGGCTTTAAAATGAATGTCTTGTCTAATTTGTGCTCTTCATTTTTATTTCTTTCCTCCCAACTGTCTCATTTTACCCCACCTGTCACACATCACACTTGCACACCCCTACCTTACTTTTTCAGATTTTACAAGCTTTGCCTTTTGTTTTTCCCCATCTTAAACGTGATCCAGCCTTTTCTCTTTAACTATTCACTGTACTTTTTTTTGCCTCTTCATTATTTAATTTCCTTATCTGTGTGCTACTTACTGTTTATTTCTTAAATTAATCGTAAAACTCTGAAGGAAAAATAGAACAGTAAATTTAAGTAACTTTGAATATAAATAATAAAAATATTAGTGCTTAAAGGCATGTATGATTCCCTTAAAATATAATAAAACAGTAATCACATGATGTTCTTAATAATATAATTTAAACAAAACATTAGTGGATTCCCTAGACATGCCATTAATATCATAAATGTTTAAGATATTTATTTGCATCTTGTTAGAATTCTGGTATTCTTGTCAGTATTTTGTAATTTCTAGGCAGCTGAGCAATTGCAGAGTTGTAACTAACACTGGTAAAAGGCATGCAACTTGCGAATCATTAAGCTTTTTTCATATATTGATTTCTAATATGTGAGATATAATTTGGCTTCTCATAAATTGACTCTGATTATATCTTACTTACTTTGGATAATTTCATGCTCCCTAAGAAAAGTACTCACAATATTTATGTATTGGGCCTGAGTAGATAAATAACAATAGGTAGTCTATACTACTAATTTTATTAATAACATTTCTTTATTAATGGCATTTATGTCTGGACTTATGTCAAAATATCCAATGCTTTTGAGTGTTAAGAAATTTTATTAAAACATCTAAACTACTGAAATATAGATGCAAATAACAGAAATGGAATTAATGATTTCAGTGTCTGATTTGAAATTTGGTTTGCTTGCTTGAGGTGTCATATAGTCTTAATTTTTTAACTAGTTATTGTTGACAATAATTGATAATTTAATGTAGTTTCTTTTTAACCTGTTGAATCCCTACTTTTGTATTTCCTTCCATTTCTTTTTATTTCACACTGAAATCTATTTTTGGCTTTACTTTAAAGAGGGCACTGCTTTCCTGTTGTGGTAATCCTGGATTTATTTTATGTTTTCTTTTTTTCAAATATCATTCTATTTTTTCATTTAAAATTCCTAAATATGTTCTGTAGTGCTTCCTGTCACCCATTAATGTCAGTGACTCTAAGCTATGTTTAAGTTATCCACTGGCATCTAGTAATTATCCAGAACCATGAAATACACGTCAATATTCTCTGATGTGTAAAATTTCAATTCTGTATGTAATTTTTCTGTCTTAAACATATCTAGAAAAAATCTCATTTTAACTTTTGATATTAAATGTTGTAAAGTTTCTGGTTTTTTTCCTTGTAAGTCCTTTAAACATGAAAACACTGTAGCATGGAACGGCTTAAACACATGTCCAAACTGAAAAGGTATGATGGTAACTGCACATCATAAGTCACTGTAACCATGCTTATGGCTGGCTCTGCAGGAACTTCTTTCATAATTAATTTTGATTTCTTTAAGGCTTTTCTCTGTGAGGGTTCTTATGAAAGCCTGAAACTATATCAGAATTAATCATAATGGATTTTGCAGATAGGTATTTCAAACAACAGAATCTCCATTATACAGGCTAGTCTAAATAATTGGTAATTTTCATCTTGTAACATTCTGAAGATGTACAATAGCAGTACTGTAAATGAATATAACACAAAGCTCTTGCTTTCTTCTAAATCTTATTTTCTGTCCTCTGTTTTGAGATACTGCTTCATACCAAATACATGCATATAGACACAGTGTATTGGTATCAGACACAAAGTATTTGAATTCTGATACCTTTTCATCAGTTGTACACCAAGAATTCTATTTTTTAAATGATATCCTGCCAGCTTTTTCACAATCCATTAATTCCTGGATCAACATCAGAAGGAATGTCAGAGCTGAGTGAAATTCTTGTAAGACACAGATGTCAGGATCAAAAGTCAGAGGCATTCTCAGAACAGCAGGGAAGCATGCTTGTTAGACCTTAATCGTAACAATTAGTATCTGCCATGTGACATTCTCTATACCCTGCCTATATTTCTGTTAAGTTGCAGGCATGCTGAAAAGAGAAAGTATTTACTGAAGTTAGATAGAAATGTGCATGGGCTATTGGATGTATTTCCCTTTTGGCCTCTACTTGCAAACTTTTCTCTAGTGCCTTACCCTAAATAGTAAAAACAAACAAAAAATCATCCCAACTTTAGATTGAAGTAGTTTTACATTAAAAATGTGTAATTCTGTTCAGAGAAGTTTCTATTACATGAAGGTATTCCTTTAGTATATTTGATTAATGATTAAATAATCTTCAAGAAAAAGGCTGCTGGTAACTGGATTTATCCACACCGATATGCAATTTGCCTTGTAGTAAAAAGAACCTTGCATTCTTAAGAGTTAGTGGTTAACATCACGCATGATTTACAAGTTTTGTTGTTTGTTGTTTGTAATCATCCTAGCTTTGAATACTTACTTTCAGAAAAATCTCAGAATTCGAATAAATAAATATTATTCAGTGCATTAGACAACAGAGGACCTTGAAATGGTCTGACTCCTTTCTTCTCCTGTATTACATTACTGTATTGGCATTCTAAGTTTAAGCAAACATTTCAGGAACAGACAGGGTTATGGACCTGTATTGTATTTGTCAATTTTTTGGTGTGCTATGCTATAGGCACATGACTGCTCATTTTTACCACAACTCTTTATACTTTCTTAGCCTTCCTTTAATTATGACGTTGATGCAGCAAAAGCGGTCAAGCATGGAAACAAAACTTTTCATTTTGGTGTAATGGAGAACGGAATGAAAAATAAAGGAGAAGAAAAGTATCCTCAAAGTGAGGAAACAGAGTCTTTGAAGCAGTTTAAAGTGTTAATCAATATTAATAATTTATATAACACATACAACATTATATATATATACACATAAGTAATACTAAATATAGCAAGTTGTTCTTGTTAAAGATGGGAAAGTTAAGTAAGGTATCAAAACCAGCTAATATTTTCTTGTGCATTTGAGAAAAGATAAGAATAAGTGCAACATCAAGGAACAATAACAGAATGGCTTAAGAAGTCTTTCTGTTGATCTAGAGATGTGAGAATAGATTTCACTCTCTAATCAGGCTGGAAGGCATTGGCCGTTTTGGCTGGGGAATTCAAAGTAGCTGAATACAGGACTTTGAGGAAGAATTTAATGACTGAAATCAATTAGCAGAGGGAGGTGGATGAAAACAGAATAGTGAGATTGAAAAGTAGTCGTGAAAAGATTATTGTAGACTGGATCAACATATTTCAGTGCTCTGTATCTCTTGAAAGGAGAGGAGAGGCTCTAGAAGGATGGGAACTTCAGACAATCATTTGGGATAATGACTTTAATGAGTATGAAGGTGAAGAATACCAGGAGAGAGTGGATTATGCCAGTATTATGTTCTTCATAATAATCAAATAAATATGTTAGACAAAAAGGTAAAGTAAAAGCAGAAAGCTAGTAACAAGTCTGGGAAGATTAGGTCAGAAACAGGTGAGAAATTTCAGCCTCAGAAATGCAAGAGGTGGTGATAGGTCATAGCAGAACAAAATAATTGGAGAAGATTATGCCCTTTTAAATTTTCAATTAAAAAATCAGATCTGAAAAAATAAGGAGGTAGAGAATGCACATACAAACAGGAGGAAGGGTCTGAAAAGGAGTTGTAGATGGAAAAAGAGCAATGAGACTGGTGCCCTGTTATCTGTAATGGTAAACAACAACTTTGAACTGAAATTTGGCCAAACTATAAACAGAAATAGCAAATATTTTCTGGACATGACTTATGTCTTCTCAGTGTAGAAGCAAGAACTACCCATTGTGCCAGAATTTTTATCCAATTTGCCTCCTGAGCATCTACGTTCAAGATAACTCCAAGGATGGAGACTGCAAAATCTTCTTGGGTGACATATGCCAGTGCTCAGTTATCCTCAGAGTGAAAAAGTGTTTCAAGATGTTCAGATGGTCCTTCCTGTATATCATTCTGTGCCAAATTTCTCTAGTCCTGTCACTGGGTACCACTGAAAAGAGCCTGTATCTGTCCTTTTTGCATCTTCCATTGAGCTCTTTATACAGATCAATAAGCTCCTTATGAGCCTTCTCTTCCCTGGGGTTCTCCAGTCCTTTAATAATCTCCGTGGCCCTTAGATGGATTCCGTGCTATGTCCATGTTTCTCTTGTACTGAGGAGCCCAGAACTGGACTGTAGTACATCTCCCTCCTGCTGTAGACTGCTCTGATATTTTACAGGCTGTTTTGCCCCAGCATGCAGTGGGCTGTAGCAGAACTCGCCATCTGTCTAGGTATTGTGAAATACATACAGGTGGTATAAAATAAAATATTTTTGTTCCATACACATTTTAACTTTGTCGATTCAAGTGTGCTATGGAGCTGTCCTTCTTCATAAGATGAAACGTGCAAAAAAAATTAACTATTTTATTTGTCTGCATTTTTACTTCACGCCTGATATCTTAGGAATTTTGAGTGCACATAAATAGTAATAACACTTTATTCTTATATGCCACTTATTTTGCATGTTAATATCCAAGAGGAAAATAGCAGTCTACAGGAGAGCCATTAATCAGAAGCACTAAATGCCAAAGGTAAAAATTAATGAATTCGCTAATGGCTTTTTCTTCTTCTATGCCTGCTGTTATCATTCAGCTGCTTTCATTTATCTGCAGTTTCCTCACTTTTCAAGAGTATTTACACAAACATGCTCCCTTTCAGCATCGCAAGTGTTTAATACTGAAATAGCAGCTGCAAACAAGTAATGCTCTTGGGTGACTTGACTGGAAACATAAAATTACTGTCTTAGAGAGAAAACAAAGTCTGTGAGAAGCTGGACATGAAAATGTTATAACTAACTAAATATGCCAGGTTTTCAAAATCTGTATTCATTACACTGAAATTGGTGTGTTGAGGCAGAGGGTTTGATGTATGAGTCTTTGCTTTTGCTTGGTAAGAGAAATTCTTCAGCAACTGCTAAAAAAGTTCTATTTGTTTAATATTTTTGTTTGAGAGAGGAATTGTCTTCAAGTTGCGCATGCGTGTGTATTTTGATAGTATTGAAGAACAAATAAGAGTAAATTAACAAGAAAGCAGAATTATGTTTTGGAGAGGCTTAATTACCTCACCCTTGATAATCATCCCAGCCAAAATGCTAGCAGAATAACAGTTTGTCTAATGTATATGTGTTCCATTTTCCTGCCTCTGGGTTTTTAGTTATTTGGTTGTAGATAGAGATTTATTTTCATTTTATTTCATTTAATTTTTATGTCATTCAAAGAGGTAAAAAACCACAAAGTGATAAAACTTAAGATTGGTTTTTTGGGGGGTTTGGTGGTTTTTTTTTTTTTTTTTTGACACATAGAAGATTTAAGAATCTCCTGAAAATAACTTTTAAATCCCAAATGTAACTAACGTTATTGTAGTTAGTTCTGTAGTATCTAGAAGCTCTGAACATGGACAAGCAGAAATGCCTGTAATTTAATGATGAGGAAGCACAGGACATAAAGAGCTTCCAATGTAATTCAGAATACATATTTGAACATTTGTTTTGTTGATAAATCAGGACAAGTGTGTACTTTACTTAGCTCCATTATTAGCTCTTAAAGGTTTGAAGAGGTTCATCCATTTAGACCTCTTTAAATATGCTCCGTATTTGAGCTTTCCTGACTTATACATGCAGTTTGGTATATTTGTATATATGGATGTGTATATATATAGGTATATACAAATGTACTAATGAGAGTCCATCTTCAGCCTAATTCACTATATATGTGTGTATATGTTACCCTCCAGGACCAAATTATATATTTCCTGTCTGGGAATGCATTTTTTACCCTCTATAGCCTGTATAAAGATGAGATACACTAAAAGCATTTAAGACTCAAAAGAGCCTGAAGCAGCTAAGGTCACTGGTAGACTGAAGGCAAATATTCACTGTAGTTCTGATGTAAATTCTCCTGTGCTGAGGAAAACCAAGGGGTACAAACACATTTTATTATTACTTTTTGAGAAGCACCCTGTTTAAAATGTAACTGGACAGAGAATGAATTACAATACTATCAGGAGATTTCTATATATGTTTTTTAAGACATTAATTTCTAATACTTGTCTAGTCTTTAACTTCTTAAACTTTGCTATGAAAATGAAAGTGCATGACAATGCATGACAGAACACCTCAACTATACTTTTATGAGCTCAAATAACATGCAGCATTTTGCATTCACAAGAACATTCTATATTAATTTACTTTTAGCCACAAGTCAGAGCTAAAACTTCTTTTTACACCAAACTGTAGAGATGTCCTAATCTAAAGAAATTAATGACTTACTGAATAGTAAAAAAGACGAATTCTTGAGATTCTTACTTATTAATACGCCTTTCAAGTAATTAACGATATTGCTAAAGTTTAGCAGGGTAATCATGATCAAGTCAGTTATTCTTCAGTTACTGACTGTACTGTCATTGACCTCTGACAAATATTTATTCTAGCCTTACTCTTTAATTCTCATCAAACCACAACTTCTGTTCCTCCACTTTGGAAGGAAGCTATATGGTTTTTGTCAAGAATGACGTTACCTTAATTAGATCCTATTTCAAGTATCCTGTATTACATTTGGATTTTTTGAGATGGCTACGGTTTATTGGCTTCTTCCAACTGAGTGTTTGATTGAGTGTCCAACCATTGGACTCTTTGGGCCTATTCAATATTTTCTTTTTTTTCGCTGTTGACATCTGCACCTTATTTGTCTTCTCTATCTTTTCTGTCCCTCTCTTGTTTCCTAAAAGTTTAGTGCCATTCAATTTCTACTCTTCTTTCTTTTGCTCTAACAGTTTCTGTCATTGTTTCCTTTTCTTATTCTGAATTCCTTCATGCTCTACCGCTGTTCTTATTTTTTCCCACTACAAAATCTCTTTTGTTTTCTTACTTCTCCTAGGTACCCATCCTGTCTATTATTCAGGTTTTTTAATCTGTGTATTAAACATACCACAGTTCATAAAGCACTGCAAGCATTTCGTCAGTAAATCTTGTATGTACCTTACACTGTTTATGACTGTCTAGCTTCAAAGTTATCAATTAAATCTCTGTGCTAAAAGCAGCTCTCACAAATTCTTAACTAGCGGACATCTGCTTTGCACCGCTAGATGTGATTGGCAGGTCAGGATTAGTCCAGAGAACAGATCTAAGTTTGCATGCTGTGCTCATGAAGTTGTAAAAGAGATCTTGAAAACAGACTGGAGAAAGAATTTTGCTTCTTGTGAAAATAATAAAGCAAAAAGAAAAAAGCCAAACCCAGCATTTCTTTGGGAATAATAATGATTGCAGTGAGCGATTTGAGATGCCATAGTTAAGAGTCATAGTGTAGATCTTGTACATAAGAAAGAAATACAGATAGTTAAGAAGTACAGTAAATCAATGAATATCTTAGCACAGAAAAGTCTGGAAAACCTGAGTGTAAAGAAATCAGATGGTCTTAAAAAATATGCACTATAATTATAAGTAAAAATTTAGAAATTACATTTTTATACCACTGGAAATTAACATATCTACAGCTCACATGTTTTTGCTTGCTACAGAAATTAAGCCAACCTGAACGCCAAAAATCAGTATTTGGAAGTAGGCAAGGATTTTCCCTCTATTCATTTATTTATTTATTTAGATGGACTTTATAATATTAAACATAAAGTTGAATACTATGTCTACAACCGTATCAGGCAGGGTTTATTTGATAAAAAGTTGGAGAACTGAGATTTCTTGTGCTGTGAATGGTCTTTATTGAAAAGCCAAGGACCTTTGCATGACGCTGAATGGATCACTTGACTGGAAAAAGTTCTTTCATTGTTCACTATCCCACCTGTCCTTTTGACAGTCTGTGATACTTGTATGTTTAACTTCAAATATACAGTGTAGTGTTATTGTAATTATTCCTGCATTCTGCTAAAAAGAGCAAATTATTTGCAGGTCATGTGATAAAAAAAGAGAGACCAGAGGAAAACTTCTGAAAGTTCACCCCGATGGTCTGTAATTAAATAGAATTGAACCCAGGTCTCCAGAATTGGGACAAAATAACGGCTGTGTTGATTTGATTACCAGGAACAGTTAGAGAGTTTGTTAGACACAGTAAGAAGAAAGCTGCATAGAGGATACCGACCATAAGTAATTCTGAATGCCACTTATGTATAGAAACTCAAAATAGATTGCTAGAGAGGAGGAGTTCCACTGCAGGGTAATAAAAAGATAATCTAAATCACCCCAATTTTGTGCTTGGTTCTCAGAACTGAGTACTCAGCAATAGTTCTGCAATGAGCAGCTATTTGGAATGTCTACTGCTCCTCTAAACTGAGTTATTTACCTTATTGTCTGTTGACTGAAATCCTCTACTGCTCGTATTTATTTACATGTTTATATTCACAGTTTAGAACTCTTCATATAAAAAGCTTTACCCAGCCTAGTCCAGCATAAAGTACAAACCAGAACAAATTATTTTTGAGTCATAGGTTATATAAATCCTGGAAGTGAAAGAGTGTGTCTAAAAGCACTCTATACTTTGCCTGGGCAAATGATTCCCATACTCAGATATTCTATATAAAGACAAAGTTTTGGCTATGACAACACTAAGTTTTCAGTGTCACTAAATGTAGTTATGCAAATTCAAAATTAGATTCTAATCTATACTTAAAGGTGATGCTGGGAGAGAAACAAAAATAGAGTATAGAGAACTGAAACCGGAGAGAGTTACAGATCTCTTCACAACTGCACAACACCTGGTGATATGTTAACTGCCAGCATTAACTACCTTCCTCCCTTTGTTTAAATGGTGGAATGTGTACATAAACCAAATAATAACTGTGGTCTTTTGTGTCCATTATATTGTGGGGTGAACACTTTTT